>JADLZK010011959.1:0-92909 GCA_015847255.1 Hyparrhenia diplandra | reverse complement strand
TTTGCCTCTATAAAAAATAGAGCAAAATGACTTAATTTTGAATTTTTGTGCTCATGAAACATATGGAAATAAATAATTTTCATGAAATTAAAATCTATCATAAGGCTAGATACATGTTTGTGCACTCATGTTTGTTGCATAGTTTTTGTTGTAATGACCGGTTTTTGTTAAATCTTGAAAAGGGTTTCAAATCCAATTTGAAAAGCTTTTGAAAAGAGGATCAAATAAAAAGAAAAGCCTTTTCTTCTCCCTCCTTTACCTTGTGTTTTTTGGCCGCAACGATTTAGGCCGGCCCGGCGGTAGCTGCTAGCGCAAAGCGGCCTGACCGGCGGCCCAAGCAAGCCCGCCCCGGCGCCGCTTTCGGCCTGCGGCACCGATCGCAGCCCGGCTAGGAAGAAAGCTCGCCGGCGGCCAGCGAGTTCGGGCCGCTCGGCGTCCCCCGCACGCCAAGAAGACACGCCCCGTCGCGTCCCTCAAGGCCGCTGACCGCGGGGCCCCACCGGGACCCACGGCTATAAATTCATCCCGACCACTGGCCCTGAGTGCGACTCCGGCCGCGGCGCCCGTCGTCGACCTGCATGCGTCCCAAGGATGCTCGTCGGACTATAAAGGGCTAGCCCCTAGGCGCCGCGCCTCCCTTCGATCCCTAGCACCAGGAGCCGACGCCACCCGAGTCGCCCCGTGACTCTAACCCTAGCAATCCGCCGCCACCTCAAGGGCGAAGTCGCCGCATCGATCTCCCACTCCGGCACGCCTCCATCGCCGACATCACCGCCACAAGATCCGCCTTGAGGTGAGGAACACGCCGTGGTCTTGTCCTTATCCCGCTCGGCGTGCGGAACCACCTTTGCCGCCGCCCGCCGCCGCGGCAGATCCGCCTTGCCGCGTCGCCGCGCCAACGGGCCACCGCCCGCGGCCGAGAACCCCGAATGAGTCGCGGCCGCGCGCTGCGTCCTCGTGCCCTCATTTCTCCTATCCAAGCCGGAGCGCCGTGGCACAACTCGGCGACTTCGTCGCCTCGCGCCCCGCGATAGGCGCCGCCCGTGGCGACCTTAACGCCCGTCGACGCAGCGTTCTGCCGTCGAGATCCCGATCCACGGCCCGAGGTCGATCTAGGATGCCGGCCAACGCCGGTCAATATGTCGATCACTACGACGCGTCGCCATGCGTCGCGCCACAGCGGCGCCATGTCACCACCCACGCCTTGCCGACCGAGTCGGCCGATCCAACAAACCGGTCACCCCCGCCTTTTTACAAAGAAAAGCCCCGCGATTTTGGGTTTTCACGTAAAGGTCCACCGCAGTTCAAACTTAATTAGAGAACAGCCCCCGCCCCGCCTCATTTCACGAAGTTAGCCCTCGGTGGCTATAGTTAATCACGCCTAGCCCCTCGGTTTCCTTCCGATATGCCCCCCTAGAACCCCGTTTTGGCCATAACTTGCTCATTTTAAATCCGTTTTGATCCGCTCAAGTTGCGTTAGGTTCATAAGGACGTAAACTTCGTGTTAGCATAGATGTTAACCGTGTTTTGAACTTTTCAAATTCAAAGTTTGATAAAGTTTGATTTAATTTGTTTTATAAAGGAAATCTTGTTTAATTCATAACTTTCATGTTCTAGCTCCGATTTTCGTGATCTTCACGCCCTGTGGTGATCGTAGTGAGACGTAGATTTGTTTTATCAACTTTTTATCTTGTTTTCATACTGTTGGTGTAATGTTCTAATATAGTTCTTTTGTTGCTTCGTGTATGATTTCTGGATGCTTGTGTGGTGCTTTGTGACGATGTCCAAATCGGTGAGTTTCACGTTGGTGGCCTAGAAGAAGAAGTTGGTGATCAAGTAGACAAAGACCAGTTCGTGGAAGATCAAGAATTCTTTGAAGATCGATCCTCCGGAGTTCTTTGAATAGTTGAATAAGAAGAAGAATATCGCTTTAAGGCAAGTATAGCATGGGACTATCCTTGTTACCTATACACTTTATAATCACAATTCATAAGCATGTGTCCACCTTGACAAACTTAGAGATTATAACATAGTTATTGTTATCTTGTACCTTGTTGCCTATGGGGATGACTGCATATGGGTAGTATGTTGCTAGTGCTCAACTTTATATAAACATGATATAATGATGACTATGATATAACAATGAATTGTATGAGATGATGTTTACCAACCTGGACCATAGGGCAAGAGCTCATGCTTTTACATGATGCACTTGGCTCTCCATAAGGACTTATCCTTTGGCAAAAGCTGGGACTTACAGTACAGCTGTGGGGGCTATATGGCTCTGGCTTTAGTCGGTCAAAGGACCTTCTCTATCTTGTTGAGGTTCCCAAAAGGCACAAGAGGGGCTACAATTGGTTTGATCCTGGCCTACCAAGGGAGGTGCATCTTGGTTTATTGGTATTTTGTTAGTCACACCTTGGAGGGAGGATCCTACCAGTCCATAAAGGGAATCCTTAGCGGCCTTAACAGTTTAGAAAAACCTTTGAAAGGCTTCATAGTGGTTTCTTGTGTTTGGGCCCTAATTAACCCATGCATTTGGAAAGCACGACTCACGGTGAAAGTGTACACCTCTCAAGCAAGAGAGTATAAACTGTTATAACAGCCGTGCTCACGGTCACGAGCGGCCCGAAAAAGTCAAGGAATAGTGATCAATGGATGTTGAGATTGAGATGAGGTTGAGACATGGATTTAAGTTGATGGTGACTACGGTGATGATGCTGACGATGACGATGGAGACTTGATGACAGATGTTGCTTTTAATTATGATATGGGAATTTTTGGGGCTTAAGCACAACTTCTTGCTTAATTAATGATAAAATTTGACCAACTAAAATGCTTATCGCAGTTAAACCAGTGTCTAACCTTTTGAGCCTCATAACCCCATGTTATATTTGCTGAGTTCGATATGGACTCACCCTTGCAATTTCCCACCCAAACCAGGACGATGTTGCAAGATTGCTAGAGTTTTGAAGAAGTCAGGCTTGTGATCAACCAGTCAGTTTGTCCCTGTGGTGTGGAGGCTTCATCCCAAGATCAGAGAGTCTTTCCGTTGTTCGCACTTTGAGGTTATCTTCTTGTATTAAGTTTGTTATATATTAAGCATTATGTTTTGATATTTCCTTTAATTGTGACTATATGTGAGATTTGACTTCCTGGGCTCACATATAGTGTGTATCTGGTTTTGTTCTTAAAACCGGGTATGACAATTGGTGTCAAAGCAATGCTGACTGTAGGACGCAAGCCTAGGTAGAAATTGGTCATCTTAAGGTTTTAATTGCTTCAACACCTGTCGTCGGTTTATCGACGATAGTCTAGCAGGGGGTACCCGGCTAGTAGATTTGAGTGGTGAAGGTATGCTAGACGACTAACAGGATGTTAAGTAGAACGAGCGAAGGACAAAACACACGGGTTTTACCCAGGTTCGGCCGCCTTGATGGCGTAAAACCTACGTCCTGCTTAGTTTGTATTGATTGATTGAGAATATCGTATTACATGCTAGATCGAGGTGATCTAACTTATGATTCGATGAGATTTGAGGGGATCCCTGCCCACCTTATATAGTCCGGTAGACAAGGTTACATGCTTTGGTAAGCAATGTGGTACAATATCTTAGTCGTGCATGTGCGCACGCCTTCTCGTCTTGGGCCGGGCTTCCTTGGATGGTGCGGCCCATGTAGTGCCGTGAGGGTATAGGGGGTCCATATCCCCACAGCTAGTCCCCGAAAGCACGCTATATCCTGGCCGGGTAACGCCGCCTTGTACTCCTCCGTCCGGTGTAGAGCAACGCCGCAAGCGCCGAGAGAGAGCCGTCCGACTAGTGTAGAGTAACGCCAACCAGGCCGGAGAGCATCGTCCGACAAGTAGCTGTTGCTCCGACCACCATGTCTTGAGGTTTGCCTGCAGGATGTTGGGTGCTCCAGAGAAGAAAAAAAGTTTTCACCACAGACATGTATCCATGTAGCGAAAAAGAGAATAAATGTCGTCGTAGATGACATGTATCCATGTAGTCCCCGAGCCTGCTGGAAGACGCCGTAGAAGTCTTATAGCAGGGTCAAGAAAGTGAGCCCGAAGTGTACTTATCAAGCCCCTCGATTCGCTGCCCAAGATCAGCACCCTGATCTGAACAGCATTGAGGAACTTTATAGCACACCGAAGAGACGTCAGCATGGCCGGAGACGAGTCCCCGAGCGCGGCGAGGTTGAAGACGTAGTCCCCGAGCATCGGCGAGGTCGGAACGCAGTCCCCGAGCAGTCAGGGTCGGAGGCACGGCGTGGTCGGAGAGCAGCCCCCGAGCAGGTGTCACGTTAGCTCGCTTAGAGCTCGGACGGAGTCGTACTTCAGATGAGTCGATGATGCTGGTCGCCGCATGGCGGCGAAGGCTGTCGCGGACTCCTGCCAATAGTAGTCACCGTGTAGAAAATAGATAGCTAGACATGCGTGATGTCATGCATGCACATAAGCCGCTGGTCATATTTAACTGGTATAAAATAAAAATATGACTTAGCTTTCCAAAGTAGATGAATCCATGGTCCTCGAGTATGGATATGTGCAAACTGCCATGCATGCATATATGCATATACGCCTTGGCCTTTGGTTGCTTGCTGGCCGGCATATACGCCGAGCATGGATATATGCATGTCACCGCGAGAGTTGGATCTCACAAAGTCGAGTTGCTGAAGAACGTCGCCACATGAAGTCGAGTCGTCGAGGTTGAAGTCGGAGCGTAGGGATCGAGCAGTTAATGGCCCAGTCCCCGAGCGTCGCGAGGTCGAAGACGCAGCCTCCGAGCAGTCGAAGTTGAAGACGCGCTCCCCGAGCGATCGGCGAGGTCGAGGGCGCAGTCCCCGAGCGTCGAGCAGCTGAATCCCGTACATGGCTCGATGTAGCTTGCTCGACGTCTTGATGAAGTCCACGACACCAGTGTAGTTGCACGGATGTATATGGTGAGGTTGCTTGCATGGCTTTGTAGGTCGTTCCCTTGCGCTGCTTTTGTTTGTTCTGAGAGATTAGAGACGTTAACCTCAACCGGACGTGCAAGCGAACAGGGCCTCCACTTCGTAAGCCACATGCAACAACAGACCAATAATAGCGATTAGGCAGATTAGTAAAAAATCTGCATATAACGAGAAAAAAGGAAAAGATCCCGAGTGATTTCTGCTGCGCGAACAGCTTGCCGAGCATTGATGGAGGTCGACGTGTACTCGGCTGTCCATGCCGAAGTGTACCCGGTCACGAAAAAATTCTCATAGCAGCCTGCAAAAAAGAGACGAGTAGTCGGAGTAGTCGGAGGCAGCAGTTTTGATTAATCAGAACCGCAGTTCCCGTGTTATCGGAGAGGTCGGAGGCGAGTCCCCGGGCGTAAAGCGTGAGCTCAATGTTGGAGCTTTGTCCCTGAAAAATAAATATGAAGAGCTGTAGTACATGATGTACAAAATAAATATTCGACCTCCGGTTAGAGGTGAAGATGCTTGTACGCAAAGATGCGTCTTTTTTGTTGTAGATTTTTTAGCTCATTTTTTAGGGTGTCATTTAGCATCTGATCTAGCCTTCGTGGGCCGGTATAACCACTTCTTGGAGCGCGATGCTCATTGGCACGAGTCTGGGTTGTTCAACCGCACAAAGGAGCTCCTGCCAACTATCAAATACGCAGGGACTGATTTACCACATGCACGCATTGGATTAGTCGGAGACAGGGCCGGCTCTAGAGAGCTGTGTGACAAAAGCGTTGAGTTGTAGCTGATGACTTAGTCGTCATGGTTTTCGAAGAAGCATGTGTAGGGCATTTACAAGCACTTAGCGCATGTAGTTTAGTTCCGCCGCGAAGCACTCCAGCCCTGGCCGACCAGTTATCCGGTGGTGAGGCACTGTGGCCTGTGCACGCGCCCGAACACTTACCCGACCAGAGAGACCATTCCGACCACCCGTGACGCAGGGAGCTGTGCCGACGTGCACGTACGAGCAGCGGGGTTGACTCTAGAGGTACTTGGGGGAGACAGAAACTGTATGGCTAATTACTTATAAAAGCGATGATTACTTGTAAAGCAAAGAACATATGAAGATATGCGAAGATAGACGAATATATTATGAGAAAATATTAGAGCGTGACTTAGCTTGTTTGGTAACGATAGAGTAATCGGCGGGTTGACGGAATTGGTGTCCGGCCGGCCCAGGGACGTGGTCGTCGGTGGCTTGACGCGGCTTGCGCATGTAGTCGACATTGACATCCCTGGCTTTAGCCTTCGTCGTGGTCGGCCTGACAGGTTGGTTTCTGAGGTTTTGTCCCTGGCCATAATACACACGACGATACGTAGATAGCCGGCCACATATGTATAAAATTAAATTATTGAATATTGGATTGAGTGAAAAAAAAATTGACTTAGCTTTTTATATGTCAAAGCTGCATGTCGAGGTGTCTTGTATTGATGTGTGTACAGGCTCATGTTCGTAGGCGTACATCGATCTTGGCCTGTATGTGTGTAGGAGTTGAACTCCGACGCCACACTTGTTGGTCATCAGCGCCATGTCGGGTTCAGACATCGTGATGAGATCCGATTCGACACTTGACCAGATCGCGTACGCGACCACGTCCGTGGTTTGGATTCGCCGCGATGACATCGTAGCCCGCCGCTGTCATATGCTGTCGACGAGGATTGTCGAGCCGCAAGTCTGATCGAGTCCCTGCCAACAACATATTTGTAGATAAATGCAAATATGTAGACATACGTACGTATATCATAGATAGAGTATTTAATCGAAATAAAGTAGTCGACTTAGCTTTAGCAAGATCGATTTGAGCCGTCGATCAACTAGCAATACGGGATAATCGCTACCAGATGATAGATGTGTATATGCACGATCGGCTTGCGTGACCCTCGGCTTGCATGGCAGTTGTAGATCGGATCGTAAGCCTCCAGCTTGTTGGGATCTGACCTGATTTGACTTCGTGGGTTCGAGTCAATCTCAGCCAAACGGTGGAACCGGGACTGATCGGTTTTGCCTTCTGAAGCCTTCGGGAGATCGGGCTCCATCACGAGTTCGATGCGTGACGGCGCCGCTGACGACGATGACGATGCCTCGCGACCATAGTGCCGGATGCTTGCCGCGGGAAGCTGAGTCGCCACGCATGATGTTGGTGTTGGCCGACGCAGATTGGATCTGCACCGTCTTGGAGTTGTTGGCGCTGTTGCCGACGCCGGAGTTCCACGACATCGTCCCGAACAGTGCCGGGTCGATGATCATGGATCTTAGGAATGACACCATCTTGTTAGCCATGGCGTCGAGCACACCCTCTCAACGAAAGCACCAACTGTCGTCGGTTTATCGACGATAGTCTAGCAGGGGGTACCCGGCTAGTAGATTTGAGTGGTGAAGGTATGCTAGACGACTAGCAGGATGTTAAGCAGAACGAACGAAGGACAAAACACACGGGTTTTACCCAGGTTCGGCCGCCTTGATGGCGTAAAACCTACGTCCTGCTTAGTTTGTATTGATTGATTGAGAATATCGTATTACATGCTAGATCAAGGTGATCTAACTTATGATTCGATGAGATTTGAGGGGATCCCTGCCCACCTTATATAGTCCGGTAGACAAGGTTACATGCTTTGGTAAGCAATGTGGTACAATATCTTAGTCGTGCATGTGCGCACGCCTTCTCGTCTTGGGCCGGGCTTCCTTGGATGGTGCGGCCCATGTAGTGCCGTGAGGGTATAGGGGGTCCATATCCCCACAACACCCTTGTTCAATAAACCTTGGTATTTTTCTTAGTACTCTATCTCCATCCTTGATGTTTATCTCCTCCTTAGTTCTTGTTTTAATAAACTTTGTTCCCATCTCCACTCCTTGCTTTGACATGCTATTAGAGTCTTCTCTTATCACCTTCTTGCGTCATCTGGAGAAGAGCTTTAGGATCTTTTCCCTTAATATGAAGAGAACGATAGATCTGAAAGTTGAGTCAATGTTTGAGTTGTGCACTTCTATTGCTTGTTGAGTTGTCATAATGCTTTTGTTTGTTTTGAATCTTTGAATGATTGCAATGATGTTGTAGATTCTTTCTACAGTGTCATTTAGATGTTCTAATAAGGCATAAGGATTAATGAATAGATAGTTGGGGTGGTTTTTCCTGTCTCTGTAATGTGTTCTTTATCTAAGCAGCAGTGGTTATCAATCTATGTCTTCAAACCTAGATGTCCAAAGATCATGAAGCTTTTATGGATGAAAGTAGACTTCTATATCCTTCATATGTCCTTGGAATTTTGATGCAAGTGAGTTTCTCTTTGATATCAGAAGGTCATTATGATAGATAACTCACATATGAGATCATTCTTGCTACCATTTTGTGCCCCTAGTTGATCTTTTCTTAAGGGGGTAGCCAAGATAAAGATGTTTGTTATCTCTATGTTTGGATCTTCCCTTGTCTCTCATCCTATGATGTCTCCTCATGAAGTTGCATTTAAGAATGCTAAGAGTGACTGATTCCAAATGCACTCATATTGAAAACATATGGTTGCCACCAGAAGAAGTGCTTCGCAAGGAGACCGAAAGGATGCTACCACTTCCAATCAACCACCAACAACAAATACTTCAACTATAGAGCAAGCTTTGATGACACAGACTCAGCTGTTGCAAACTCTTGTTCAACATGTGATGAACAACCAACAGCAAGCACCAACTATTAGCAAGCGTGGTGAATTTATGATGGGACACCCACCGACATTCTCTCATGCAAGTGACCCACTAGAAGCAGATGATTGGCTTAGAGTTGTGGAGCGACATCTTGACATAGCTGAGTGTGATGACCATCAAAAGGTGCTCTATACTTCTGGACAACTTCAAGGAGCAGCTGAGGACTGGTGGGAATCTTTCAAGTATGGACGTTCTAATGATGAAGGGCAGATCACTTGGTAGGAGTTCAGAGAGAATTTTCGGTGTTATCACATTCCTGCTGGTTTGATAGAGCTTAAGCAGGAGGAATTCCGCAACCTGATGCAAGGTTCTATGTCAGTGTGTGAGTATCGTGACCGGTTTACTCAGTTGTCATGATATGCTCCTAGAGAGGTTGATAGTGATGCTAAGAAGTAAAGGCAGTTCTTGAAAGGACTAAATGATGAGTTGCAACTACAAATGGTGACATGTGAATATGCTGATTTCCAAACATTGGTGGACAAGGCAATTATAGTTGAGAAGAAACGTCGAGAGATAGAAGAGAAGAAGAAGAGGTGGAAAATGCAACACCAATCTGCAAGTAATGACACCCCTCGCCCTCATTTTGGTACACAACCTGAGTATCGCGATCACCCCACGATGTTTACGAAGTGCAAACCAATATTAGTATCAACAACCCAATGATGAAGTGCAACATTTCAACTCTCAAGAGTCATGTCTACCACTACCTTCTATCCCCTTGATGAAGAATGATACTCCTATTAGTGAGAAAGGTTATGATGGTGGTAAGAAAGGACAAGATGATAGTAACTGTCATGGAAAGTTAGTTGAGAGTAATCAAATCCGCACCCAAC
Organism: Hyparrhenia diplandra; assembly: GCA_015847255.1. Taxonomy (NCBI): domain Eukaryota; kingdom Viridiplantae; phylum Streptophyta; class Magnoliopsida; order Poales; family Poaceae; genus Hyparrhenia; species Hyparrhenia diplandra. Next base: position 83,388 of record JADLZK010011959.1, on the reverse strand, counting down.
CCCAACAGAGCCGAGAGCAAGATGTCCGTAATAAGAAGGTGCAAGGAAACAAATTAAAGCGAAAGTACATTCCCCGGCATACTGAATAATGTGAGTATGGTTAATGTTCGTGGAGCTAAGGAGGTCGTGGTGTGGTATAATTCTGTAAACTCAAGTAACGCCTTTGTGATGTTTGACCCCAAAGTGCTTCACATTCATTTATCTCTAGTGAATTTGTGAAAGATAAGAAGATACTTATGCTTCCAATAAGGAAACCTATAATAGTCAACACACCGTAGGGAGAAAAGAAAGCAAACTACATATGTCCAAAAGTTAGTCTTGACATAAATGGGGTGAAATTTGAGGTAAACCTTCATCAGTATTAGAAATGGTGAGCATTGATGTTATCCTTGGAATGGGATGGATGTATGCTCGCAAAGGAGTGATTAACTATGCTCACTGCTCAAGATCTTACCACACCATCAAAAGAAAGAATTGAGTTTGTGGGTTTTCAACTTGAGTCGGATGAATGTGAGAATGATTCATCTCAAGGTGTGAACACAGAGGACACTAAAGAGGATGGTGGCATTTCATCTGTCAATGGAGAGTAGCAAATACTTTTGAGGATTATTCAAAGGAGTAAACCAAATAGAAGCCATGTGAGAAGACAAGGAGTATCGCACCAAGTTTTACCATCTCTTCAAGTTGTATTGCAATAAGAGTAGCGAATCAAGATAGATATGTATCTATCTAGAATAATGAGCTCTTTCAGTGGAATCTTTGTGCACAAGTTGTAATCTTGAGGCATGAGTTGTTTCATAAGATTGGGTTAAGTTTGGAAGTTGGAATGTGTTATCAAGATCTTTTTCATGTTTCTCTCCTATGATTTGAGTCTCTTTCGAATCTCGGGATGAGATTCATCTTAAGGGGGGTAGAATTGTCACACCCCAAATTTTGCCTCTTTTAAAAATAGAGCAAAATGACTTAATTTTGAATTTTTGTGCTCATGAAACATAGGGAAATAAATAATTTTCATGAAATTAAAATCTATCATAAGGCTAGATACATGTTTGTGCACTCATGCTGTTACATAGTTTTTGTTGTAATGACTGGTTTTTGTTAAATCTTGAAAAGGGTTTCAAATCCAATTTGAAAAGCTTTTGAAAAGAGGTTCAAATAAAAAGAAAAGCCTTTTCTTCTCTCCCTCCTTTACCTTGTGTTTTTGGCCCGCCACGATTCGCGAAGAGCCAAAGGTAGGCTAGCTAGCGCGGCGCGCGGCCGGACGGCGGCCCAGCAAGCCCGCCCGGCCCGGCGCTTTCGGCCTGCGGCACCCCGTCGCGGCCCGGCTAGGGCGACAAAGCGGCAGCGAAGTCCGCCGGCGCCCTTTCATGGCGCCGCGCGCGCGGCATGCGTCCGCGTCCCCTCGCGCCGTGACCGGCCGGGCCCGCCTCTAGGGACCCACGGCTCTGAGGTCATCCCGACCACGAGCCGAATCTGCGACCGCACAAGGCGCGCCCGTCGCGTCGACCAGCGCCGCGCGTCCCAAGGATGCTCGTCGGACTATAAAGGGCTGGCCCCTAGGCGCGCGCCTCCCCGATCCCTAGCACCGGGGCCGACGCCACCCGGAGTCGCCCCGTGACTCTAACCCTAGCAACCGCCCGCCACCTCAAGGGCGAAGTCGCCGCATCGATCTCCCACTCCTACACGCCTCCATCGTCGACATCACCGCCACAAGATCTGCCTTGAGGTGAGGAACACGCCGGTCTTGTCCCTATCCGCTCTGGTGTGGAACCACCTCGCGCCGCCCGCCAGCCCGACGCCATCCGCCTTGCGCGTCCGCCGCTAACGACCACCGTCCGCGGTCGAGAACCCGAGAGATGAGTCCGCGGGCCGCGCGCTACGACCCCGTGCCCTCACCGCCCGAACCAAGCCCCGGAGCGCCCGTTCCGCCAACTCCGCGACTCAAGTCGCCCGTCGCCGCCCGCATAGGCGCCGCCGTGACGACCGCGCCGTCGGCGCATCCCCGTCGGATCCGATCCGACGGCCCGGTCGAGATCTAGGATGCCGGTCAACGCCGGGTCAACATGTCCAGTCACCCGCTGACGCGTCCGCCATGCGTGCGCCACGCGGCGCCATGTCACCACCACGCAGCGCCGACCGAAAGGGCCGATCAACAAACCGGTCACCCACGGCCTTTTACGGTAAAGCCCTGCGGTTTCGGTTTTTCACGTAAAGGTCCACCGTAGTTCAAACTTAATTAAAGAACAGCCCCTGCCCCGTCTGTTTCATGAGTTAGCCCTCGGTGGCTATAGTTAATCACAGTCTAGCCCCTGGTTTCCTTCAGATATGCCCCTAGAACTCCGTTTTGGCCATAACTTGCTCATTTTAAATCCGTTTTGATCCGTTCAAGTTGCGTTAGGTTCATAACGACGTAAAACTTCGCGTTAGCATAGATGTTAACCTTGTTTGAACTTTTCAAATTCAAAGTTTGATAAACTTTGATTTAATTTGTTTTATAAAGGAAATCTTGTTTAATTCATAACTTTCACGTTCTAGCTCCGATTTTTGTGATCTTCACGTCTGTGTGATCGTAGTGAGACGTAGATTTGTTTTATCAACTTTTTATCTTGTTTTCATACTGTTGGTGTAATGTTCTAATATAGTTCTTTTGTTGCTTCGTGTATGATTTCTCGGATGCTTGTGTGGTGCTTTGTGACGATGTCTAGTCGGTGAGTTTCACGTTGGTGGCCTAGAAGAAGAAGTTGGTGATCAAGTAGACAGTGACCAGTTCGTGGAAGATCAAGAATTCTTTGAAGATTAGGATCCTGAGGAGTTCTTTGAATAGTTGAATAAGAAGAAGAATATCAGTTTAAGGCAAGTATAGCATGGGACTATCCTTGTTACCTATACACTTTATAATCACAATTCATATGCATGTGTCCACCTTGACAAACTTAGAGATTATAACATAGTTATTGTTATCTTGTACCTTGTTGCCTATGGGGATGACTGCATATGGGTAGTATGTTGCTAGTGCTCAACTTTATATAAACACGATTGTTGGTGTAGCCCCAGAGCAGGCTACCCCCTGGTAGGACGAATCACTCAACTGGACTAGTTCAACACTCGAAGGTGTATACAAATCTGGAACACTCTTTCCATTAATTCTGTCCCCTTCTTACAAGGCCCCCTTGGGGGTCTATTTATAGTCCGTGGACTAATACAATTCCGATTTTGCCCTCCTACTAACCCTAGGTCCTAGCGTCTCCCACCGGCGGCTAGGGGTAGAACTGTACTTTCCAGCCTCGCGATCACACCCATCCTCCTTGGGTCGCTTAGCACTGGACCTCGGGCACCTGCATGACAAAACAAAAAAGATACCAGGCTTCGGACCCTTCCGCGACACGGCGGCGGCCGCTTTCGTCCACCGGGCCGAAGACCGGCGAACCCGTCCTGAGCTCCCCTTAGGACTAATACCTCGACATTTGGCATATCCCGCCGAATGCCCAAGCATTCACCTCTTGCATCCTCCAAGGCGACTTGCCCAGGATGGAAGCCTATCCTTCCGGCGATCTTGGCCGAAAGTTATCACTTTCGCCCGTGATTCTCTCGATTGACTTAGCCTGGATGGAAGCTTAGCATCTCGGCGATCTCGGTCGAAAGCCATCGCTTTCGTCCGTCGTACTCTCGATTGACTTAGGCTGGACGGAAGCCTAGCATCTTGGCGATGTTGGCCTAAGGCCACAGCTTTCGTCCGTCGTCACATCTCGCTTGACTCAGCCTAACGAAAGCTCAGCGTTTTGGCAAGCTCAACCGAATGTAAACACCTCTGTCCGCCATGATCTCTGGCGTGACATCACCGAGACGGAGGTTCCAACATTTGGTGTGGATAACCGAATGCCAGTGCTTTCATCCTGAGAGTCTGCGAGTGGCCACGCCGGGCCGAATGTCCTGGCTTTTGTCTATTCGCCGCTGCCTCTTGCTCTCAGTCTCGTTCTTTGGGCCGAACGCGTAGGGGGGTGGGCAGGTTTCGTTCTCCCCCAACAGTAGGCCCTCGAGACCAAGGGTAAGGTTCTTTCATCCTTCCCTTGGTTTCGACCTCTCAGCCCACAAGAAACCCCCTCAAAGCCGAAAGCCTGATTGTTGCTTTTTATCCGGGTCAAGTGTTTTTTTGAAGTCGAAACGACCTTTGGGTTTGCGTGCTCAGAGACAGCGGATGGGACGCCGCCTCGAGCCGCGAGCCGTCTTTGTCTATTTAAGGGAGCAAGGCCGGGGCGGTGAACTCTCCCCGGCTCACTTGCTCCCCCGCTCCCGACCTCCCCCAGGCTCCCCGAGCTCCTCGGCTTTCGGCGATCTCGGCTTTTCGGATCTTGAGGACTTTTCGACAAACCGGCTCCGCCTTTCCATGTAAGTCTCTTTCGTCTCTACCTTTCCCATTTGGTTGAGTTGGGTGCTCCCTTTTATTTTAGGGTTTCGTCATTTTTATTTTTGCATTCTAGGTTTTGTTGATTCGATAGAATGTCGGGTTCGGCTTCCTCGGGGTCCGGCTCTCCATCAAAGAGCTCCGGATCTTCCAGCAGTTCACTGGGTTCGGATTCGGCTCTTGTGATCGTGATCAATGCTCGCCCGCTGAGCATCAATCCTCACTTGTTCTCTAGCTCGGATGAGGGCAGTTCCGAATCGGAAGGGCCCATGAGCCCCCAAGTTGTAGATGAGACAGATGTCGACATCGAAGGGTCTCCTATTGGGGGTCACGTTTTGGCAGAATCAGAGCCGGATCTTTCGGTACAGGAAGAACCCGAAGCTTCTTTTGGGGCCCCTGAGGAATCTGAGGACGAAAACTACTCCATGGCCGAAGGTTCCGGGGAGAATCCGGGGCCTTCGGCTCAGCGTGAGATTTACTGGGCCGGACCTTCACGTGTTACCGAGGAGGTTTTGAATGATTACGTACGGAAAGGGTTCATGGACTGTCAGACATGGCTGCTGTGCCGGGCTCCAACTGGTGAGAGAGTACCGAATCCCAGGCGCGGAGAAGCACTTGTCTTCAAGGATTATTTCAAGGCTGGCTTTCATCTGCCATGTGAAGACATGTTCATTGGCAGTGTCTTGGATCGATTCGGTCTGCAACTTCATCACCTGACACCGAATGCTTTTACATGACTTGGGACATTCGTCTGGGCCATGAAAATGATGGGAGCACCTTTGTGCGTCGATACATTCGTGCAGTACTATGCTCTTCACAAGAAACCTAAGAAGGTTCGGGATGTGAGAACCAAGGAGCATTGCCATGTGCAATTTGGAGCATACACCTTCATCCCGAAAGGGGTCCTTCGTATCGCTCCTGCCTTCTATAACAAGTGGACTAGGTGGACCCAGTTCTGGTTCTACGCTTGGGTCAGTGCCAAGAGTGAACATGAATCCAACACTTCCGGCCTGCCGATGAATAGCGTTCTTGAGAGCCGAATGGTCCTTCTACGCGCAAAGTGCCACGCGTCTTTCTTCGAACATGCTGAAGGGGACGCCGAAGCCACTATGGCGTTTCTTGCAACTCTGGAAAGGCAAAGTACTCAGGATTTGGTCGAGGAATGGATTGCCATGGGGGTTCGGCCCTTAAGCTCTGCTGTTGGATTCGTCATTGATCCTCCAAATTATGGATATGAGACGAATGTCATTCAAGCAGCTGTTCCGCCTCGTTTTCATTCGAAGAAGACATTTTTGGAGTTTGTGGTGGACGAAATGGATGCCATCCTGGGGGCCGTTGGCAAACGTGAATACAATCTGGCTCAGGAGATTATCGGCGAGAAAGCCCGAATCAACCGGGTTCTTGATGCGATGAAGGTGCCTTACCCCCACCGGCTGAGTCCGGCCGAGGCTAGGGTGGAAAAGGCGGCCTGAAAGGCATCTTTCAGAGGGAAAGCTGTTGCCCAAGATTCGGCCCCCCTTGAACGAGCCAAGAGACAGAGACGTCTCATCAACGAAGGCCGAAGGAGCCTAAGGATATCGAGGTTGGTCGGGACTTGGCCAGGATTCCTGGTCTGCGTAGTCGAAAGGTCACTTTCGGCCGTACTCGCATGTTTGGCATTGTTACTTCGGCCTCGGTATATTGCCTTGTCTTCTCTAGGATTTTTAGTATAAGTTTCTATGATTCGTTTTGTTGGCTTTCGTCTACTTTTGATGTTAGCTTGCCTGCGTCATTGCTGACACTCATTCGTGCTTCGTGCAAGTCATCTCAAGTGATTCTGAGGAGATGGCCGGCAAGGCTGTGAAGGATCCCCTCGCCACTCTGAGGGATGGTGGGGATTTGACCTCTTCGGGTCTGATGTTTGTGACAGTGAAGCATCCTCGTGTTGCTGCAGCTACGAATGCTGTGAATTCAAAGAAGCAGAAGATCGTCAAGGAGCCCGCGGCCTCGGCCGGAGCCCCTCCTTCGTCCTCGACGCCGAAAGCTGCCCCGGGTAAGTCTCGGTTCTACCGGGAGTTCGTCAAAACTTCCGGCATCTTCAAAGATCGCCTCTTCGGCCGCGGCAGGCTCTCTCTTGGGAGCACCTCTAGTGACTTTAGAGAACCCGTTGTGTACTCCAGGTTTAGCTCTCCCGAAGAGATGAGCCCACAAAGAGAGAAGACTTACAAGCTTGCTCGTGGTCTAGGGGTACATTTGGACGCTCGAGTGGTGGCGGGGGTGGATCCGTGCACTTTGCCCCTTCTTCCTACGGAGGGGGCAGTTAAATTCGGCACGGATTGTTTGACCTCCTTCACAGCTCCTCAAACCGAGAAGGAGCTGCTGAAGACGGAGCCCCAGCTGCTCCTCGACGCCCTCAACTTCTACGCCACAGGGGTAAGTTTTGGTTTTGCCCTTTGATTTGTAAATTGGAAGTTTCGTATTTAATGCTAACTTATAGTTTGTTGTTTTCTTTCTTGGTAGTCCATGCTTGTTGCACGGACCCTGGAGAAAAAATTTCACGGCCAGGGCAGCAAAGCCCTTGAAGCCGAAAAGGCCAAAGTGGAGAAGTTGGCAAAGGAGCTGAAGACGGCCGGCTCTCTGAAAGGGAAGGCCGAAACTAGGGCCGAAAAGGCCGAAAAGAAGTGTTCAGAGCTCGAGCAGCGGCTGAAGGACCTGGAGGTTGAGCTTGAGGCCGAAAGTAGGAACTCCCAGTCCCTTTCTCATGCCATGGAGCATGAGACGAAGGCTGGGGTTTTGGCCCTTCAAAGGTTGCTGGCTTCGTTCGGCGACGAGGCTGTTCCGCCATCGGGGCTCAGCCATAAGGAGAGGCTCACCTGGCTTGTGCAGGAGCTTCGGGGCCTGTATGATCGGGTGGATACCGGAAGAGGCTATGCCTCTCTGGAGACCCTCCGAGCTTTCGGCTCTGCCCTGCATGAGCTGGGGTGCTCCCACATGGAGGCCGTGGAACCCAAGGAGGATCCGGCCGCCCTCGGAAGACTCCCCCGCCGTGCTCCCGGTGGCTGCCCGGTTCTACGAGGAGTTCTCGCGTATATGGGAAAGACCTAGCTCGTTCGCCGCGGCCGAATCGAGGGCTTCGGTCGGTTTTTTGATCTTTATCCTTTGTTTAGTTCTTTTTCCTGGGTTTTGACCCATGATGATTTTTATTGATGAATCGTCTTGCTCTATTTTTCCGAGCCCCAAGAAAAAGAGGAGATTCGTGCCAAGGTGCATGCCTTCGTGCGAGAGCGGGATGGCCAGGCCTCTCAGACGGCCGGCAGCAGCCCTTACGTGGGACGGAAGCCCTCCGGAGCCAGCTAATGCCGAAACCGACGGCACTAGGGTAGAAAATGTTTAAGGAATTTCTGATTCGGCCGTGTTGGCCTAAGAATTTGTAACGATACATGGTTAAACTATTGTCGAATCTTTTGGCAGGTTCCCTAGGAGGGGACCTTTGATTTTATGGACGAGGCTCCTTTGAAAGTTGAGCGTGATGGTTTCGGTGTGAGTGGTGCTTCGTGGGGCAGCTTCCGGGAGAGATTCCCCGAACGAATGGACGATTTCTTTTTGTCGCGCCGACGAAAGATTGCCCGCAATGGTCAATCAATTTTAGATTTTTGGAGAGACTTCGATCCTTCAGAGAGACAAAGGAATTTAGTCCGTGGAGTGCTGTTAGAGCCGAAACCAGAGCCAGAGGATGAAACTGATCCCCTTCCGGCTCCTAGGTATCGATATTGTAAAGTTAGGAACCTTGTAACATTCCATGTGTGAAGTCATCAAGTGTTTCGTATTCGGAAACACTTTCACCCTTTACAAGAAACCCCCTCCCCCTTTTAATGAGGGACAAAGAACACGAAACGTGCCGGAACCAGTGATACTTTAGCCGAAAAATAAAATTAAAATCCCGTAAGATTCGGCTCTTTGGTTTAGGCAATGTTCCGCTTATTGAACTTAGACTAGCCATGTACATGATTTGTTTGCTTTCGGTTTAGATCGTTTCGTTTTCTCGAAAACAGTTGTCTTTTACAAGAAACCCCCTCCCCCTTTTGTGAGGAAACGAAAGTCGTGCGCTTTTGCTGAAAGTGATTTTATCTTTAACTGAGTCTTTATACATGTCGCGTGTTGCGAATGTGGACCTGGTCTACCTCGTGGCCGAATGCTACCTTCTTGAACATTCGGCCATCTCGGGACTACATCTTTTTGTTTTCCCCTAGCTAGCCAATATATGTGGTTGTGCTTGACATTGTTACGTGGCCAGGCTTGTACGAATGAGTGATGTTTTGTCCTTCATTTGCCGACCTTCTTATACACTCGAGCAGATTCGACCTTGCGCTTACCATGCAACTGAGGATGGATTCGTGCAATGGAGAATGCTGTCTCTTGCTTTACCAGAGCATTCGGCGCTTCAGATTTCTGACGTTCGAGCGGGTTGAGCTGTTGTTTCGCTGAAACCCAGATATTGTCGGCCAGCATGGGTAATCCTTGCTAGGCCTGAGTTGGTTGATGAGCTTCCTCCGCAGCTTTTTCAAGGCTTGAGTGGAAGACCCCCACATGGTGAGGCTGTCCTTCATCTGTACTAGATTCGACCCTTTCCCTGTATATGGCCGAATGCTGCCACTTCCTTCCTGACTCCTCTCAATCCTAATGAGCCGAAGCTCTGGGAGGGGTTGTGATCCCTCTTGCTTCTCATTTCTGGTGGCCAATGAAAGGTTGTCTTTGCAGCTTGTAGCTGTTTCTGAGGATTTTGTGACCCTTGGGTCTTCTTTTATAGTGGTCTTATGTGTCCTTTTCCGGATCTTGGGCCTTTATTGTCTTTGATTTGCCCAAGGAGATATCGTGTGATGCATATTGGTTTTCAACCTTTATTGATTGCACACACCTACTTTTTGTCCTTTCCGGACTTGGGTGGCTATCTGCCTTAATTTATTCTTTAATGCCTTGGCTGCATTTTGCTAGCCAGGTTGCCTTTTTGCGTTTTTCGCTGAATGTTGGCCGAAACTGATTTTTTCGTCGGTTTCGGCTGGTTTAGGCTTTTTTGCCTTCAGCTATATGTTTCTTGGGATTGTCACTTTCTGACTTCCTCCCAACCTTCGGTCCTTTCTGACCTTGGTCTTTCGGCTTCTTATGCCTCTGTTTGCTGATCTTTTCAGCATATACTTTTTTCGGATACGTGATGTGCCGAATGTATCAAGAGTGATGAAGTCACTTCTTGTTTTCGGCTGTCTTTCGTCACCGCTCTTATGCTTGGGGAAAATGAAACCTTTATAAGGGGCTCACGGTCGAATGTTTCTGGGTTGCCTCATTAAAAAACCTCACACCCCCGAAAGGGTTTCCCCTGTGAGGAAAAAGAGCGCAACCCTATTGTAGCTTCGTACGGTAGTTATTACAAGCCAAGTTAAAAGAAAAAAGAAAAGTACAACTCCCAACTCAAGGATCATTTGTCACGCGTAGAATCTGCGGAGATTATCCGCGTTCCACGTGTGAGTGGTTTCGTCGCCTTCTTCTGTTCGCAGCCGAAACACCCCAGGCTTGACCATGCTTGCAACGATGAAGGACCCTTACCATTGGGACTGCAGCTTGCCCTATTTGTCTGCGTGACGAATCAGCCCGAGATCGCCCGGGTAGATGTTTTTCCGAAGGATCTTCTTGTCCCTCCAGCTTTGTGTGTCCTTGTGGTAGTTGTCGAGGTTCTTCGCAGCCTGCAACTTTCGGAATTCAGATGTGTCAGCATCTACAAATCTTTGTATTTCGGTTACATCAGCTATTTGCGTACGAAATGAACCGAGCTTGAGCTCTTCGGGCGTTATGGCTTCTTCCCCATAAAGTAAGCAGAACGGGGTGAACCCGGTTGCTCGAGACTTTGAGATGTTGTGACCCCAGACCGCAACAGTCATCTCAGCTGGCCATTTTCCCTTGCTTGCGTCCCATAGAGACTTGGAGACGGCTGAGAAGATTAGGCCATTGGCCTTTTCAACTGCTCTGTTGCTTTGTGGATGATAGACTGAGGCGAAAGTTACTTTGATCGAGAGCTCCTCACAAAAGTTCCAAAGCTCTGTTGAGTCGAACTGCTTGCCGTTGTCCACAGTTATGTAGGATGGAACTCCGAAATGACAGACTATCTGTTGCCATACGAAACTGATCAAGGTGGTTGAGGTGATTCTGGCCAGAGGCCTTGCTTCTATCCACTTAGTGAAATACTCAAGTGCCACGGCGGCGAGTCTCACATTTCCTAGAGCTGTTGGCAATGGCCCAACTATGTCTACACCCCAGTGTTGAAGGGGCCAGGTGGGCACTATCGATCTGGTTGGGTTGGATGGTGCGTTCTGCTTCTTGGCAAACATCTGGCAGCTTTCGCATGTCTTCACCAGCTGTTTTGCATCTTCAGCTGCTGTAGGCCAATAGAATCCTTGTCTCATTGCTCTGTGTGCAATTTCGTGAGGTCCCTTATGACCTCCACACATTCCCCCATGAATCTCTTCTAGCAGCTTTCGTCCTTCTTCTGTACTGATGCACTTGAGCTTTGGGGCTACGATGCCATCTTTGTATAGTTCGCCTCTTAGGATGGAATAGTGCTTTGTTCGTGACTCCATGCGCTGCTGCTCATGTTTGGATTCGGGCTCATAGGTGCCTGATAAGAAAGCGAATATGGAGCTCCTCCAGTCATGACTTGCGATGACATGAATAGTTCTTGGCACTTCCTCTTCATCTCTGATTGCTTTAACCGAGAGTTGCTGGAAAAATACATCCGGAGGGGTTGGGATCCCTAATGCGGCTGCTTTCGCCAACTCATCTGCTTCTCTGTTTTTGCTACGCGGTATGTACTTTATTGAGAACCCCGCGAAGTGCTTCTCCATTGACCTTACTGCCTGTAGATATCTGATGAGAACTGGCTCTCTTGCCGTGTACTCCTTTTCACAGTGCCCACTCACCACCTGTGAGTCTGTACGAATGACACACCTTTTTACCCCCATAGCCCTCAGTTTTCGGAGTGCTAGCAGTACAGCTTCGTATTCGGCCGTATTGTTGGTGCTCGTGAACTGTAACCTGGCTGCGTATCTGATGGGTGGCCCCTGTTGAGGTGTGAGAATGGCCAAAATTCCAGCCCCTTTGTCGCACCAGGCTCCATCACAATATGCCGTCCAGGTGGGTTCGTCAAAGACCACTGGGCCAGATTCGGCAGCAGGTGTCCAATCCGCTATGAAGTCTGCTATTGCCTGTGACTTTATTGCTGATCTGTGCTCATAGTCGATTATGAACTCGTTGAGCTCGACCGCCCATTTTCCCACTCTTCCGACAGCTTCGCTATTTCTGAACAGGGCTTCTAACGGTTGAGAGGAGATAACCCGAATGTTATGAGCCTGGAAATAATGTCTTAACTTTCGGCTGGCCATCAAGACGGTGTAAGCTATCTTCTCTAGCTCTGAGTAGTTAAGCTTTGCTGCCGAAAGGGCTTCAGATACATAATAGATGGGGAATTGCTTAAGCTTGTTGTCATGTTCTTTCTCTTCGACCAGGACTGCACTTACTGCGACTGGAGATGCTGCCAAGTATAATAGTAGAACCGCTTTTGGGGATGGTTTCGTCATGGTTGTCAGGTTGGTGAGATAATCTTTGAGTTCTTCGAAGCCCTTTTGCTACTCGGGTCCCCATTCGAAGTCGGCACTATTCTTGAGTACTCTGAAGAAAGGTAATCCCTTTTCAGCTGATCTCGATATGAACCTGCTGAGGGCTGCCAATCGTCCAGTAAGTCGCTGAACCTTCTTTCGGCTATCTGGGGCTTCATGTTTACGATGGCTGAGATCTTGTCTGGATTCGCCGCTATACCCCTGGCTGACACTAGGCATCCCAACATTTTGCCCTTTGTGATCCCAAAGATACATTTCTCTGGATTTAGTTTGAGCCCACTTCGCCGTAGATTCGCGAAAGTTTCTTTTAGGTCACTGATGTGAGATTCTTTCGCGCTGCTGATTACTACTATATCATCCACATACGTTACCAGTTCTTCTTTTTCTTTTGCTCTCTGAATACTTCATCCGACATTCTGGAGAACGTGGATCCGGCATTCCGCAGTCCCTCCAGCATTCGCTTGAAACAATAGGTCCCCCCCGCGTAATGAAGCTTGTCTTTTCTTCGTCTTCTGGATTCAGGTGAATCTGATGATAACCGGAGAAGCAGTCGAGTAGGCTCATTCTTTCACAACCTGAGGCTAAGTCGATCAGAGTATCTATTCTGGGGAGAGGGTATGGGTCCTTTGGACATGCCTTGTTTAGGTCGGTGAAGTCCACACACATTCGCCACTTTTTGACATTAGGATCGGATGTCTTTTTCTGGACCATGACCACATTTGCCAACCATTCTGGGTATTGGACAGGCCTAATCACACCTGCATCCGAAAGTCTTTGAACTTCGGCTGCTGCTGCGGCACTTCTCTCCTCGGATAACTTTCTCAATCTCTGTTTCTTGGGCTTTATAGTTGATGCCACACTCAGATTATGTTGAGCCAAGTTTCGGCTCACTCCTTTTAAGTCCTCAGCTGACCATGCAAATACATCTGAGTTGGCGTCAAGAAAAGCGGACAACTGAGCTGCTTCGTCAGGTTGGAGTTCGGATCCTATTATGATCTCTCTTTCGGGACCTGTGGTGGATATCGGAACCCTTTTTGTGGATTCGGCTGATTCCACTTTCGGCTCTTTAGCTGCCTCTGGATTTGGTTCCGGATCCTCTTCTCCGTCTTCCTCTCTTTCGGACACTGTTACTTCATTGATCATGCTATAGCCAGGAATCAGCTTCGCGTCTATCTTTCGAGCTGCTTCTTGGTCTCCCCACATGGTTACGACGCCGAAAGGAGAAGGTATCTTCATGCACAAGAAACTTTGCTTGATTACCGCTTCGAACTTGCTTATGACGCCTCTGCCGAATATTGCTGTGTAGGGGTAGTCTATGTTGACTATGTCGAATGTGATGATTTCGGTTCGGCATAAGCCAACCTCACCGAAAGTCACTGCAATGTCTTTCTTTCCAATTGCATCTATCCTTTTCCCTCCGAAACCAAATAGAGCATTGCCCGCTGGTTGCAACGTTCTTCGGTCCATATTCATACTTTGGAAGGCCTTGATGAACAGAATATCTGCCGAGCTTCCATTATCTACTAGGATGTTGTGGAGTGTAAAGTTATCCACATTTGCGGTTGCCACGAATGCATCTGTATGCGGATAATCCCTTAGCCGGAAGTCACTTTCATCGAATGTGATTGGGACCGTTGACCATGCTGGCCTATTCAAGGGTATCCTTGGTGTTACCGTGTGTACTCTTCTCACATAATCCCTTCTGGCTCTTTTGTTTTCATGCTCCAGGTTGGACCCGCCTGTGATTGCGTAGATGTGTCCCTGGGATGGGAGCACCGAGTTCACAATCCTATTTTCCTGACTGGTTTCAGGCTTCATCTGCACGTTCTGCTGTGGTTGATCCAAGTTTACCGGGGAAGACGCCGCCATTGACGGAGGCTGAGCCTGCGGGATGTAACCCAGGTAGTTCCACGAGTACTGATGATGATGAGCCGGAAGCATGGAAGCTTGTTGTGCTAACAGAGGTGGAGGTGGCAACTGAATGTTCTGATAACCGAAATAAGCATTCGGCTGGGTGCCTGCTGTTTCTCTCATGTTAAATATGTGCTTTGGAGCTTGGCTACCTTGTGAACTTTCTTCCTTTGATTTCTGATCCTTGGCCATTTGTCCATACTTGCAGTCTCGACCAAAATGACCCATGTTTTCACCGCAGATAAAGCAGTATGGAACTTTCGGACCATCTCGACGTCTTCCACGGCCTCTGCCCCTTGAGCTTCGACCTCCTCGGTTGGACTGATTTGCTTTAGAGTTTGACGCGCGTCGGCGAGGTCGGCTCTTGGTTGGTTTAAATTTGTTTGTGCCGAATCCTCCTGGACATTGTTGACGGGGCGAGGAGTCTTGCCACCCCTTTGACCATTGTTTGCGTTTGGATGTGGCGAATGTTGCTTCTCGTCTTTTCTTGCTGCTTTTCTTCTCTTTAAGCCTTCTTCGGACTTGGCGAACTTCTTGATCTAGTCGTATAGCTCGGTCAAGGTTTTCGGTTCTTCTCTTTCTAGAAGTGCAGCGCATTGACCGATAGCCATGCCCTCAATTGCCGCTGCAATCACTACCTCATCCGAGACATTCGGTGTTTGTGCACGAAGCTGCACAATCTTCTCTAGGTATTGAGTCAGTGACTCTCCATCCTCCTGCTTGAGCTTTAGGAAATCCCGGGTTCCCTTTTTCAATGCACGGAACCCCTCAAAGGTGATGATCAACTATTGTCTCAGCTGTTTCCAGTTTCTTATCAAAAGCGGACGAAGTGCTATGTACCATTCATGCGCGATATTTTCTACCGCCATGATGAGAGATTTCGCCAAGGTAACCGAATCCCCCCTGCCGAATGCACTGCAGCTTCATAGCTTGCGATGAACTTTCTTGGATCCGATTTTCCATTGAATGAAGGTAACCTAGGCTTATACCCCACCGGCCATGGGCTTAGTTGTAGCTCTGATGAGAGTGGTGAAGCCGAGTCGACTTCCCCTCCTGCAACGAAAGTGGTTCTTGCTCCTCCTTGGGATGACACTGTGTTTGTCTCCATCTGCGCTATCTCTCGTAGCAGGTTCTCTTTCTCAATTTTGGCGAGCCTTAACTGCTCCCTAGCCGAATCTTCTCTCCGTCTGGCCGCTTCTCCTTTCATCATTGCCTCCTTTTGAGCCCTTAGCTCTCTGAGCTTAGCTTGTCTAAGGCTCAACTCTTGTATCACCCTGGCCCGCTCTTCTTGCTCATTACCTGGTGCTTCAAGATCGTCTGAGCGATTCTCGTCGGAATCCTCTCCATCTTCTGGAGGATCGGAGCCTCCTGCTCCAGAAGTCCCTGGGCCGGTCAGAGCCCCTGGACCCGTGGCGGCGTCCTCTGCCGCACCTTGGCCCTGGACTGCCGGCGTGACCTCCACTGGAGAATCCGATGATTGATCCGCCGGAGGAGATCCCGCCGGAGCCGCTGCCGCTGCCTTAGGACTCCCTCGCCCTGGAGCCATGGGTTACCTGCACAACCACGGTGGGCGCCAATGTTGGTGTAGCCCCGGAGCAGGCTACCCCCTGGTAGGACGAATCACTCAACTGGACTAGTTCAACACTCGAAGGTGTATGCAAATCTGGAACACTCTTTCCATTAATTCTCTCCCTTCTTACAAGGCCCCCTTGGGGGTCTATTTATAGTCCGTAGACTAATACAATTCTGATTTTGCCCTCCTACTAACCCTAGGTCCCAGCGTCACCCACCGGCGGCTAGGGGTAGAACTGTACTTTCCAGCCTCACGATCACACCCATCCTCCTTGGGTCGCTTGGCACTGGACCTCGGGCACCTGCAAGACAAAACAAAAAGATACCAGGCTTCAGACCCTTCCGGCGACACGGCCGAAAGCGGCCGCTTTCGTCCACCTGGGCCGAAGCCCAGCGAACCCGTCCTGGAGCTCCCCTTAGGACTAATACCTCGACATTCGGCATATCCCACCGAATGCCCAAGCATTCGCCTCTTGCATCCTCCAAGACGACTTGCCCAAGATGGAAGCCTATCCTTCCGGCGATCTTGGCTGAAAGTTATCACTTTCGCCCGTGATTCTCTCGATTGACTTAGCCTGGATGGAAGCTTAGCATCTCGGCGATCTCGGCCGAAAGCCATCGCTTTCGTCCGTCGTACTCTCAATTGACTTAGGCTGGACGGAAGCCTAGCATCTTGGCGATGTTGGCCGAAGGCCACAGCTTTCGTCCGTCGTCACATCTCGCTTGACTCAGGCTGGACGGAAGCCTAGCATCTCGGCGATGTTGGCCGAAGGCCACAGCTTTCGTCCGTCGTCACATCTCGCTTGACTCAGCCTGACGAAAGCTCAGTGTTTCGGCAAGTTCAACCGAATGTAAACACCTCCGTCCACCGTGATCTCTGGCGTGACTTCACCGAGACGGAGGTTCCAACATTCGGTGTGGATAACCGAATGCCAGTGCTTTCATCCTGAGAGTCTGCGAGTGGCCACGCCGGGCCGAATGTCCTGGCTTTTGTCTATTCGCCGCTGCCTCTTGCTCTCAGTCTCCGGTTCTTTGGGCCGACCGCAGGGGGGTGGGCAGGTTTCGTTCTCCCCCAACAATGATATAATGATGACTATGATATAACAATGAATTGTAATTTACCAACCTGGACCATAGGGCAAGAGCTCATGCTTTTACATGATGCACTTGGCTCTCCATAAGGACTTATCCTTTGGCAAAAGCTGGTACTTACAGTACAGGTGTGGGGGCTATATGGCTCTGGCTTTAGTCGGTCAAAGGACCTTCTCTATCTTGTTGAGGTTCCCGAAAGGCGCAAGAGGGGCTACAATTGGTTTGATCCTGGCCTGCCAAGGGAGGTGCATCTTGGTTTATTGGTATTTTGTTAGTCACACCTTGGAGGGAGGATCCTACCAGTCCATAAAGGGAATCCTTAGCGGCCTTAACAGTTTAGAAAAACCTTTGAAAGGCTTCATAGTGGTTTCTTGTGTTTGGGCCTAATTAACCCATGCATTTGGAACGCACGACTCACAGTGAAAGTGTACACATCTGTGCAGAGTATAAACTGTTATAACAGCCGTGCTCATGGTCACGAGCGGCCCGAAAAACTCAAGGAATAGTGATCAATGGATGTTGAGATTGAGATGAGGTTGAGACATGGATTTAAGTTGATGGTGACTACGGTGATGATGCTGACGATGACGATGGAGACTTGATGATAGATGTTGCTTTTAATTATGATATGGGAATTTTTGGGGCTTAAGCACAACTTCTTGCTTAATTAATGATAAAATTTGACCAACTAAAATGCTTATCGCAGTTAAACCAGTGTCTAACCTTTTGAGCCTCATAACCCCATGTTATATTTGCTGAGTTCGACATGGCCTCACCCTTGCAATTTCCCACCCAAACCAGGACGATGTTGCAAGATTGCTAGAGTTTTGAAGAAGTCAGGCTTGTGATCAACCAGTCAGTTTGTCCCTGTGGTGTGGAGGCTTCATCCCAAGATCACAGAGTCTTTCCATTGTTCGCGCTTTGAGTTTATCTTCTTGTATTAAGTTTGTTATATATTAAGCATTATGTTTTGATATTTCCTTTAATTGTGACTATATGTGAGATTTGACTTCCTGGGCTCACATATAGTGTGTATCTGGTTTTGTTCTTAAAACTGGGTATGACAGAGCTAGACTTTTTCGTGGTTGTCGAATCAAATGCCTCACCCTAGGGAGCCTAAATTTGAAGAAGTGGACTATTGGAGAGTTTTTCAAAGAATCACTTGTCATAGGCCTCAAAGTAGCACTTGTTTAGAGTGAAATCTTGGAATTCCAAAGAAAATCTGTGTGTCGAATGATTTACGTATCAAAACAAGAAGGGGAAATCGAACTAGAAAGCTACATAGGAAGTTAGGGTGGATAGGTTAGATGATGGTAGGATCAATTAAGTTGCGTTCCCCAACCGTTTATATATGTTTCCTGATGTGACATAGGGACTGGTTAGATGATGGTAGGATCAATTAAATTGCAATGATTTCAAAGCACGAACTCAAACCAAAGAGAACTTTCCAATCCGGCTATAGAATCGAACTAGACTTTTTCATGGTTGTGGAATCAAATGCCTCACCCTAGGGAGCCTAAATTTGAAGAAGTGGACCATTGGAGAGTTTTTCTAAGAATCACTTGTCATAGGCCTCAAAGTCGCACTTGTTTAGAGTGAAATCTTGGAATTCGAAAGAAAATCTCTGTGTCGACCTACGTGTCGAAACAAGAAGGGGAATGACACGAAAGCTACATAGGAAGTTAGGGTGGATAGGTTAGATGATGGTAGGATCAATGACATTGCGTTCCCCAACCGTTAATATATGTTTCTAGATGTGACATTAGGGACTACATCGCGATAATTTCAGCTTGAACTAAAAACTAAGAGAAGTTTCCAATCTGGCTATAGAATCGAGCTAGACTTTTTCATGGTTGTGGAATCAAATGCCTCACCCTAGGGAGCCTAAATTTGAAGAAGTGGACCATTAGAGAGTTTTTCTAAGAATCACTTGTCATAGGCCTTAAAATAGCACTTGTTTAGAGTGAAATCTTGGAATTCCAAAGAAAATCTCTGTGTCGACCTACGTATCGAAACAAGAAGGGGAACGACATGAAAGCTACATAGGAAGTTTGGGTGGATAGGTTAAATGATGGTAGGATCAATTAAATTGCATTCCCCAACCGTTAATATATGTTTCCGGATGTGACATAGGGACCGCTGGCAATAATTTCAGCGCGAACTCAAACCAAAAAGAAGTTTCCAATCCAGCTATAGAATCAAGCTATACTTTTGCGTGGTTGTGGAATCAAATGCCACACCCTAGGGAGCCTAAATTTTAAGAAGTGGATCACTGGAGAGTTTTTCTAAAAATCACTTTTCATATACCTCAAAGTGGCACTTGTTTAGAGTGAAATCTTGGAATTCCAATGAAAATCTCTGTGTCGACCTACGTATCGAAACAAGAAGGGGAACAACACGAAAGCTACATAGGAAGTTAGGGTGGACAGGTTAGATGATGGTAGGATCAATTACATTGCGTTCCCCAACCATTAATATATGTTTCTAGATGTGACATTAGGGACTACTGGCGATGATTTCAGCTTGAACTAAAAACTAAGAGAAGTTTTTAATCTGGCTATAGAATCGAGCTAGACTTTTTCATGGTTGTGGAATCAAATGCCTCACCCTAGGGAGCCTAAATTTGAAGAAATGGACCATTAGAGAGTTTTTATAAGAATCACTTGTCATAAGCCTTAAAATAGCACTTGTTTAGAGTGAAATCTGGGAATTCCAAAGAAAATCTCTGTGTCGACCTAAGTATCGAAAGAAGAAGGGGAACGACATGAAAGCTACATAGGAAGTTAGGGTGGATAGGTCAGATGATGGTAGGATCAATTAAATTGCGTTCCCCAACCGTTAATATATGTTTCCGGATGTGACATAGGGACTGCTGGCAATAATTTCAGCGCGAACTCAAACCAAAGAGAAGTTTCCAATCCAGCTATAGAATCAAGCTAGACTTTTTCATGGTTGTGGAATCAAATACCTCACCCTAGGGAGCCTAAATTTGAAGAAATGGACCATTAGAGGGTTTTTCTAAGAATCACTTGTCATAGGCCTTAAAATAGCACTTGTTTAGAGTGAAATCTTGGAATTCCAAAGAAAATCTCTGTGTCGACCTACGTATCGAAACAAGAAGGAGAACGACACAAAAGCTACATAGGAAGTTAGGGTGGACTGGGTTAGATTATGGTAGGATCAATTAAGTTGCATTCCCCAACCGTTAATATATGTTTCTAGATGTGACATAGGGACTGCTGGCAATGATTTCAGCGAACTCAAACCAAAGAGAAGTTTCCAATCTTGCTATAGAATCGAGCTAGACTTTTTCGGTGCCTTACCCTAGGGAACCTAAATTTGAAGAAGTGCGCCATTGGAGAGTTTTTCAAAGAATCACTTGTCATAGGCCTCAAAGTAGCACTTGTTTAGAGTGAAATCTTAGAATTCCAAAGAAAATCTCTATGTCGACCTACGTATTGAAACAAGAAGGAGAACGACACGAAAGCTACATAGGAAGTTAGGGTGGATAGGTTAGATGATGGTAGGATCAATTAAGTTTTGTTCCCCAACCATTAATATATGTTTCCGGATGTGACATCGGGACTGCTGGCAATGATTTCAGCGCGAACTCAAACCAAAGAGAACTTTCCAATCCGGCTATAGAATCAAGCTAGACTTTTTCGTGGTTGTGGAATCAAATGCCTCACCCTAGGGAGCCTAAATTTGAAGAAGTGGACCATTGGAGAGTTTTTCAAAGAATCACTTGTCATAGGCCTCAAAGTAGCACTTGTTTAGAGTGAAATCTTAGAATTCCAAAGAAAATCTCTGTGTCAACCTACGTATCGAAACAAGAAGGAGAACGACACGAAAGCTACATAGGAAGTTAGGGTGGATAGGTTAGATGATGGTAGGATCAATTAAGTTGCGTTCCCCAACCGTTAATATATGTTTCCGGATGTGACATAGGGACTGCTGGCAATGATTTCAGCGCGAACTCAAACCAAAGAGAAGTTTCCAATCTGGCTATAGAATTGAGCTATACTTTTTCGTGGTTGTGGAATCAAATGCCTCACCCTAGGGAGCCTGAATTTGAAGAAGTGGACCATTGGAGAGTTTTTCTAAGAATCACTTGTCATAGGCCTCAAAGTAGCACTTGTATAGAGTGAAATCTTAGAATTCCAAAGAAAATCTCTGTGTCGACCTACGTATCGAAACAAGAAGGAGAACGACAAGAAAGCTACATAGGAAGTTAGGGTGGATAGGTTAGATGATGGTAGGATCAATTAAGTTTTGTTCCCCAACCGTTAATATATGTTTCCTGATGTGACATAGGGATCTGGCGGCAATGATTTCAAATAGCGAACTCAAACCAAGGAGAAGTTTCCAATCCGGCTATAGAATCGAGATAGACTTTTTCGTAGTTGTGGAATCAAATGCCTCACCCTAGGGAGCCTAAATTTGAAGAAGTGGACCATTGGAGAGTTTTTCAAAGAATCACTTTTCATAGGCCTCAAAGTAGCACTTGTTTAGAGTGAAATCTTGGAATTCTAAAGAAAATCTCTGTGTCGACCTACGTATCGAAACAAGGAGAACGACATGAAAGCTACATAGGAAGTTAGGGTGGATAGGTTAGATGATGGTAGGATCAATTAAGTTTTGTTCCCCAACCGTTAATATATGTTTCCGGGATGTGACAGTGGATCTAGCCGGCAATGATTTCAGCGAACTCAAACCAAAGAGAAGTTTCCAATCCGGCTATAGAATCGAGCTAGACTTTTTCGTGGTTGTGGAATCAAATGCCTCACCCTAGGGAGCCTGAATTTGAAGAAGTGGACCATTGGAGAGTTTTTCAAAGAATCACTTGTCATAGGCCTCAAAGTAGCACTTGTTTAGAGTGAAATCTTAGAATTCCAAAGAAAATCTCTGTCAAACCTACGTGATCGAAACAAGAAGGAGAACGACACGAAAAAGCTACATAGGTAGTTAGGGTGGATAGGTTAGATGATGGTAGGATCAATTAAGTTTTGTTCCCCAACCGTTAATATATGTTTCCGGATGTGACATAGGGACTGCTGGCAATGATTTCAGCGCGAACTCAAACCAAAGAGAAGTTTCCAATCCGGCTATTGAATCGAGCTAGACTTTTTCGTGGTTGTGGAATCAAATGCCTCACCCTAGGGAGCCTGAATTTGAAGAAATGGACCATTGGAGAGTTTTTCTAAGAATCACTTGTCATAGGCCTCAAAGTAGCACTTGTTTAGAGTGAAATCTTAGAATTCCAAAGAAAATCTCTGTGTCAACCTACGTATCGAAACAAGAAGGAGAACGACACGAAAGCTACAAAGGTAGTTAGGGTGGATAGGTTAGATGATGGTAGGATCAATTAAGTTTTGTTCCCCAACCGTTAATATATGTTTCCGGATGTGACATAGGGATCACATAGCGGCAATGATTTCAAATACGAACTCAAACCAAAGAGAAGTTTCCAAACCAGCTATAGAATCGAGCTAGACTTTTTCGTGGTTGTGGAATCAAATGCCTCACCCTAGGGAGCCTGAATTTGAAGAAGTGGACCATTGGAGAGTTTTTCTAAGAATCACTTGTCATAGGCCTCAAAGTAGCACTTGTTTAGAGTGAAATCTTAGAATTCTAAAGAAAATCTCTGTGTCGACCTACGTATCGAAACAAGAAGGGGAACGACTCGAAAGCTACATAGGAAGTTAGGGTGGATAGGTTAGATGATGGTAGGATCAATTAAGTTGCGTTCCCCAACCGTTTATATATGTTTCCGGGTGTGACAGGGACTGCTGGCAATGATTTCAGCGCGAACTCAAACCAAAGAGAAGTTTCCAATCCGGCTATAGAATCGAGCTAGACTTTTTCGTGGTTGTGGAAACAAATGCCTCACCCTAGGGAGCCCAAATTTGAAGAAGTGGACCATTGGAGAGTTTTCTAAGAATCACTGGTCATAGGCCTCAAAGTAGCACTTGTTTAGAGTGAAATCTTGGAATTCCAAAGAAAATCTCTCGTGTCGACCTACGTATCGAAAACAAGGAGAACGACATGAAAGCTACATAGGAAGTTAGGGTGGATAGGTTAGATTATGGTAGGATCAATTAAGATGCGTTCCCCAACCGTTAATATATGTTTCCCCGATGTGACATAGGGACTGCATGCATTGATTTCAGCGTGAACTCAAACCAAAGAGAAGTTTCCAATCCGGCTATAGAATCGAAGCTAGACTTTTTCATGGTTGTGGAATCAAATGCCTCACCCCTAGGCAGCCTAAATTTGAAGAAGTGAACCATTGGAGAGTTTTTCTAAGAATCACTTGTCATAGGCCTTAAAGTAGCACTTGTTTAGAGTGAAATCTTGGAATTTGAAAGAAAATCTCTGTGTCGACCTACGTGTCGAAACAAGAAGGGGAACGACACGAAAGCTACATAGGAAGTTAGGGTGGATAGGTTAGATGATGGTAGGATCAATTACATTGCGTTCCCCAACTGTTAATATATGTTTCTAGATGTGACATTAGGGACTACTGGCGATGATTTCAGCGTGAACTCAAAACAAAGAGAAGTTTCCAATCCGGCTATAGAATCAAGCTAGACTTTTTCATGGTTGTGGAATCAAATGCCTCACCCTACGGAGCCTAAATTTGAAGAAGTGGACCATTGAAGAGTTTTTCTAAGAATCACTTGTCATAGGCCTCAAAGTAGCACTTGTTTAGAGTAAAATCTTGGAATTCGAAAGAAAATCTCTGTGTCGACCTACGTATCGAAACAAGAAGGGGAATGACATGAAAGCTACATAGGAAGTTAGGGTGGACAGGTTAGATGATGGTAGGATCAATTAAATTGCGTTCTCCAACCGTTAATATATGTTTCCGGATGTGACATAGGGACTGCTGGCAATGATTTCAGCGCGAACTCAAACCAAAGAGAAGTTTCCAATCCGGCTATAGAATCGAGCTATACTTTTTCGTGGTTGTGGAATCAAATGCCTCACCCTAGGGAGCCTAAATTTTAAGAAGTGGACCACTGGAGAGTTTTTCTAAGAATCACTTTTCATAGGCCTCAAAGTAGCACTTGTTTAGAGTGAAATCTTGTTATTCCCAAGAAAATCTAAAGCTACATTGTTAGGTGGATAGGTTAGACCTACGTGTTCCCCAACCGAAACACGAAGGGGAACGACAAACCAAAAGCTACATAGGAAGTTAGGGTGGATAGGTTTGATGATGGTAGGATCAATTAAGAAATGGACGTTCCCCATACCCTTAATATATATGTTTAGGATGTGACATAGGGAAAATCTACGCGGCAATGATTTCAAACAAGAAGGGAACTCAAACCAAGGAGAAGTTTCTAATCCGCTATAGAATCGAGATAGACTTTTTTTTTAGTTGTGGAATCAAATGCCTCACCCTAGGGAGCCTAAATTTGAAGAAGTGGACCATTGGAGAGTTTTTCAAAGAATCACTTTTCATAGGCCTCAAAGTAGCACTTGTTTAGAGTGAAATCTTGGAATTCCAAAGAAAATCTCTGTGTCGACCTACGTATCAAAACAAGGAGAACGACATGAAAGCTACATTGGAAGTTAGGGTGGATAGGTTAGATTATGGTAGGATCAATTAAGTTGTGTTCCCCAACCGTTAATATATGTTTCCCGATGTGACATAGGGATCGGGCCGGCATTGATTTCAGCCAAACTCAAACCAAAGAGAAGTTTCCAATCCAAATATAGAATCAAGCTAGACTTTTTCATGGTTGTGGAATCAAATGCCTCACCCGAGGGAGCCTAAATTTGAAGAAATGGACCATTAGAGAGTTTTTCTAAGAATCACTTGTCATAGGCCTTAAAATAGTACTTGTTTAGAGTGAAATCTTAGAATTCCAAGGAAAATCTCTCGTGTCCACCTACGTATGGAAACAAGAAGGGGAACGACACGAAAGCTACATAGGAAGTTAGGGTGGATAGGTTAGATGATGGTAGGATCAATTAAGTTTTGTTCCCCAACCGTTAATATATGTTTCCCGATGTGACATAGGGACTCACCGGCAATGATTTCAGCGTGAACTCAAACCAAAGAGAAGTTTCCAATCCTGCTATAGAATCGAGCTAGACTTTTCGTGGTTGTGGAATCAAATGCCTCACCCTAGGGAACCTAAATTTGAAGAAGTGGACCATTGGAGAGTTTTTCAAAGAATCACTTGTCATAGGCCTCAAAGTAGCACTTGTTTAGAGTGAAATCTTGGAATTCCAAAGAAAAAATCTACGTGGTCGACCTACGTATCGAAAACAAGAAGGAGAACGACACGAAAGCTACATAGGAAGTTAGGGTGGATAGGTTAGATGATGGTAGGATCAATTAAGTTTTGTTCCCCAACCATTAATATATGTTTCCTGGATGTGACATAGGGATCTGGCGGCAATGATTTCAGCGCGAACTCAAACCAAAGAGAAGTTTCCAATCCGGCTATAGAATCAAGCTAGACTTTTTTTCATGGTTGTGGAATCAAATGCCTCACCCTAGGGAGCCTAAATTTGAAGAAGTGGACCATTGGAGAGTTTTTTAAAGAATCACTTGTCGTAGGCCTCAAAGTAGCACTTGTTTAGAGTGAAATCTTAGAATTCCATTGAAAATCTCTGTGTCCACCTACGTGTCGAAAACAAGAAGGAGAACGACACGAAAAGCTACATAGGAAGTTAGGGTGGATAGGTTAGATGATGGTAGGATCAATTAAGTTTTGTTCCCCAACCGTTAATATATGTTTCTAGATGTGACATAGGGACTTGGCGGCAATGATTTCAGCGAACTCAAAACCAAAGAGAAGTTTCCAATCCGCTATAGAATCGAGCTAGACTTTTTCATGGTTGTGGAATCAAATGCCTCACCCTCGGGAGCCTAAATTTGAAGAAGTGGACCATTGGAGAGTTTTTCTAAGAATCACTTGTCATAGGCCTCAAAGTAGCACTTGTTTAGAGTGAAATCTTGGAATTCTAAAGAAAATCTCTCGTGTCGACCTACGTATCGAAAACAAGAAGGGGAACGACATAAAAGCTACATAGGAAGTTAGGGTGGATAGGTTAGATTATGGTAGGATCAATTAAGTTGCATTCCCCAACCGTTTATATATGTTTCCTGGATGTGACATAGGGATCTGGCGGCAAATGATTTCAAATAAACTCAAACCAAAGAGAAGTTTCCAATCCGGCTATAGAATCGAGCTAGACTTTTTGTGGTTGTGGAAACAAATGCCTCACCCTAGGGAGCCCAAATTTGAAGAAGTGGACCATTGGAGAGTTTTCTAAGAATCACTGGTCATAGGCCTCAAAGTTGCACTTGTTTAGAATGAAATCTTGGAATTCGAAAGAAAATCTCTGTGTCGACCTACGTGTCGAAACAAGAAGGGGAACGACACGAAAGGTACATAGGAAGTTAGGGTGGATAGGTTAGATGATGGTAGGATCAATTACATTGAGTTCCCCAACCGTTAATATATGTTTCTAGATGTGACATTAGGGACTACTGGCGATGATTTCAGCGTGAACTCAAAACAAAGAGAAGTTTCCAATCCGGCTATAGAATCGAGCTAGACTTTTTCATGGTTGTGGAATCAAATGCCTCACCCTAGGGAGCCTAAATTTGAAGAAGTGGACCATTGGAGAGTTTTTCTAAGGATCACTTGTCATAGGCCTCAAAGTAGCACTTGTTTGGAGTGGAATCTTGGAATTCGAAAGAAAATCTCTGTGTCGACCTACGTATCGAAACAAGAAGGGGAACGACATGAAAGCTACATAGGAAGTTAGGGTGGATAGGTTAGATGATGGTAGGATCAATTAAATTGCGTTCTCCAATCGTTAATATATGTTTCCGGATGTGACATAGGGACTGCTGGCAATGATTTCAGCGCGACCTCAAACCAAAGAGAAATTTCCAATCCGGCTATAGAATCGAGCTATACTTTTTTGTGGTTGTGGAATCAAATGCCTCACCCTAGGGAGCCTAAATTTTAAGAAGTGGACCACTGGAGAGTTTTTCTAAGAATCACTTTTCATAGGCCTCAAAGTAGCACCTGTTTAGAGTGAAATCTTGTTATTCCAAAGAAAATCTCTGTGTCGACCTACGTACCGAAACAAGAAGGGGAACGACACGAAAGCTACATAGGAAGTTAGGGTGGATAGGTTTGATGATGGTAGGATCAATTAAGTTGCGTTCCCCACCCGTTAATATATGTTTCCGGATGTGACATAGGGACTGCTGGCAATGATTTCAGCGCGAACTCAAACCAAGGAGAAGTTTCCAATCCGGCTATAGAATCGAGATAGACTTTTTCGTAGTTGTGGAATCAAATGCCTCACCCTAGGGAGCCTAAATTTGAAGAAGTGGACCATTGGAGAGTTTTTCAAAGAATCACTTTTCATAGGCCTCAAAGTAGCACTTGTATAGAGTGAAATCTTGGAATTCCAAAGAAAATCTCTATGTCGACCTACGTATCTAAACAAGCAGAACGACATGAAAGCTACATAGGAAGTTAGGATGGATAGGTTAGATTATGGTAGGATCAATTAAGTTGTGTTCCCCAACCGTTAATATATGTTTCCTGATGTGACATAGGGACTGCTGGCATTGATTTCAGCGCGAACTCAAACCAAAGAGAAGTTTCCAATCCGGCTATAGAATCGAGCTAGACTTTTTCGTGGTTGTGGAATCAAATGCCTCACCGTAGGGAGCCTAAATTTGAAGAAGTGGACCATTGGAGAGTTTTTCTAAGAATCACTTGTCATAGGCCTCAAAGTAGCACTTGTTTAGAGTGAAATCTTGGAATTCCAAAGAAAATCTCTGTGTCGACCTACGTATCAAAACAAGAAGGGGAACGACTCGAAAGCTACATAGGAAGTTAGGGTGGATAGGTTAGATGATGGTAGGATCAATTAAGTTGCGTTCCCCAACCGTTTATATATGTTTCCGGATGTGACATAGGGACTGCTGGCAATGATTTCAGCGTGAACTCAAACCAAGGAGAAGTTTCCAATCCGGCTATAGAATCGAGCTAGACTTTTTCGTGGTTGTGGAAACAAATGCCTCACCCTAGGGTGCCCAAAATTGAAGAAGTGGACCATTGGAGAGTTTTTCTAAGAATCACTTGTCATAGGCCTCAAAGTAGCACTTGTTTAGAGTGAAATCTTGGAATTTGAAACAAAATCTCTGTGTCGACCTATGTGTCGAAACAAGAAGGGGAACGACACGAAAGCTACATAGGAAGTTAGGGTGGATAGGTTAGATGATGGTAGGATCAATTACATTGCGTTCCCCAACCATTAATATATGTTTCTAGATGTGACGTTAGGGACTACTGCCGATGATTTCAGCGTGAACTCAAAACAAAGAGAAGTTTTCAATCCGGCTATAGAATCGAGCTAGACTTTTTCATGGTTGTGGAATCAAATGCCTCACCCTAGGGAACCTAAATTTGAAGAAGTGGACCATTGGAGAGTTTTTCTAAGAATCACTTGTCATAGGCCTCAAAGTAGCACTTGTTTGGAGTGAAATCTTAGAATTCAAAAGAAAATCTCTGTGTCGACCTACGTATCGAAACAAGAAGGGGAATGACATGAAAGCTACATAGGAAGTTAGGGTTGACAGGTTAGATGATGGTAGGATTAATTAAATTGCGTTCTCCAACCGTTAATATATGTTTCCGGATGTGACATAGGGACTGCTGGCAATGATTTCAGCGCGAACTCAAACCAAAGAGAAGTTTCCAATCCGGCTATAGAATCGAGCTATACTTTTTCGTGGTTGTGGAATCAAATGCCTCACTCTAGGGAGCCTAAATTTTAAGAAGTGGACCACTGGAGAGTTTTTCTAAGAATCACTTTTCATAGGCCTCAAAGTAGCACCTGTTTAGAGTGAAATCTTGTTATTCCAAAGAAAATCTCTGTGTCGACCTACGTACCGAAACAAGAAGGGGAACGACACGAAAGCTACATAGGAAGTTAGGGTGGATAGGTTTGATGATGGTAGTATCAATTAAGTTGCGTTCCCCAACCGTTAATATATGTTTCCGGATGTGACATAGGGATCTGGCGGCAAAGATTTCAAAACTCAAACCAAAACAAGTTTCCAATCCGGCTATAGAATCGAGCTAGACTTTTTCGTGGTCGTGGAATCAAATGCCTCACCCTAGGGAGCCTAAATTTGATGAAGTGGACCATTGGAGAGTTTTTCTAAGAATCACTTGTCGCAGGCCTCAAAGTAGCACTTGTTTAGAGTGAAATCTTGGAATTCCAAAGAAAATCTCTGTGTCGACCTACGTATCAAAACAAGAAGGGGAACGACACGGAAGCTATATAGGAAGTTAGGGTGGATAGGTTTGATGATGGTAGGATCAATTATGTTGCGTTCCCCAACCGTTAATATATGTTTCCTGATGTGACATAGGGACTGTTGGCAATGATTTCAGCGTGAACTCAAACCAAAAAGAAGTTTCCAATCCGGCTATAGAATCGAGCTAGACTTTTTCGTGGTTGTGAAAACAAATGCCTCACCCTAGGGAGCCTAAATTTCAAGAAGTGGACCATTGGAGAGTTTTTCTAAGAATCACTTGTCATAGGCCTCAAAGTAGCACTTGTTTAGAGTGAAATCTTGGAATTCCAAAGAAAATCTCTGTGTCGACCTAAGTATCGAAAGAAGAAGGGGAACGACATGAAAGCTACATAGGAAGTTAGGGTGGATAGGTCAGATGATGGTAGGATCAATTAAATTGCGTTCCCCAACCGTTAATATATGTTTCCGGATGTGACATAGGGACTGCTGGCAATAATTTCAGCGCGAACTCAAACCAAAGAGAAGTTTCCAATCCAGCTATAGAATCAAGCTAGACTTTTTCATGGTTGTGGAATCAAATACCTCACCCTAGGGAGCCTAAATTTGAAGAAATGGACCATTAGAGAGTTTTTCTAAGAATCACTTGTCATAGGCCTTAAAATAGCACTTGTTTAGAGTGAAATCTTGGAATTCCAAAGAAAATCTCTGTGTCGACCTACGTATCGAAACAAGAAGGAGAACGACACAAAAGCTACATAGGAAGTTAGGGTGGACAGGTTAGATTATGGTAGGATCAATTAAGTTGCATTCCCCAACTGTTAATATATGTTTCCGGATGTGACATAGGGACTGCTGGCAATGATTTCAGCGCGAACTCAAACCAAAGAGAAGTTTCCAATCCTGCTATAGAATCGAGCTAGACTTTTTCGTGCCTTACCCTAGGGAACCTAAATTTGAAGAAGTGGACCATTGGAGAGTTTTTCAAAGAATCACTTGTCATAGGCCTCAAAGTAGCACTTGTTTAGAGTGAAATCTTAGAATTCCAAAGAAAATCTCTATGTCGACCTACGTATTGAAACAAGAAGGCGAACGACACGAAAGCTACATAGGAAGTTAGGGTGGATAGGTTAGATGATGGTAGGATCAATTAAGTTGCGTTCCCCAACCGTTAATGTTGGGTTCTAACTTTGATTTCGTTCAAACTTTCATCCCAGACTTTGATAATTTTAGGAAACGTACGTCTGATTACAAGACAAGAATTAATTTTAAGACTTAGAAGATGTCTTCGGAAATCTTAGCTTCACCGGAACGACAAGTCAAGAAGACAAGAAAGATCAAGACCAAGATCCAGGCGAAGGTGCCTAAAGTGGCTTCGCGATAAAAGTACAAGATCAGCCCCCGAGGAACTAGAAGATCCGCGAAGCCGTCCAAGACAACTTCGCTAACAAGGGTACTTCTCGAAACTAAGGTGAAGATCGCATAAGACTTCGCGAAGACGACAAGAACATCTTTGCCAGGAAAGATAGGTTGTAGAAGTTTATTTTAGAATCCTTAGTAATTTTGTACAGATATTCAAACTTTCGTCCCAGACTTTGATAATTTCAGGAAACGTACGTCTGATTACAAGACAAGAATTAATTTTAAGACTGAAAAGGTGTCTTCGGAAATCTTAGCTTCGCCGGAACGACAAGTCAAGAAGACAAGAAAGATCAAGACCAAGATCCAGGCGAAGGCACCTAAAGTGGCTTCGCGATAAAAGTACAAGATCAGCCCCCGAGGAACTGGAAGATCCACGAAGCCAACCAAGACAACTTCGCTAACAAGGGTACTTCTCGAAACTAAGGTGAAGATCGCATAAGACTTCGCGAAGACGACAAGAACATCTTCGCCAGGAAAGATAGGTTGTAGAAGTTTATTTTAGAATCCTTAGTAATTTTGTACAGATACGAAGCCAGGGGGGCCTATAAATACCCCCTGACATCCTTTGTAATAGCCATGTTGAATGGCCTGCTTGTAAACCATATCATCATCAATAACACGTCGTGTTGAGCTATTACCCAACATCTTGGCGCCCACCGTTTGTGTGAGCAACGATCTATCCCATGACCACCAAAGACCATGGGAAGACCCCCTAAGAACAAGACGGTAAGTGCGGCTGAAGAAGTCTCAACGGAAAATGAAGTTCCAAGAACAAGCGAAGACAACATGTCAAAAGAAACCACTCCACAAGAAAGTCAGAGCGAAGAAGCAAGGAAGTTGCAAGAACTAGAAGAAGAGTTGACCAGAAAACAGAAAGAACTTGAGGCTTGCAAAGCCAGAACAAGGGAAAAGACATTAAGACAAAGAATAGAGGAAGCCGAAGCAGAGCTAAAAAGATTGAATGAAGAACTCAAAGATCAAGACATCGAAGTAATCATAACAAACGAAGTCAAGACAAATCAGAACAATGAAAAGGCAATAGTCACAATTGACCCGGAATCCCCGTTATCAGTAGACTTACAAATGGCAAAATGGCCAAAAGGCTTCAAGTTCAATATAATACCAACTTATGAAGGCTTGACAGATCCAAGACAATTCCTGATGAGCTTTGAAGCAGCCGTTGAATCAGGAGGCGGAGACGACAAAACACTGGCGAAGGCACTCATCATGGCAATGAAGGGACCAACTCAAAAGTGGTACGCTTCGCTTAAGCCAAGATCCCTCAAAAGTTGGGAACAACTCAGAACAACTTTGCTAGTCGATTTCCAAGGATTTCAACACACAGGCTTAACAAGTGATGATCTATTTGATATCAAACAATTCCCGAAAGAACCAATCATCCAATACTATAAGAGATTCATCCAAATGAAGACCCAAATCCCAGAAGTATCAGACGAAGTCGTCATTATCGCTGCAATCAGAGGCCTGAGAGCTGGACAGTTATCTTCGCATTTCAAGAGGGAAAGACCAAAAACTGTTGCTCAACTCTATGAAGAAATTCAAAAATATGCAAGATCAGACGATGATTTCAGAAAAAAGACTGAAGAAGAGAATGCACAAAGAAATCAAGCGAAGACGAACAACCAATTCAAGCAGCAAAATTTTGAGGAAAGACCATACTACCATCAATACCAACCACCACTACGAGTAAATCAAATCAATAACGAGAATAGCGAAGATAACAATCAAGCACAAAGCAACCAGCGAAGCCAATACAACAACCGAAGCTTCAACAATAGCCAAAGAGGAGGTTTTAATCAAAAATTTGGGGAAAGAAGAATTCTAAAACCAGAAGAAATGTATTGCATCATTCATGGCAAAGGGGCTGGACATACATCGAAAATGTGCCCAATGGTAAAGAAAAGCATAGAGCAGTACAACAAGAAGGGAAATCTTTGGAAACTCAAAGATCAATAAACTTTTTGTCCCAAGCAAGCACTTCACATAACCAAACATACTTTGACCCAAATTATCAACAAAGAAGTATTACCGGGACCACCTCCGATATACAATTGTAAACCATTGGCAATGGCTCCGCCGCAATGGGGACAAATACAAACTATACAACCCGAAGCTTCAGTTGCGAACAACACACCAAACGCCGCTCGACAATACCTCACCGCCAGTATCAACAAAGAAGCGTAGGCGAGAATAATGACAATTTGCGGAGGTAACAGCATAGAACATGCAACCAACAACGAAAGGAGAAATTATTTCCGAAGAGTCAACGCAATAACAATGGAAGGACCTTACAAGAAAACAAGATGGTCACATCAACCAATAATTTTCACAGAACAAGACATGAAACTCAAAGATTACCCACACATGGATGCCATGGTCATAGAAGCAAATATTGATGGTTGGGATGTAACCAAAATCTTGGTAGATGGAGGAAGCTCCGCCGATATACTCTTCGCATCAACATTAGATGCAATGGGAGTCAAAAGATAAAACTTGGGAAGGGCAGAATATCCATTAGTCAGCTTCGGTGGCAAAAGAATAAATTCAATTGGAAGAATTGTACTGCTAGTATCCTTCAAGACACAAAATAATGCAAGAATAGAACAAGTGACATTTGACGTCGTTGAAATGCATAGCCGCATAACGCAATTTTCAGAAGAGGAAGTTTAAACATCTTCGAAGCTGTAATCAACTATTCCTACTTATGCATGAAAGTCCCAGCAATCAATGGACCAATATCAATCCATGGAAATCAAACAGAAGCAAGAAACATTGAGAAAGATTCAACACCAGCTCAAAGGAATGTTTTGGCCATCGAAGAAATCGAAGACGAAGAGGAAACAGAGAATGCGAAGCTTCAAAAGAAAGCAAAAACATGTCGAAAAGCGTAAACTATGATCCAATGGTAAATGCACAAGAAAGTCATCATAGGGACCAATTTAGCAAAAGAAGAAGAAGAGCAACTTATAAGTTTTCTAAGAAGCAATCAAGATGTCTTCGCATGGTCAGCAAAAGATCTAGAAGGAATCAGCAGAGACATTATTGAACACCGCCTGAACATCGACCCAAACATCAAGCCAAAGAAGCAGAAATTAAGAAAGATCTCTGAAGACAGAACAATCGCCGCGAAGGCTGAAGTACAAATATTGTTAGATGCAAAAGTCATAAGGGAAGTCCAATTTACAACTTGGCTGGCAAACATAGTGATGGTGAAGAAAAGCAACGAAAAATGGAGAATGTGCATAGATTTCACAGATCTCAACAAAGCTTGCCCCAAGGACAATTTCCCTTTACCAAGAATCGACACACTAGTTGATCAAGCTGCAGGAAGTGAAATGCTAAGTTTCCTCGATTGCTTCTCAGGATATCATCAAATTTACATGAAGAAAGAAGATGAAGAAAAAACAAGCTTCATAACACCATTTGGAACTTACTGTTTCCAAAGAATGGCAGAGGGGCTTTGCAATGCTGGTTCAAGCTTCATAAGAATGACATCAGTAGCACTCAAAGATCAAATCGGAGACAATTTGCTGGCTTATGTCGACGACATAATAGTGAAAAGCAAGAAACGCGAAGACCATTTGAAAGATCTGAAGCAAACATTTGAAAATTTGAGAAAATCAAATCTCAAACTCAATCCCGAAAAATGTACCTTCGAGTACAAAAAGACAAGATCCTCGGGTGCATAGTTTCAGCAAAAGGCATTGACCCAAATCCAGAAAAAATAAGGGCAATCATGCAAACAGAGGTTCCAAAGAATATCAAGGACATTCAAAAACTAACAGGAAGATTGGCTTCACTGAATCGTTTCATATCAAAATCAGCGAGAAAAAAGCTTCCCAATTTTTCAAGCACTCAAAGGGGCGAAGACAAATTTCACATGGGGAGAAGAACAGCAAAAAGCTTTCGAAGAAATAAAGAAGTATCTTTCAAGCCCCTCAACATTAACAACACCAAATGTTGATCAAGAATTATCAAGTTATACATCTCAAAGATCCGAGAAAGCAAAGAAGTTTAAAGTACTAGTGCAAGAAAGAGAGAAAGACCATGTGAAGAAACAAGAACCAGTATACTTCGTCTCTGAAGCCCTCTCCGGATCGAAGTTGTTTTACTCAGAAATTGAGAAGATATCATATGCAGTACTCATGGCAACAAGGAAATTGAAACACTACTTCTTGGCCCACAAAGTGAGAATCCCAACAAATCAACCACTCAAAGATGTGCTCCAAAGTTGTAAGTCTTCAGGAAGACTTGGAAAATGGGCAAAATGAAATCTCCCAATATTGCTTTGAATTTGAGAAAAGAAACGAAGAATAAAGTCGCAAGTATTAGCGCGAGACTTTATCTCGGAGGCTGGACACCGGCAACAAGTTGTGAAGATCAAAAAGATCATCAAGAATGGACATTGTCTTGTCAAGAATGGACAATGAACTGCGATGGAGCATGGGGCTCGCGGGGTAGGGCGTAGCGGCAATAATTACTTCACCATCCGGAGTCAAAATGAAATATGCAAAGAAGACTCGAATTTCGATGCACTAACAACATCACGGAGTATGAAGCGATATTGGCGGGGGCTTCGCAAGGCAAGAGCAATGGGCGTACAAAGGATCCTGATAAAAACAGATTCTCAGGTCGTGGCGGGTCATGTCGAGAAAAATTACAAAGCAAAAGATCCAGAGCTGGCGAAGTACTTGCAAAGTGTAAGAGATCAAGAAAAACACTTCGAAGGATTCACGGTGCGAAGCATTTCAAGAACAAACAACGAAGAAGCAGATGAAATTGCGAAAGCAGCAGCTCAAAAAGCAAAATTACCACCAGATGTGTTCTATCAGATATTATCAGAATCTTCGATAAAAGGAAAGATTGAAGAACCAAAGTACATACATATCATTGAAAGCGAAGACTGGAGATCAGAAATAATAGCATTCCTAAGGGGGTTTTATGAACCAGAAAGCGAAGTCGAAGAGATAAGAATGAAGCACAAGACAAGAAATTACAAACTCATCAACAATCAACTCTTCAAGCATGGCATCTGTGAACCATTACTCAAATGCATATCTAGCGAAGAGGGCAAAGAATTGTTACAATAAATACATAGTGGAACATGTGGAAATCATGCCGCCCAAGAGCCATAGCGGGGAAAGGCGTTCGAGCAAGGGTTCTATTGGCCAACAAAATCAAAAAAAAGATAGCAAGGAAATAGTGAAAACTTGTCACAATTGTCAACTTTCAAGAAACAAGAAGAATGCACCGGCTAATCCAATTCAGCACATCGAACCAACTTGGCCACTTGCAAGATGGGGAATAGACATAATTGGGAAGCTTCCTCCAGCCCAAGGCAATCACCAATATGCAGTCGTTGCAGTTGAATATTTCACAAAGTGGATAGAAGCGAAGCCAATTACAAACATGTCATCCACAACAATGAAGAAGTTCCTTTGGCAAAATATAATTTGCAGATTCGGAGTCCCAAGGCACATAACATTAGACAATGGAACTCAATTTGATAGCGAAGACTTCAGAAGCTATTGTGAAAGCATGGGAATTCAACTTTGCTTCGCATCAGTAAAATATCCTCAATCCAATGGAGCAGTCGAAAGAGCAAATGGCATCATATGTGTGGGAATCTCAAAAAACCTAGTAGGACTTCCAAAAGGAAAATGGGTCGAAGAATTACCAAGAATTGTTTGGAGTCACATCACGACAACAACAAGATCAACAAAGTTTACACCATTCAATTTACTATACGGAGATGAAGCAATGACTCCAGAAGAAATACAGTTTGAAGGTCCAAGAACAAATGTTGAAATAACAAGCGAAGAGGACCAGAAGACAAGTAAAGACTTACTTGAAGAAGAAAGAAACCAAGCTGTCATGAACCTCAGGAAATACCAAGAAGAAACAAGCAAATGGTACAACAAGAAAGTAGTGAAAAGAGAACTGCAGCCAGGTGACTTCGTGCTCAAAAGGAAGAGAAACGAAGACACAGTGGGAAAATTTCAACAAAAGTGGGAAGGACCCTTCATCATAACAAAATCAAACAGACAAGGATCCTATCATCTGGAGAACCTCAAGGGAGAAGAGCTAAGTCACACTTGGAACATCAAGGAACTTCGCAAGTACTATCCCTAGATTCTATTTTTCTCAAGTTTTTGTAAATAGAGCAAGTTAGATTCAATTTCTTAGAAGCATTTCATCATTTCAATCAAGAGCTGCACTCTTTTTCCACTCGGGAAGCCCTTCGCGGGGTGAGTGGTTTTTTAACGAGGCGACTCCATTGTAATTCTCATATCAAATATAAATGAGAAAGTAGTTTCCCCAAGAATTTGTGCGTCCTTTACTTTCCTTTAAATTTATTTCAAAGGTTTAAAAAGCAAAACGCTTTAACATCGGCTAAAAGTTTTCACAAAAAGAAAAATAAAGTAGGTATAATTTAAGTACAAAACTGAAATTATTACCTACAGAATTCTCTAAGGAGAAAATTTTGACTTCAAAACGAAGTCTTCGCCCTACTTCGAGAAAGAAGGGGGACGACGTTTTCAAAATTCTCTAAGGAGAAAATTTTGACTTCAAAACGAAGTCTTCACTCCTACTTCGCAAAAAAAAAGAAGGGGATGACGTTTTCAAAATTCTCTAAGAAGAAAATTTTGACTTCAAAACGAAGTCTTCGCTCCTACTTCGCAAAAAAGAAGGGGACGACGTTTTCAAAATTCTCTAAGGAGAAAATTTTGACTTCAAAACGAAGTCTTCGCTCCTACTTCGCGAGAAAGAAGGGGACGACGTTTTCAAAATTCTCTAAGGAGAAACTTTTGACTTCAAAAAAAGAAGAAGTCTTCTAAACGAAGTCTTACCCTACTTCAAAATTCTCTAGAAAAGAAGGGGATGACGTTTTCAAAATTCTCTAAGGAGAAAATTTTGACTTCAAAACGAAGTCTTCGCTCCTACTTCGCAAAAAAGAAGGGGACGACGTTTTCAAAATTCTCTAAGGAGAAAATTTTGACTTCAAAACGAAGTCTTCGCTCCTACTTCGCAAAAAAGAAGGGGACGACGTTTTCAAAATTCTCTAAGGAAAAAATTTTGACTTTAAAACGAAGTCTTCGCTCCTACTTCGCAAAAAACAAGGGGACGTCGTTTTTAAAATTCTCTAAGGAGAAAAATTTTGACTTCAAAATGAAGTCTTCGCTCCTACTTCGATAAAAAGAAGAGAACGATGTTTTCAAAATTCTCTAAGGAGAAATTATAGACTTCAAATCAAAGTCTCCATTCCAATTTCACAAAAAAGTAGGGGAACAAGGCTTCCTTAGTTAACAAAAACAATAATATATTATACATGCGTCTAAAAGTTACAACATCATGCAAAGCACTTATTCAAAAATACATACAATACAGGCAAAGCTTAAACACTCAAAATTCTTCGTAAGCAACACTAGTTGCCGCTTCACTAAGAATATCTTCGACAACTTCGTTGATTATTTTTTCACCAGTATCTTGCAAACCATCCTCAAAGATAAAACCTGGTGATGCACTTGAGCAAGAAGACTGAAACAAAAAACTCAAATGCATTAGGAAAAGAGCAAGAGCAAATCGAGAAAATAACAACCCAAAATAACAAAAATCTTACTTGTCCAATATTGCTGAAATCGACAACCCTAGGCATCCTATAAGAATCTCTTGCCTTAGATTTCCCAAGACATTCGCTTCACAAATTCATCAATATTAGCGCTACTGAAGCTTCAAAAACTCGTAAGCTTCGAAAACAAAATCACCCTTCGCAATCATAAGAGGCATCGCCACAACAATATCTTGCGCAGGCTTCAAGCGTGAAACCTCGCGCAAGATTATCCAAGGTCAAAATTCGCCATGAGAATCGAGAGAAATCAAACTTCGCAATAACATCGATTTCGCATAAACATAAGTAACAAAGTTTAAACAACCCATTAACTCAACAAACTTACAACACTTGTTATCACCATGTTCTTTTTTCTCTCACATCTCACAAAAACAAGGAAAATAAAAAGCCATTCCACAAGATTAAGCCCTCCGATCACTAACATTGTCGCGGCTCCTTTCCTCTTCTTCACGGACCCTCCTTTCCTCTTCCATCTCTTGTTTCTTGAGGTTCTCTTCTTCCTATAAGATATTGAATTCAAGCTATTAAAAATAAAAAGTCGAAATGCAAAAAAAAAACCAAAAAAAAAAAAAGAAAGCTTAAAAATAAAAACAATAGAGTAAGTAAACAAAATACCTTCTTCAAATTCTCTTTAACTTTGTCCAAGCAATGGTCATGACCACATTTACACCAAGATCGATTAAAGAATTTCTTACAAAGAAGATGAGTACGGGAGAAATCGGTTAATGGCATCACCAGAAACTTGAAGGTCGGGTTAGCAAAAGTATCATACAATGGGTCGTTGGCCTCTTTCATCAAGTGTAGAAGTGCCCCGGTTGAGTACATCACACTAATATCATATCAGCAGCTTGCACAACAACACCAAGGTCTTCATACCGTCTCCCACAACCAAATGAAGAAAGGATCGGTCCCCGCCAAGTTCCCAACATGGATCTTCAGGAGTGGCACCCCATTTCTCATAAGCTTGCTTGCATAACTCCCAAGTCCCGTGAACCTTCGCCGCATAAGCTCATCATTTTCAACCTTCTTCTTCTCTAAAGAGGCTTTCTCCCTCTTCAAAGTCTCAATAGTAGACTTCGCTTCAGCAAGTTCGACATCTTTTTCCATGATAATATCTGAAGCTTTGTGATATAAGCGATCAATTTTGTGTCATTCATCGGCAGCCTGGCCTCTTTCCACCTCCTTAGCCGCAAGTTGAGTTTTTAACATCTCGATTTCTTTCAATAGAGACTTTTCTTTAACCGCAAAAGCAAAAGAGTAATCGCTTCTTCGAGATTTCCTCAACCCACGTTGAACAATAGCACCCTATAACATAAAACTCTCAATCAAAAAACTAAACACAACTAATGAAACTTCGCAATAAAGAGAAAAAGCAAAGAAATATACCTTATACATCAGATTTAGTCCAAATCGGCCAACTCAAGCGGATTCATCTTCGCTAGCTCCCCTTCAAAGATCGTGTACGAGAAAGCATCATCAATGCATTTCGATAATCGTTGCTCAGCTTTCTAGGAAGCACCAAGCTTGTCCACTCCCACTCCAACAAACTTGAAAGAATCCAAGTTAACTCCACCATCAAGACAAAATTTTAAGGTGTTTTCACTAGATTTAGAAACAAACCTCGAAGAAAAATCATGTGCATCAACAACCACCGCGAGTCGGGCGATCTTCAACAACACCTTTCATTAAACTAACATCAACGACCTTCTCTTTAGTCAAGTCGAGGCATCGAAAAGAAGTGAGCTAAGAGAAAAGAAAACGAAGTCAAAAATGGCACCATAAAAGACAAAAAGTATTTACACAAATAAACAAGGCAAGGAAAACTTACAAATTTTCTCTCCCTCCTTCAAAGGGCACGAAACTTTTTGTTGAGCTTCAACATCGATCACCGACTCGATAAACGGCTTCGATGACCGCTTTCGCCACGCCATCAACAATATCATCAAAATCATCAAAGGAAAAGTTTACAGTCCTAGTCCCTTTCTTCTTAATTTTCTCCTTGATGACTTCGACGGCAGAAAGATGAGCCTTTTCTTTTGAAGTTTGAACTACAAAAATAAAAATTAAAAAGATCAAAAAGATTTACCTATAGAAGATGACTTTGCAGGGAAAAATAACAACTTATTCAACATACCAAATGGGCTTTTTCGGCCAGACTCTACAACATTCCCCAAAGATGATTTTGCAGAATACCAAATCTTCATCCAAAATCACTTTAGGAATATTTCTCTCGGGAGCTGTGGAATCATTTTCTGATTCACTATCAAGCGACTCATGTAAATATCCTTGGCTAACATAGCTAAACTTAGACTATTGCGCCAACCCTCAAAATAGAAGTGTTATTAGCCTAATTCGGAGGAAATTCTCGAGTTGGGTCCCTAAGTCTAGGGGAAAAGGGAGATGCAAAGATCAAAGAGGGTGAAGCTTCCATAGCGTAAGCATCACCGCATCATCTTCACCAGCCAGCGCGTAAGTACCCAAGTTCTCGCGAAGACCCAAAATTTTGTAAGTATTCGCTAACGGAGTAAGCAAATCCGAGTCAGTCCCGGTAGGTGCGAAAAGCCTTGCAAATCTTGCTCACCTCAAAATCATGAGAAGAAATGCCAAACTTAGCGGCATCAAGTGTTGGAGCATCGCCTTCATTTGTCACTAAAATCTATGTTATCAAGCAAGTCTGCAACTATCTTTCTAGCCTTCTTTCTGAGGCTTCGACACAACATCGCCTTTATCGCAGGAGTCTTATTTGCGGTTTTTGCGAAGTGGAAGACTTCGCGGCTCCACTTTTCTTCCGTTTCTTTTCAACTACTTTTGGCTCTTCCCCGGTCTTTCTTTCCCCGTGCATAAGCGGGAGGAGGAGGAACTTTATAAGTTATCTTTGCCAAATCGAAAATTCGATTTAGCCTAATATACTCTTCACCAATAATTTCATCCATCAATTTTCTTTCAAGATGAAGATATTTTTTGAGCAATTCTACAACCCGATTTTCCACATCCGCCACAAAAATCTTCTTCAAGAAAAGCGTGAAGGCATCATCAGATCTTTGTCGTGGAAAGTATAATCCTTATCCCTAATTCTCTTCTTATGAAAACGAAGAAAGTCCCAACCAGCCCTAAGTGGCCAAACTCCAACAGCCAGATATTCTTCAACCAAGTCCCGAGTTGATTGTTGATACACAACTCTCTTAAAAGCCTTGAGACATTCAGAACAATTCTTGGATTTTGTAAACGAAGGCTTGCACTCAAAACGTTCTCTATGCATGCGAAAGCCATTGGATAGCTCTTAACGATTCCTTGCCTCTTCCCATGGTTTTCTTCAACAAGAGGAACCTTGTGATAAAACCAATAATTACACCATCCATCGGCCCATTTGTTTTTGGAAGCAGGTGCAATCTGTTTCGCCTCGCGAGCAGCCTTTGAAACTGCAACAAGCAAAATAAAGCTTCACACTTCACCGATCAATCTTCTTCGAAATTAAACCGAATGTGAAGTTCATAGAGAGAACAAAAGGCATCTATGTCCGGGCTGAACGCCTTGACTTCGGACAGCCCAAATGAAGACAGATAATTTAACAATTGCGTTGGGAGTCAAGTGGTGCATCTCGATGTTGAATCTTTTGAAAATTTCTTCAAGAAAGTTCTCGAGGAGGCATACGAAGGCCCGTAGTGAATGTGTCCTTGAAAACAATACATTCATCGCTTAGGTTTGGGAACTTTTTCATTAGGCTCCGCTGGCCTTGTATTGACCTTCCCTTAAAATGCCATCTTTAACTATCTTCCCGAAATCTTCATCGGTCATTTTACTAAGACCGAAAAGTTAGTGATATTCTATCATCCGAAGCAATTTCGATTCGTAAGCGAAAACATCCAAAGCCCTTCTTCATCCTTCTCTTGAGAATTGACCTCTGTCTCAACCAGTCTTCTTGAGAACCAATCGGAGCATCTTCAAAGAAGAGCCATTCTCGTTTAAAAATAACAAAGAGCACATAAATTGATTGAAGAAAAAAATAAAACAACCTTCGAAACAAAAAGATAACTAAGAAAGAAGAACTAACATAATTACCTATAAATAGAAATTTCAACCTTCGCGATGAAAAAATGTGGCTTCGGGAGAAAATTGGCTTCGAAGAAAAAGAGATGTTTTTGACTTCGCAACACCGAATTTTTTTTCAAAAAGGTGGCCCCTCTTCGAAAAGATGAAGAAAACCGGGGGGGAGGTGCTCTGCTATTTATAGACCACTTCGGTCAAAACGGTCAAACTAGCCGTTTTTAAAAAAAAAACGATTTACGCCAAGACACAAATAAGAAGTCCAACTTCAAAGTCCGGACGACGTTTTGATTGAAACAAAGTTTTGAGAAAACTTATGATTCGCGGGTTTCATGCCTTTGAAGTCGGCCTTCGCCCACCAGGGCCTGTTGTTGGGTTCTAACTTTGATTTCATTCAAACTTTCGTCGCAGACTTTTGATAATTTCGTGAAACGTGACGCCCGATTACAAGACAAGAATTAATTTTAAGACTTAAAAGGTGTCTTCGGAAATCTTAGCTTCGCGAACGACAAGTCAAGAAGACAAGAAAGATCAAGACCAAGATCCAGCGAAGGCGCCTAAAGTGGCTTCGCGATAAAAGTACAAGATCAGCCCCCGAGGAATCGAAGATCCGCCGAAGCCAACCAAGACAACTTCGCTAACAAGGGTACATCTCCAAACTAAGGTGAAGATCGCATAAGACTTCGCTAAGACGACAAGAACATCTTCGCCAGAAAGATAGGTTGTAGAAGTTTATTTTAGAATCCTTAGTAATTTTGTACAGATACGAAGCCAGGGGGGCCTATAAATACCCCCTGACATCATTTGTAATAGCCATGTTGAATGGCCTCCTTGTAAACCATATCATCATCAATAACACGTCGTGTTGAGCTATTACCCAACAGTTAATATATGTTTCCGGATGTGACATAGGGACTGCTGGCAATGATTTCAGCGTGAACTCAAACCAAGAGAAGTTTCCAATCCGGCTATAGAATCAAGCTAGACTTTTTCGTGGTTGTGAAAACAAATGCCTCACCCTAGGGAGCCTAAATTTGAAGAAGTGGACCATTGGAGAGTTTTCTAAGAATCACTTGTCATAGGCCTCAAAGTTGCACTTGTTTAGAGTGAAATCTTGGAATTCGAAAGAAAATCTCTGTGTCGACCTACGTGTCGAAACAAGAAGGAGAACGACATCAAAGCTACATAGGAAGTTAGAGTGGATAGTTTAGATGACGGTAGGATCAATTACATTGCGTTCCCTAACCGTTAATATATGTTTCTAGATGTGACATTAGGGACTACTGGCGATGATTTCAACGTGAACTCAAAACAAAGAGAAGTTTCCAATTCGGCTAAAGAATCGAGCTAGACTTTTTCATGGTTGTGGAATCAAATGCCTCACCCTAGGGAGCCTAAATTTGAAGAAGTGGACCATTAGATAGTTTTTCTAAGAATCACTTGTCATAGGCCTTAAAATAGCACTAGTTTAGAGTGAAATCTTGGAATTCCAAAGAAAATCTCTGTGTCGAGCTACTTATCAAAACAAGAAGGGAATGACACGAAAGCTACATAGGAAGTTAGGGTGGATAGGTTAGATGATGGTAGGATCAATTAAATTGTGTTCCCCAACCGTTAATATATGTTTCCTGGATGTGACATAGGGATTGGCCGCAATGATTTCAGCACGAACTCAAACCAAAGAGAAGTTTCCAATCCGGCTATAGAATCGAGCTATACTTTTTCGTGGTTGTGGAATCAAATGCCTCACCCTAGGGAGCCTAAATTTTAAGAAGTGGACCACTGGAGAGTTTTTCTAAGAATCACTTTTCATAGGCCTCAAAGTAGCACTTGTTTAGAGTGAAATCTTGGAATTCCAAAGAAAATCTCTGTGTCGACCTACGTATCAAAACAAGAAGGGGAACGACACGAAAGCTACATAGGAAGTTAGGGTGGATAGGTTAGATGATGGTAGGATCAATTAAGTTGCATTCCCCAACCATTAATATATGTTTCCTGGATGTGACATAGGGATCGCTGGCAATGATTTCAGCGTGAACTCAAACCAAAGAGAAGTTTCCAATCCGGCTATAGAATCGAGCTAGACTTTTCATGGTTGTGGAATCAAATGCCTCACCCTAGGGAGCCTAAATTTGAAGAAGTGGACCATTGGAGAGTTTTTCTAAGAATCACTTGTCATAGGCCTCAAAGTAGCACTTGTTTAGAGTGAAATCTTGGAATTCCAAAGAAAATCTCTGTGTCGACCTACGTATCGAAACAAGAAGGGGAACGACACGAAAGCTACATAGGAAGTTAGGGTGGATAGGTTAGATGATGGTAGGATCAATTAAGTTGCGTTCCCCAACCGTTAATATATGTTTCCGGATGTGACATAGGGACTGCTGGCAATGATTTCAGCGTGAACTCAAACCAAAGAGAAGTTTCCAATCCGGCTATAGAATCGAGCTAGACTTTTTCACTTGTGGAATCAAATGCCTCACCCTAGGGAGCCTAAATTTGAAGAAGTGGACCACTTGGAGAGTTTTTCTAAGAATCACTTGTCATAGGCCTCAAAGTAGCACTTGTTTAGAGTGAAATCTTGGAATTCCAAAGAAAATCTCTATGTCGACCAACGTGTCGAAACAAGAAGGGGAA
The DNA here is from genome assembly GCA_015847255.1 of Hyparrhenia diplandra. Taxonomy (NCBI): domain Eukaryota; kingdom Viridiplantae; phylum Streptophyta; class Magnoliopsida; order Poales; family Poaceae; genus Hyparrhenia; species Hyparrhenia diplandra. The sequence continues at coordinate 38,710 of JADLZK010011959.1, read as the reverse complement.
CGACACGAAAGCTACATAGGAAGTTAGGGTGGATAGGTTAGATGATGGTAGGATCAATTAAGTTGCGTTCCCCAACCCGTTAATATATGTTTCCTGGATGTGACATAGGGATCTATCGCAATGATTTCAGCGCGAACTCAAACCAAAGAGAAGTTTCCAATCCGCTATAGAATCGAGCTAGACTTTTTTGTGGTTGTGGAATCAAATGCCTCACCCTAGGGAGCCTAAATTTGAAGATGTGGACCATTGGAGAGTTTTTCAAAGAATCACTTGTCATAGCCCTCAAAGTAGCACTTATTTAGATTGAAATGTTGGAATTCCAAAGAAAATCTCTCGTGTCGACCTACGTGTCGAAACAAGAAGGGGAACGACACGAAAAGCTACATAGGAAGTTAGGGTGGATAGGTTAGATGATGGTAGGATCAATTAAGTTGCGTTCCCCAACCGTTAATATATGTTTCCGGATGTGACATAGGGACTGACTGGCAATGATTTCAGCGCGAACTCAAACCAAAGAGAAGTTTCCAATCCGGCTATAGAATCGAGCTAGACTTTTTCGTGGTTTGTGGAATCAAATGCCTCACCCTAGGGAGCCTAAATTTGAAGAAGTGGACCATTGGAGAGTTTTTTTCTAAGAATCACTTGTCATAGGCCTCAAAGTAGCACTTGTTTAGAGTGAAATCTTGGAATTCCAAAGAAAATCTCTCGTGTTCGACCAACGTATCGAAACAAAAAGGGGAATGACACGAAAGCTACATAGGAAGTTAGGGTGGATAGGTTAGATGATGGTAGGATCAATTAAGTTGTGTTCCCCAACCGTTAATATATGTTTCCGGATGTGACATAGGGACTAATGGCAATGATTTCAGCGAACTCAAAACCAAAGAGAAGTTTCCAATCCGGCTATAGAATCGAGCTAGACTTTTTTCGGGTTGTGGAATCAAATGCCTCACCCTAGGGAGCCTAAATTTGAAGAAGTGGACCATTGGAGAGTTTTTCTAAGAATCACTTGTCATAGGCCTCAAAGTAGCACTTGTTTAGAGTGAAATCTTGGAATTCCAAAGAAAATCTCTATGTCGACCAACGTATCGAAACAAGAAGGGGAACGACACGAAAGCTACATAGGAAGTTAGGGTGGATAGGTTAGATGATGGTAGGATCAATTAAGTTGCGTTCCCCAACCGTTAATATATGTTTCCGATGTGACATAGGGACTCGGCCGGGCAATGATTTCAGCGCGAAACTCAAACCAAAGAGAAGTTTCCAATCCGGCTATAGAATCGAGCTAGACTTTTTCATGGTTGTGGAATCAAATGCCTCACCCTAGGGATCCTAAATTTGAAGAAGTGGACCATTGGAGAGTTTTTCTAAGAATCACTTGTCATAGGCCTCAAAGTAGCACTTGTTTAGAGTGAAATCTTGGAATTCCAAAGAAAATCTCGTGTCGACCTACGTGTCGAAACAAGAAGGGGAACGACACCTAAAGCTACATAGGAAGTTAGGGTGGATAGGTTGATGATGGTAGGATCAATTAAGTTGCGTTCCCCAACCGTTAATATATGTTTCCTGGATGTGACATAGGGACCGCCGGGCAATGATTTCAAAGCGAACTCAAACCAAAGAGAAGTTTCCAATCCGGCTATAGAATCGAGCTAGACTTTTTCGTGGTTGTGGAATCAAATGCCTCACCCTAGGGAGCCTAAATTTGAAGAAGTGGACCATTGGAGAGTTTTTCTAAGAATCACTTGTCATAGGCCTCAAAGTAGCACTTGTTTAGAGTGAAATCTTGGAATTCCAAAGAAAATCTCTCAGTATCGACCTACGTGTCAAAACAAGAAGGGGAAACGACACGAAAGCTACATAGGAAGTTAGGGTGGATAGGTTAGATGATGGTAGGATCAATTAAGTTGCGTTCCCCAACCGTTAATATATGTTTCCTAGATGTGACATAGGGACTGCCGGCAATGATTTCAGCATGAACTCAAACCAAAGAGAAGTTTCCAATCCGCTATAGAATCGAGCTAGACTTTTTTTGTGGTTGTGGAATCAAATGCCTCACCCTAGGGAGCCTAAATTTGAAGAAGTGGACCATTGGAGAGTTTTTCTAAGAATCACTTGTCATAGGCCTTAAAATAGCACTTGTTTAGAGTGAAATCTTGAAATTCCAAAGAAAATCTCTGTGTCGACCTACGTATCGAAACAAGAAGGGGAACGACATGAAAGCTACATAGGAAGTTAGGGTGGATAGGTTAGATGATGGTAGGATCAATTAAGTTGCGTTCCCCAACCGTTAATATATGTTTCCGGATGTGACATAGGGATCTGCCGGCAATGATTTCAAAGCAGCGAACTCAAACCAAAGAGAAGTTTCCAATCCGGCTATAGAATCGAGCTAGACTTTTTTATGGTTGTGGAATCAAATGCCTCACCCTAGGGAGCCTAAATTTTAAGAAGTGGACCATTGGAGAGTTTTTCTAAGAATCACTTTTCATAGGCCTCAAAGTAGCACTTGTTTAGAGTGAAATCTTGGAATTCCAAAGAAAATCTCTCGTGTCAACCTACGTGTCAAAACAAGAAGGGGAACGACACGAAAGCTACATAGGAAGTTAGGGTGGATAGGTTAGATGATGGTAGGATCAATTAAGTTGCGTTCCCCAACCGTTAATATATGTTTCCTGATGTGACATAGGGACTCGCCGGCAATGATTTCAAACCAAAGAACTCAAACCAAAGAGAAGTTTCCAATCCGCTATAGAATCGAGCTAGACTTTTTCATGGTTGTGGAATCAAATGCCTCACCCTAGGGAGCCTAAATTTGAAGAAGTGGACCATTGGAGAGTTTTTCTAAGAATCACTTGTCATAGGCCTCAAAGTAGCACTTGTTTAGAGTGAAATCTTGGAATTCCAAAGAAAATCTCTGGTCGACCTACGTGTCAAAACAAGAAGGGGAACGACACGAAAGCTACATAGGAAGTTAGGGTGGATAGGTTAGATGATGGTAGGATCAATTAAGTTGCGTTCCCCAACCGTTAATATATGTTTCCTGGATGTGACATAGGGATCGCCGGCAATGATTTCAGCGCGAAATCAAACCACACAGAAGTTTCCAATCCGGCTATAGAATCGAGCTATACTTTTTCGTGGTTGTGGAATCAAATGCCTCACCCTAGGGAGCCTAAATTTTAAGAAGTGGACCACTGGAGAGTTTTTCTAAGAATCACTTTTCATAGGCCTCAAAGTAGCACTTGTTTAGAGTGAAATCTTGGAATTCCAAAGAAAATCTCTCGTGTCGACCTACGTGTCGAAAAACAAGAAGGGGAACGACACGAAAGCTACATAGGAAGTTAGGGTGGATAGGTTAGATGATGGTAGGATCAATTAAGTTGCGTTCCCCAACCGTTAATATATGTTTCCTTCCTGACATACATAGGGACTACCGGGCAATGATTTCAAAGATGAACTCAAAACAAAAGAGAAGTTTCCAATCCGCTATAGAATCGAGCTAGACTTTTTTCATGGTTGTGGAATCAAATGCCTCACCCTAGGGAGCCTAAATTTGAAGAAGTGGACCAGTGGAGAGTTTTTCTAAGAATCACTTGTCATAGGCCTCAAAGTAGCACCTGTTTAGAGTGAAATCTTGGAATTCCAAAGAAAATCTCTGTGTCGACCGACGTATCGAAACAAGAAGGGGAACGACATGAAAACTACATAGGAAGTTAGGGTGGATAGGTTAGATGATGGTAGGATCAATTAAGTTGCATTCCCCAACCATTAATATATGTTTCCGGATGTGACATAGGGACTGCTGGCAATGATTTCAGCGCGAACTCAAACCAAAGAGAAGTTTCCAATCCGGCTATAGAATCGAGCTAGACTTTTTCGTGGTTGTGGAATCAAATGCCTCACCCTAGGGAGCCTAAATTTTAAGAAGTGGACCATTGGAGAGTTTTTCTAAGAATCACTTGTCATAGGCCTCAAAGTAGCACTTGTTTAGAGTGAAATCTTGGAATTCCAAAAAAAATCTCTCGTGTGTCGACCTACGTATCGAAAACAAGAAGGGGAACGACACGAAAGCTACATAGGAAGTTAGGGTGGATAGGTTAGATGATGGTAGGATCAATTAAGTTGCGTTCCCCAACCGTTAATATATGTTTCCTGGATGTGACATAGGGACTGGCCGGCAATGATTTCAAAGAAACTCAAACCAAAGAGAAGTTTCCAATCCGGCTATAGAATCGAGCTAGACTTTTTCATGGTTGTGGAATCAAATGCCTCACCCTAGGGAGCCTAAATTTGAAGAAGTGGACCATTGGAGAGTTTTTCTAAGAATCACTTGTCATAGGCCTTAAAATAGCACTTGTTTAGAGTGAAATCTTGAAATTCCAAAGAAAATCTCTGTGTCGACCTACGTATCGAAACAAGAAGGGGAACGACACGAAAGCTACATAGGAAGTTAGGGTGGATAGGTTAGATGATGGTAGGATCAATTAAGTTGCGTTCCCCAACCGTTAATATATGTTTCCGGATGTGACATAGGGACGGCCGGCAATGATTTCAGCCGAACTCAAACCAAAGAGAAGTTTCCAATCCGCTATAGAATCGAGCTAGACTTTTTCATGGTTGTGGAAACAAATGCCTCACCCTAGGGAGCCTAAATTTGAAGAAGTGGACCATTGGAGAGTTTTTCTAAGAATCACTTGTCATAGGCCTCAAAGTAGCACTTGTTTAGAGTGAAATCTTGGAATTCCAAAGAAAATCTCTGTGTCGACCTACGTATCAAAACAAGAAGGGGAACGACACGAAAGCTACATAGGAAGTTAGGGTGGATAGGTTAGATGATGGTAGGATCAATTAAGTTGCGTTCCCCAACCATTAATATATGTTTCCTGGATGTGACATAGGGACTGCTGGCAATGATTTCAGCGCGAACTCAAACCAAAGAGAAGTTTCCAATCCGGCTATAGAATCGAGCTAGACTTTTTCATGGTTGTGGAATCAAATGCCTCACCCTAGGGAGCCTAAATTTGAAGAAGTGGACCATTGGAGAGTTTTTCTAAGAATCACTTGTCATAGGCCTCAAAGTAGCACTTGTTTAGAGTGAAATCTTGGAATTCGAAAGAAAATCTCTGTGTCGACCTACGTGTCAAAACAAGAAGGGGAACGACACGAAAGCTACATAGGAAGTTAGGGTGGATAGGTTAGATGATGGTAGGATCAATTAAGTTGCGTTCCCCAACCGTTAATATATGTTTCCGGATGTGACATAGGGACTCGCCGGCAATGATTTCAGCGAAACTCAAACCAAAGAGAAGTTTCCAATCCGGCTATAGAATCGAGCTAGACTTTTTCATGGTTGTGGAATCAAATGCCTCACCCTAGGGAGCCTAAATTTTAAGAAGTGGACCATTGGAGAGTTTTTCTAAGAATCACTTGTCATAGGCCTCAAAGTAGCACTTGTTTAGAGTGAAATCTTGGAATTCCAAAGAAAATCTCTGTGTCGACCTACGTATCGAAACAAGAAGGGGAACGACACGAAAGCTACATAGGAAGTTAGGGTGGATAGGTTAGATGATGGTAGGATCAATTAAGTTGCGTTCCCCAACCGTTAATATATGTTTCCAGATGTGACATAGGGACTGGCGGCAATGATTTCAGCGCGAACTCAAACCAAAGAGAAGTTTCCAATCCGCTATAGAATCGAGCTAGACTTTTTCATGGTTGTGGAATCAAATGCCTCACCCTAGGGAGCCTAAATTTGAAGAAGTGGACCATTGGAGAGTTTTTCTAAGAATCACTTGTCATAGGCCTCAAAGTAGCACTTGTTTAGAGTGAAATCTTGGAATTCCAAAGAAAATCTCTGTGTCGACCTACGTATCGAAACAAGAAGGGGAACGACACGAAAGCTACATAGGAAGTTAGGGTGGATAGGTTAGATGATGGTAGGATCAATTAAGTTGCGTTCCCCAACCATTAATATATGTTTCTGGATGTGACATAGGGACTGCTTGCAATGATTTCAGCGCGAACTCAAACCAAAGAGAAGTTTCCAATCCGGCTATAGAATCGAGCTAGACTTTTTCGTGGTTGTGGAATCAAATGCCTCACCCTAGGGAGCCTAAATTTTAAGAAGTGGACCATTGGAGAGTTTTTCTAAGAATCACTTGTCATAGGCCTCAAAGTAGCACTTGTTTAGAGTGAAATCTTGGAATTCCAAAGAAAATCTCAGTGTCAACCTACGTATCGAAACAAGAAGGGGAACGACACGAAAGCTACATAGGAAGTTAGGGTGGATAGGTTAGATGATGGTAGGATCAATTAAGTTGCGTTCCCCAACCATTAATATATGTTTCCGTATGTGACATAGGGACTGGCCGGGCAATGATTTCAGCGCGAACTCAAACCAAAGAGAAGTTTCCAATCCGGCTATAGAATCGAGCTAGACTTTTTTCATGGTTGTGGAATCAAATGCCTCACCCTAGGGAGCCTAAATTTGAAGAAGTGGACCATTGGAGAGTTTTTCTAAGAATCACTTGTCATAGGCCTCAAAGTAGCACTTGTTTAGAGTGAAATCTTGGAATTCCAAAGAAAATCTTCGTGTGTCGACCTACGTATCGAAACAAGAAGGGGAACGACACCTAAAAGCTACATAGGAAGTTAGGGTGGATAGGTTAGATGATGGTAGGATCAATTAAGTTGCGTTCCCAAACCGTTAATATATGTTTCCGGATGTGACATAGGGATCGGCCGGGCAATGATTTCAGCGCGAACTCAAACCAAAGAGAAGTTTCCAATCCGGCTATAGAATCGAGCTAGACTTTTTCATGGTTGTGGAATCAAATGCCTCACCCTAGGGAGCCTAAATTTGAAGAAGTGGACCACTGGAGAGTTTTTCTAAGAATCACTTTTCATAGGCCTCAAAGTAGCACTTGTTTAGAGTGAAATCTTGGAATTCCAAAGAAAATCTCTGTGTCGACCTACGTATCGAAACAAGAAGGGGAACGACACGAAAGCTACATAGGAAGTTAGGGTGGATAGGTTAGATGATGGTAGGATCAATTAAGTTGCGTTCCCCAACCATTAATATATGTTTCCGGATGTGACATAGGGACTGCTGGCAATGATTTCAGCGCGAACTCAAACCAAAGAGAAGTTTCCAATCCGGCTATAGAATCGAGCTAGACTTTTTCGTGGTTGTGGAATCAAATGCCTCACCCTAGGGAGCCTAAATTTTAAGAAGTGGACCACTGGAGAGTTTTTCTAAGAATCACTTTTCATAGGCCTCAAAGTAGCACTTGTTTAGAGTGAAATCTTGGAATTCCAAAGAAAATCTCTGTGTCGACCTACGTATCAAAACAAGAAGGGGAACGACACGAAAGCTACATAGGAAGTTAGGGTGGATAGGTTAGATGATGGTAGGATCAATTAAGTTGCGTTCCCCAACCGTTAATATATGTTTCCGGATGTGACATAGGGACTGCTGGCAATGATTTCAGCGCGAACTCAAACCAAAGAGAAGTTTCCAATCCGGCTATAGAATCGAGCTAGACTTTTTCGTGGTTGTGGAATCAAATGCCTCACCCTAGGGAGCCTAAATTTGAAGAAGTGGACCATTGGAGAGTTTTTCTAAGAATCACTTGTCATAGGCCTCAAAGTAGCACTTGTTTAGAGTGAAATCTTGGAATTCCAAAGAAAATCTCCGTGTCGACCTACGTATCGAAACAAGAAGGGGAACGACACGAAAGCTACATAGGAAGTTAGGGTGGATAGGTTAGATGATGGTAGGATCAATTAAGTTGCGTTCCCCAACCGTTAATATATGTTTCCTGGATGTGACATAGGGACTGCAGGCAATGATTTCAGCGCGAACTCAAAAGAAAGAGAAGTTTCCAATCCGGCTATAGAATCGAGCAAGATTTTTTGTGGTTGTGGAATCAAATGCCTCACCCTAGGGAGCCTAAATTTGAAGAAGTGGACCACTGGAGAGTTTTTCTAAGAATCACTTTTCATAGGCCTCAAAGTAGCACTTGTTTAGAGTGAAATCTTGGAATTCCAAAGAAAATCTCTGTGTCGACCTACGTATCGAAACAAGAAGGGGAACGACACGAAAGCTACATAGGAAGTTAGGGTGGATAGGTTAGATGATGGTAGGATCAATTAAGTTGCGTTCCCCAACCGTTAATATATGTTTCCTGATGTGACATAGGGACTCGCCGGCAATGATTTCAGCGCGAACTCAAACCAAAGAGAAGTTTCCAATCCGGCTATAGAATCGAGCTAGACTTTTTCATGGTTGTGGAATCAAATGCCTCACCCTAGGGAGCCTAAATTTGAAGAAGTGGACCATTGGAGAGTTTTTCTAAGAATCACTTGTCATAGGCCTCAAAGTAGCACTTGTTTAGAGTGAAATCTTGGAATTCCAAAGAAAATCTCTGTGTCGACCTACGTGATCGAAAAACAAGAAGGGGAACGACACGAAAAGCTACATAGGAAGTTAGGGTGGATAGGTTAGATGATGGTAGGATCAATTAAGTTGCGTTCCCCAACCGTTAATATATGTTTCCTGGATGTGACATAGGGACTGCCGGCAATGATTTCAGCGAACTCAAACCAAAGAGAAGTTTCCAATCCGGCTATAGAATCGAGCTAGACTTTTTTTCATGGTTGTGGAATCAAATGCCTCACCCTAGGGAGCCTAAATTTTAAGAAGTGGACCATTGGAGAGTTTTTCTAAGAATCACTTTTCATAGGCCTCAAAGTAGCACTTGTTTAGAGTGAAATCTTGGAATTCCAAAGAAAATCTCTGTGTCGACCTACCTACGTATCGAAACAAGAAGGGGAACGACACGAAAGCTACATAGGAAGTTAGGGTGGATAGGTTAGATGATGGTAGGATCAATTAAGTTGCGTTCCCCAACCGTTAATATATGTTTCCTGATGTGACATAGGGATCGCCGGCAATGATTTCAGCGCGAACTCAAACCAAAGAGAAGTTTCCAATCCGGCTATAGAATCGAGCTAGACTTTTTCGTGGTTGTGGAATCAAATGCCTCACCCTAGGGAGCCTAAATTTGAAGAAGTGGACCATTGGAGAGTTTTTCTAAGAATCACTTTTCATAGGCCTCAAAGTAGCACTTGTTTAGAGTGAAATCTTGGAATTCCAAAGAAAATCTCGTGTCGACCTACGTATCGAAAACAAGAAGGGGAACGACACGAAAAGCTACATAGGAAGTTAGGGTGGATAGGTTAGATGATGGTAGGATCAATTAAGTTGCGTTCCCCCACCCGTTAATATATGTTTCCTGGATGTGACATAGGGACTGCTGGCAATGATTTCAGCGCGAACTCAAACCAAAGAGAAGTTTCCAATCCGGCTATAGAATCGAGCTAGACTTTTTCATGGTTGTGGAATCAAATGCCTCACCCTAGGGAGCCTAAATTTTAAGAAGTGGACCACTGGAGAGTTTTTCTAAGAATCACTTGTCATAGGCCTCAAAGTAGCACTTGTTTAGAGTGAAATCTTGGAATTCCAAAGAAAATCTCTGTGTCGACCTACGTATCGAAACAAGAAGGGGAACGACACGAAAAGCTACATAGGAAGTTAGGGTGGATAGGTTAGATGATGGTAGGATCAATTAAGTTGCGTTCCCCAACCGTTAATATATGTTTCCGGATGTGACATAGGGACTGCTGGCAATGATTTCAGCGCGAACTCAAACCAAAGAGAAGTTTCCAATCCGGCTATAGAATCGAGCTAGACTTTTTCGTGGTTGTGGAATCAAATGCCTCACCCTAGGGAGCCTAAATTTTAAGAAGTGGACCACTGGAGAGTTTTTCTAAGAATCACTTGTCATAGGCCTCAAAGTAGCACTTGTTTAGAGTGAAATCTTGGAATTCCAAAGAAAATCTCTGTGTCGACCTACGTATCGAAACAAGAAGGGGAACGACACGAAAGCTACATAGGAAGTTAGGGTGGATAGGTTAGATGATGGTAGGATCAATTAAGTTGCGTTCCCCCAACCGTTAATATATGTTTCCTGGATGTGACATAGGGACTGGCGGCGGGGCAATGATTTCAAAGCGAACTCAAACCAAAGAGAAGTTTCCAATCCGGCTATAGAATCGAGCTAGACTTTTTCATGGTTTGTGGAATCAAATGCCTCACCCTAGGGAGCCTAAATTTGAAGAAGTGGACCATTGGAGAGTTTTTCTAAGAATCACTTGTCATAGGCCTCAAAGTAGCACTTGTTTAGAGTGAAATCTTGGAATTCCAAAGAAAATCTCTGTGTCGACCTACGTATCGAAACAAGAAGGGGAACGACACGAAAGCTACATAGGAAGTTAGGGTGGATAGGTTAGATGATGGTAGGATCAATTAAGTTGCGTTCCCCAACCGTTAATATATGTTTCCGATGTGACATAGGGATCTACTGGCAATGATTTCAGCGAACTCAAACCAAAGAGAAGTTTCCAATCCGGCTATAGAATCGAGCTAGACTTTTTCGTGGTTGTGGAATCAAATGCCTCACCCTAGGGAGCCTAAATTTGAAGAAGTGGACCATTGGAGAGTTTTTCTAAGAATCACTTGTCATAGGCCTCAAAGTAGCACTTGTTTAGAGTGAAATCTTGGAATTCCAAAGAAAATCTCTGTGTCGACCTACGTATCGAAACAAGAAGGGGAACGACACGAAAGCTACATAGGAAGTTAGGGTGGATAGGTTAGATGATGGTAGGATCAATTAAGTTGCGTTCCCCAACCGTTAATATATGTTTCCTGATGTGACATAGGGACTGCTTGCAATGATTTCAGCGAACTCAAACCAAAGAGAAGTTTCCAATCCGGCTATAGAATCGAGCTAGACTTTTTCGTGGTTGTGGAATCAAATGCCTCACCCTAGGGAGCCTAAATTTGAAGAAGTGGACCATTGGAGAGTTTTTCTAAGAATCACTTGTCATAGGCCTCAAAGTAGCACTTGTTTAGAGTGAAATCTTGGAATTCCAAAGAAAATCTCTGTGTCGACCTACGTATCGAAACAAGAAGGGAAACGACACGAAAGCTACATAGGAAGTTAGGGTGGATAGGTTAGATGATGGTAGGATCAATTAAGTTGCGTTCCCCAACCGTTAATATATGTTTCCGGATGTGACATAGGGACTGCTGGCAATGATTTCAATGCGAACTCAAACCAAAGAGAAGTTTCCAATCCGGCTATAGAATCGAGCTAGACTTTTTCGTGGTTGTGGAATCAAATGCCTCACCCTAGGGAGCCTAAATTTTAAGAAGTGGACCACTGGAGAGTTTTTCTAAGAATCACTTTTCATAGGCCTCAAAGTAGCACTTGTTTAGAGTGAAATCTTGGAATTCCAAAGAAAATCTCTGTGTCGACCTACGTATCGAAACAAGAAGGGGAACGACACGAAAGCTACATAGGAAGTTAGGGTGGATAGGTTAGATGATGGTAGGATCAATTAAGTTGCGTTCCCCAACCGTTAATATATGTTTCCTGATGTGACATAGGGACTGCTGGCAATGATTTCAGCGAACTCAAACCAAAGAGAAGTTTCCAATCCGGCTATAGAATCGAGCTAGACTTTTTCATGGTTGTGGAATCAAATGCCTCACCCTAGGGAGCCTAAATTTTAAGAAGTGGACCATTGGAGAGTTTTTCTAAGAATCACTTGTCATAGGCCTCAAAGTAGCACTTGTTTAGAGTGAAATCTTGGAATTCCAAAGAAAATCTCTGTGTCAACCTACGTATCGAAACAAGAAGGGGAAACGACACGAAAAGCTATAGGAAGTTAGGGTGGATAGGTTAGATGATGGTAGGATCAATTAAGTTGCGTTCCCCAACCGTTAATATATGTTTCCTGATGTGACATAGGGACTGGCGGGCAATGATTTCAGCGAACTCAAACCAAAGAGAAGTTTCCAATCCGCTATAGAATCGAGCTAGACTTTTTCATGGTTGTGGAATCAAATGCCTCACCCTAGGGAGCCTAAATTTAAGAAGTGGACCATTGGAGAGTTTTTCTAAGAATCACTTTCATAGGCCTCAAAGTAGCACTTGTTTAGAGTGAAATCTTGGAATTCCAAAGAAAATCTCTCGTGTCGACCTACGTGTCGAAACAAGAAGGGGAACGACACACGAAAGCTACATAGGAAGTTAGGGTGGATAGGTTAGATGATGGTAGGATCAATTAAGTTGCGTTCCCCAACCGTTAATATATGTTTCCGGATGTGACATAGGGACTGCTGGCAATGATTTCAGCGCGAACTCAAACCAAAGAGAAGTTTCCAATCCGGCTATAGAATCGAGCTAGACTTTTTCGTGGTTGTGGAATCAAATGCCTCACCCTAGGGAGCCTAAATTTGAAGAAGTGGACCATTGGAGAGTTTTTCTAAGAATCACTTGTCATAGGCCTCAAAGTAGCACTTGTTTAGAGTGAAATCTTGGAATTCCAAAGAAAATCTCTGTGTCGACCTACGTATCGAAACAAGAAGGGGAACGACACGAAAGCTACATAGGAAGTTAGGGTGGATAGGTTAGATGATGGTAGGATCAATTAAGTTGCGTTCCCCAACCATTAATATATGTTTCCGGATGTGACATAGGGACTGCTGGCAATGATTTCAGCGCGAACTCAAACCAAAGAGAAGTTTCCAATCCGGCTATAGAATCGAGCTAGACTTTTTCGTGGTTGTGGAATCAAATGCCTCACCCTAGGGAGCCTAAATTTTAAGAAGTGGACCACTGGAGAGTTTTTCTAAGAATCACTTTTCATAGGCCTCAAAGTAGCACTTGTTTAGAGTGAAATCTTGGAATTCCAAAGAAAATCTCTGTGTCAACCTACGTATCGAAACAAGAAGGGGAACGACACGAAAGCTACATAGGAAGTTAGGGTGGATAGGTTAGATGATGGTAGGATCAATTAAGTTGCGTTCCCCAACCGTTAATATATGTTTCCGGATGTGACATAGGGACTGGCCGGGCAATGATTTCAGCGCGAACTCAAACCAAAGAGAAGTTTCCAATCCGGCTATAGAATCGAGCTAGACTTTTTTCGTGGTTGTGGAATCAAATGCCTCACCCTAGGGAGCCTAAATTTTAAAAGTGGACCATTGGAGAGTTTTTTCTAAGAATCACTTTTCATAGGCCTCAAAGTAGCACTTGTTTAGAGTGAAATCTTGGAATTCCAAAGAAAATCTCTCGTGTCGACCCTACGTATCGAAACAAGAAGGGGAACGACACGAAAGCTACATAGGAAGTTAGGGGGTGGATAGGTTAGATGATGGTAGGATCAATTAAGTTGCGTTCCCCAACCGTTAATATATGTTTCCTGATGTGACATAGGGACTGGCCGGGCAATGATTTCAGCGCGAACTCAAACCAAAGAGAAGTTTCCAATCCGGCTATAGAATCGAGCTAGACTTTTTCATGGTTGTGGAATCAAATGCCTCACCCTAGGGAGCCTAAATTTGAAGAAGTGGACCACTGGAGAGTTTTCTAAGAATCACTTTTCATAGGCCTCAAAGTAGCACTTGTTTAGAGTGAAATCTTGGAATTCCAAAGAAAATCTCTATGTGTCAACCTACGTATCGAAACAAGAAGGGGAACGACACGAAAGCTACATAGGAAGTTAGGGTGGATAGGTTAGATGATGGTAGGATCAATTAAGTTGCGTTCCCCAACCGTTAATATATGTTTCCTGATGTGACATAGGGACTGCTGGCAATGATTTCAGCGAAACTCAAACCAAAGAGAAGTTTCCAATCCGGCTATAGAATCGAGCTAGACTTTTTTCATGGTTGTGGAATCAAATGCCTCACCCTAGGGAGCCTAAATTTTAAGAAGTGGACCACTGGAGAGTTTTTCTAAGAATCACTTTTCATAGGCCTCAAAGTAGCACTTGTTTAGAGTGAAATCTTGGAATTCCAAAGAAAATCTCTGTGTCGACCTACGATCGAAACAAGAAGGGGAACGACACGAAAGCTACATAGGAAGTTAGGGTGGATAGGTTAGATGATGGTAGGATCAATTAAGTTGCGTTCCCCATCCGTTAATATATGTTTCTGGATGTGACATAGGGACTGCTGGCAATGATTTCAGCGCGAACTCAAACCAAAGAGAAGTTTCCAATCCGGCTATAGAATCGAGCTAGACTTTTTCGTGGTTGTGGAATCAAATGCCTCACCCTAGGGAGCCTAAATTTGAAGAAGTGGACCATTGGAGAGTTTTTCTAAGAATCACTTTTCATAGGCCTCAAAGTAGCACTTGTTTAGAGTGAAATCTTGGAATTCCAAAGAAAATCTCTGTGTCGACCTACGTATCGAAAACAAGAAGGGGAACGACACGAAAAAGCTACATAGGAAGTTAGGGTGGATAGGTTAGATGATGGTAGGATCAATTAAGTTGCGTTCCCCAACCGTTAATATATGTTTCCGGATGTGACATAGGGACTGCTGGCAATGATTTCAGCGCGAACTCAAACCAAAGAGAAGTTTCCAATCCGGCTATAGAATCGAGCTAGACTTTTTCATGGTTGTGGAATCAAATGCCTCACCCTAGGGAGCCTAAATTTGAAGAAGTGGACCATTGGAGAGTTTTTCTAAGAATCACTTTTCATAGGCCTCAAAGTAGCACTTGTTTAGAGTGAAATCTTGGAATTCCAAAGAAAATCTCTGTGTCGACCTACGTATCGAAACAAGAAGGGGAACGACACGAAAGCTACATAGGAAGTTAGGGTGGATAGGTTAGATGATGGTAGGATCAATTAAGTTGCGTTCCCCAACCGTTAATATATGTTTCCGGATGTGACATAGGGACTGCTTGCAATGATTTCAGCGCGAACTCAAACCAAAGAGAAGTTTCCAATCCGGCTATAGAATCGAGCTAGACTTTTTCGTGGTTGTGGAATCAAATGCCTCACCCTAGGGAGCCTAAATTTGAAGAAGTGGACCACTGGAGAGTTTTTCTAAGAATCACTTTTCATAGGCCTCAAAGTAGCACTTGTTTAGAGTGAAATCTTGGAATTCCAAAGAAAATCTCTGTGTCGACCTACGTATCGAAACAAGAAGGGGAACGACACGAAAAGCTACATAGGAAGTTAGGGTGGATA
This sequence comes from Hyparrhenia diplandra, assembly GCA_015847255.1. Taxonomy (NCBI): domain Eukaryota; kingdom Viridiplantae; phylum Streptophyta; class Magnoliopsida; order Poales; family Poaceae; genus Hyparrhenia; species Hyparrhenia diplandra. Next base: position 23,596 of record JADLZK010011959.1, on the reverse strand, counting down.
GGTTAGATGATGGTAGGATCAATTAAGTTGCGTTCCCCAACCGTTAATATATGTTTCCTGGATGTGACATAGGGATCTGCTTGGCAATGATTTCAGCGCGAACTCAAACCAAAGAGAAGTTTCCAATCCGGCTATAGAATCGAGCTAGACTTTTTTTATGGTTGTGGAATCAAATGCCTCACCCTAGGGAGCCTAAATTTGAAGAAGTGGACCATTGGAGAGTTTTTCTAAGAATCACTTTTCATAGGCCTCAAAGTAGCACTTGTTTAGAGTGAAATCTTGGAATTCCAAAGAAAATCTCTCGTAATCGACCTACGTATCGAAACAAGAAGGGGAACGACACGAAAGCTACATAGGAAGTTAGGGTGGATAGGTTAGATGATGGTAGGATCAATTAAGTTGCGTTCCCCAACCGTTAATATATGTTTCCGGATGTGACATAGGGACTGGCAAATGATTTCAGCGAACTCAAACCAAAGAGAAGTTTCCAATCCGGCTATAGAATCGAGCTAGACTTTTTTGTGGTTGTGGAATCAAATGCCTCACCCTAGGGAGCCTAAATTTGAAGAAGTGGACCACTGGAGAGTTTTTCTAAGAATCACTTTTCATAGGCCTCAAAGTAGCACTTGTTTAGAGTGAAATCTTGGAATTCCAAAGAAAATCTCTATGTCGACCTACGTATCGAAACAAGAAGGGGAACGACACGAAAGCTACATAGGAAGTTAGGGTGGATAGGTTAGATGATGGTAGGATCAATTAAGTTGCGTTCCCCAACCGTTAATATATGTTTCCGGATGTGACATAGGGATGCTGGCAATGATTTCAGCGCGAACTCAAACCAAAGAGAAGTTTCCAATCCGGCTATAGAATCGAGCTAGACTTTTTCGTGGTTGTGGAATCAAATGCCTCACCCTAGGGAGCCTAAATTTTAAGAAGTGGACCACTGGAGAGTTTTTCTAAGAATCACTTTTCATAGGCCTCAAAGTAGCACTTGTTTAGAGTGAAATCTTGGAATTCCAAAGAAAATCTCTGTGTCGACCTACGTATCGAAACAAGAAGGGGAACGACACGAAAGCTACATAGGAAGTTAGGGTGGATAGGTTAGATGATGGTAGGATCAATTAAGTTGCGTTCCCCAACCGTTAATATATGTTTCCGGATGTGACATAGGGACTGCTGGCAATGATTTCAGCGCGAACTCAAACCAAAGAGAAGTTTCCAATCCGGCTATAGAATCGAGCTAGACTTTTTCATGGTTGTGGAATCAAATGCCTCACCCTAGGGAGCCTAAATTTGAAGAAGTGGACCATTGGAGAGTTTTTTTCTAAGAATCACTTTTCATAGGCCTCAAAGTAGCACTTGTTTAGAGTGAAATCTTGGAATTCCAAAGAAAATCTACGTGTGTCACCTACGTATCGAAACAAGAAGGGGAACGACACGAAAAAGCTACATAGGAAGTTAGGGTGGATAGGTTAGATGATGGTAGGATCAATTAAGTTGCGTTCCCCAACCGTTAATATATGTTTTTCCTGGATGTGACATAGGGACTCGGCGGCAATGATTTCAGCGCGAACTCAAACCAAAGAGAAGTTTCCAATCCGGCTATAGAATCGAGCTAGACTTTTTCGTGGTTGTGGAATCAAATGCCTCACCCTAGGGAGCCTAAATTTGAAGAAGTGGACCATTGGAGAGTTTTTCTAAGAATCACTTTTCATAGGCCTCAAAGTAGCACTTGTTTAGAGTGAAATCTTGGAATTCCAAAGAAAATCTCTGTGTGTCGACCTACGTATCGAAACAAGAAGGGGAACGACACGAAAGCTACATCGGAAGTTAGGGTGGATAGGTTAGATGATGGTAGGATCAATTAAGTTGCGTACCCAACTATTAATATATGTTTCCGGATGTGATATAGGGACTGCTTGGCAATGATTTCAGCGAAACTCAAACCAAAAGAGAAGTTTCCAATCCGGCTATAGAATCGAGCTAGACTTTTTTCATGTGGTTGTGGAATCAAATGCCTCACCCTAGGGAGCCTAAATTTGAAGAAGTGGACCATTGGAGAGTTTTTCTAAGAATCACTTTTCATAGGCCTCAAAAAGCACTTGTTTAGAGTGAAATCTTGGAATTCCAAAGAAAATCTCTGTGTCGACCTACGTATCGAAACAAGAAGGGGAACGACACGAAAAGCTACATAGGAAGTTAGGGTGGATAGGTTAGATGATGGTAGGATCAATTAAGTTGCGTTCCCCAACCGTTAATATATGTTTCCTGATGTGACATAGGGACTGCTGGCAATGATTTCAGCGCGAACTCAAACCAAAGAGAAGTTTCCAATCCGGCTATAGAATCGAGCTAGACTTTTTCATGGTTGTGGAATCAAATGCCTCACCCTAGGGAGCCTAAATTTGAAGAAGTGGACCATTGGAGAGTTTTTCTAAGAATCACTTTTCATAGGCCTCAAAGTAGCACTTGTTTAGAGTGAAATCTTGGAATTCCAAAGAAAATCTCTGTGTCGACCTACGTATCGAAACAAGAAGGGGAACGACACGAAAGCTACATAGGAAGTTAGGGTGGATAGGTTAGATGATGGTAGGATCAATTAAGTTGCGTTCCCCAACCGTTAATATATGTTTCCGGATGTGACATAGGGACTGCTGCAATGATTTCAGCGCGAACTCAAACCAAAGAGAAGTTTCCAATCCGGCTATAGAATCGAGCTAGACTTTTTCGTGGTTGTGGAATCAAATGCCTCACCCTAGGGAGCCTAAATTTTAAGAAGTGGACCACTGGAGAGTTTTTCTAAGAATCACTTTTCATAGGCCTCAAAGTAGCACTTGTTTAGAGTGAAATCTTGGAATTCCAAAGAAAATCTCTCGTGTGTCGACCTACGTATCGAAAAACAAGAAGGGGAACGACACGAAAGCTACATAGGAAGTTAGGGTGGATAGGTTAGATGATGGTAGGATCAATTAAGTTGCGTTCCCCAACCGTTAATATATGTTTCCGGATGTGACATAGGGACTGCTGGCAATGATTTCAGCGCGAACTCAAACCAAAGAGAAGTTTCCAATCCGGCTATAGAATCGAGCTAGACTTTTTTGTGGTTGTGGAATCAAATGCCTCACCCTAGGGAGCCTAAATTTTAAGAAGTGGACCACTGGAGAGTTTTTCTAAGAATCACTTTTCATAGGCCTCAAAGTAGCACTTGTTTAGAGTGAAATCTTGGAATTCCAAAGAAAATCTCTGTGTCGACCTACGTATCGAAACAAGAAGGGGAACGACACGAAAGCTACATAGGAAGTTAGGGTGGATAGGTTAGATGATGGTAGGATCAATTAAGTTGCGTTCCCCAACCGTTAATATATGTTTCCGGATGTGACATAGGGACTGCTGGCAATGATTTCAGCGCGAACTCAAACCAAAGAGAAGTTTCCAATCCGGCTATAGAATCGAGCTAGACTTTTTCATGGTTGTGGAATCAAATGCCTCACCCTAGGGAGCCTAAATTTGAAGAAGTGGACCATTGGAGAGTTTTTCTAAGAATCACTTTTCATAGGCCTCAAAGTAGCACTTGTTTAGAGTGAAATCTTGGAATTCCAAAGAAAATCTCTGTGTCGACCCTACGTATCGAAAACAAGAAGGGGAACGACACGAAAAGCTACATAGGAAGTTAGGGTGGATAGGTTAGATGATGGTAGGATCAATTAAGTTGCGTTCCCCAACCGTTAATATATGTTTCCGAATGTGACATAGGGACTGCTGGCAATGATTTCAGCGCGAACTCAAACCAAAGAGAAGTTTCCAATCCGGCTATAGAATCGAGCTAGACTTTTTCGTGGTTGTGGAATCAAATGCCTCACCCTAGGGAGCCTAAATTTTAAGAAGTGGACCACTGGAGAGTTTTTCTAAGAATCACTTTTCATAGGCCTCAAAGTAGCACTTGTTTAGAGTGAAATCTTGGAATTCCAAAGAAAATCTCTGTGTCGACCTACGTATCGAAAACAAGAAGGGGAACGACACGAAAGCTACATAGGAAGTTAGGGTGGATAGGTTAGATGATGGTAGGATCAATTAAGTTGCGTTCCCCAACCGTTAATATATGTTTCCGGATGTGACATAGGGACTGCTGGCAATGATTTCAGCGCGAACTCAAACCAAAGAGAAGTTTCCAATCCGGCTATAGAATCGAGCTAGACTTTTTCGTGGTTGTGGAATCAAATGCCTCACCCTAGGGAGCCTAAATTTGAAGAAGTGGACCATTGGAGAGTTTTTCTAAGAATCACTTTTCATAGGCCTCAAAGTAGCACTTGTTTAGAGTGAAATCTTGGAATTCCAAAGAAAATCTCTGTGTCGACCTACGTATCGAAACAAGAAGGGGAACGACACGAAAGCTACATAGGAAGTTAGGGTGGATAGGTTAGATGATGGTAGGATCAATTAAGTTGCGTTCCCCAACCGTTAATATATGTTTCCGGATGTGACATAGGGACTGGTGGCAATGATTTCAGCGCGAACTCAAACCAAAGAGAAGTTTCCAATACGGCTATAGAATCGAGCTAGACTTTTTCATGGTTGTGGAATCAAATGCCTCACCCTAGGGAGCCTAAATTTGAAGAAGTGGACCATTGGAGAGTTTTTCTAAGAATCACTTGTCATAGGCCTCAAAGTAGCACTTGTTTAGAGTGAAATCTTGGAATTCCAAAGAAAATCTCTATGTCGACCTACGTATCGAAACAAGAAGGGGAACGACACGAAAGCTACATAGGAAGTTAGGGTGGATAGGTTAGATGATGGTAGGATCAATTAAGTTGCGTTCCCCAACCGTTAATATATGTTTCCTGATGTGACATAGGGACTGGCGGCAATGATTTCAGCGAACTCAAACCAAAGAGAAGTTTCCAATCCGGCTATAGAATCGAGCTAGACTTTTTTTTCATGGTTGTGGAATCAAATGCCTCACCCTAGGGAGCCTAAATTTTAAGAAGTGGACCATTGGAGAGTTTTTCTAAGAATCACTTGTCATAGGCCTCAAAGTAGCACTTGTTTAGAGTGAAATCTTGGAATTCCAAAGAAAATCTCTACGTGTCGACCTACGTATCGAAACAAGAAGGGGAACGACACGAAAGCTACATAGGAAGTTAGGGTGGATAGGTTAGATGATGGTAGGATCAATTAAATTGCGTTCCCCAACCGTTAATATATGTTTCCGGATGTGACATAGGGACTGCTGGCAATGATTTCAGCGCGAACTCAAACCAAAGAGAAGTTTCCAATCCGGCTATAGAATCGAGCTAGACTTTTTTGTGGTTGTGGAATCAAATGCCTCACCCTAGGGAGCCTAAATTTTAAGAAGTGGACCACTGGAGAGTTTTTCTAAGAATCACTTTTCATAGGCCTCAAAGTAGCACTTGTTTAGAGTGAAATCTTGGAATTCCAAAGAAAATCCCTGTGTCGACCTACGTATCGAAACAAGAAGGGGAACGACACGAAAACTACATAGGAAGTTAGGGTGGATAGGTTAGATGATGGTAGGATCAATTAAGTTGCGTTCCCCAACCGTTAATATATGTTTCCGGATGTGACATAGGGACTGCCGGCAATGATTTCAGCGCGAACTCAAACCAAAGAGAAGTTTCCAATCCGGCTATAGAATCGAGCTAGACTTTTTTCATGGTTGTGGAATCAAATGCCTCACCCTAGGGAGCCTAAATTTGAAGAAGTGGACCACTGGAGAGTTTTTCTAAGAATCACTTTTCATAGGCCTCAAAGTAGCACTTGTTTAGAGTGAAATCTTGGAATTCCAAAGAAAATCTCTGTGTCGACCTACGTATCGAAACAAGAAGGGGAACGACACAAAAGCTACATAGGAAGTTAGGGTGGATAGGTTAGATGATGGTAGGATCAATTAAGTTGCGTTCCCCAACCGTTAATATATGTTTCCAGATGTGACATAGGGATCTGGCGGCAATGATTTCAGCGCGAACTCAAACCAAAGAGAAGTTTCCAATCCGGCTATAGAATCGAGCTAGACTTTTTCGTGGTTGTGGAATCAAATGCCTCACCCTAGGGAGCCTAAATTTTAAGAAGTGGACCACTGGAGAGTTTTTCTAAGAATCACTTTTCATAGGCCTCAAAGTAGCACTTGTTTAGAGTGAAATCTTGGAATTCCAAAGAAAATCGCTGTGTCGACCTACGTATCGAAACAAGAAGGGGAACGACACGAAAGCTACATAGGAAGTTAGGGTGGATAGGTTAGATGATGGTAGGATCAATTAAGTTGCGTTCCCCAACCGTTAATATATGTTTCCGGATGTGACATAGGGACTGCTGGCAATGATTTCAGCGCGAACTCAAACCAAAGAGAAGTTTCCAATCCGGCTATAGAATCGAGCTAGACTTTTTCATGGTTGTGGAATCAAATGCCTCACCCTAGGGAGCCTAAATTTTAAGAAGTGGACCACTGGAGAGTTTTTCTAAGAATCACTTTTCATAGGCCTCAAAGTAGCACTTGTTTAGAGTGAAATCTTGGAATTCCAAAGAAAATCTCTATGTCGACCTACGTATCGAAACAAGAAGGGGGGAACGACACGAAAGCTACATAGGAAGTTAGGGTGGATAGGTTAGATGATGGTAGGATCAATTAAGTTGCGTTCCCCAACCGTTAATATATGTTTCCGGATGTGACATAGGGACTGCTGGCAATGATTTCAGCGCGAACTCAAACCAAAGAGAAGTTTCCAATCCGGCTATAGAATCGAGCTAGACTTTTTCATGGTTGTGGAATCAAATGCCTCACCCTAGGGAGCCTAAATTTGAAGAAGTGGACCATTGGAGAGTTTTTCTAAGAATCACTTTTCATAGGCCTCAAAGTAGCACTTGTTTAGAGTGAAATCTTGGAATTCCAAAGAAAATCTCTTGTGTCGACCTACGTATCGAAACAAGAAGGGGAACGACACGAAAGCTACATAGGAAGTTAGGGTGGATAGGTTAGATGATGGTAGGATCAATTAAGTTGCGTTCCCCAACCATTAATATATGTTTCGGATGTGACATAGGGGATGGCGGCAATGATTTCAGCGCGAACTCAAACCAAAGAGAAGTTTCCAATCCGGCTATAGAATCGAGCTAGACTTTTTCATGGTTGTGGAATCAAATGCCTCACCCTAGGGAGCCTAAATTTGAAGAAGTGGACCATTGGAGAGTTTTTCTAAGAATCACTTGTCATAGGCCTCAAAGTAGCACTTGTTTAGAGTGAAATCTTGGAATTCCAAAGAAAATCTCTGTGTCGACCTACGTATCGAAACAAGAAGGGGAACGACATGAAAGCTACATAGGAAGTTAGGGTGGATAGGTTAGATGATGGTAGGATCAATTAAGTTGCGTTCCCCAACCATTAATATATGTTTCCAGATGTGACATAGGGACTGCTGGCAATGATTTCAGCGCGAATTCAAACCAAAGAGAAGTTTCCAATCCGGCTATAGGGTCGAGCTATACTTTTTCGTGGTTGTGGAATCAAATGCCTCATCCTAGGGAGCCTAAATTTGAAGAAGTGGACCATTGGAGAGTTTTTTTCTAAGAATCACTTGTCATAGGCCTCAAAGTAGCACTTGTTTAGAGTGAAATCTTGGAATTCCAAAAAAAAATCTACGTGTCGACCTACGTATCGAAACAAGAAGGGGAACGACACGAAAGCTACATAGGAAGTTAGGGTGGATAGGTTAGATGATGGTAGGATCAATTAAGTTGCGTTCCCCAACCGTTAATATATGTTTCCGGATGTGACATAGGGACTGTTGGCAATGATTTCAGCGTGAACTCAAACCAAAGAGAAGTTTCCAATCCGGCTATAGAATCGAGCTAGACTTTTTCATGGTTGTGGAATCAAATGCCTCACCCTAGGGAGCCTAAATTTGAAGAAGTGGACCATTGGAGAGTTTTTCTAAGAATCACTTTTCATAGGCCTCAAAGTAGCACTTGTTTAGAGTGAAATCTTGGAATTCCAAAGAAAATCTTTGTGTCGACCTACGTATCGAAACAAGAAGGGGAACGACACGAAAGCTACATAGGAAGTTAGGGTGGATAGGTTAGATGATGGTAGGATCAATTAAGTTGCGTTCCCCAACCGTTAATATATGTTTCGGATGTGACATAGGGACTGGCGGCAATGATTTCAGCGAACTCAAACCAAAGAGAAGTTTCCAATCCGGCTATAGAATCGAGCTAGACTTTTTCATGGTTGTGGAATCAAATGCCTCACCCTAGGGAGCCTAAATTTGAAGAAGTGGACCATTGGAGAGTTTTTCTAAGAATCACTTTTCATAGGCCTCAAAGTAGCACTTGTTTAGAGTGAAATCTTGGAATTCCAAAGAAAATCTCTGTGTCGACCTACGTATCGAAACAAGAAGGGGAACGACATGAAAGCTACATAGGAAGTTAGGGTGGATAGGTTAGATGATGGTAGGATCAATTAAGTTGCGTTCCCCAACCGTTAATATATGTTTCTGGATGTGACATAGGGACTGGCGGCAATGATTTCAGCGCGAACTCAAACCAAAGAGAAGTTTCCAATCCGGCTATAGAATCGAGCTAGACTTTTTTTTTGGTTGTGGAATCAAATGCCTCACCCTAGGGAGCCTAAATTTGAAGAAGTGGACCATTGGAGAGTTTTTCTAAGAATCACTTGTCATAGGCCTCAAAGTAGCACCTGTTTAGAGTGAAATCTTAGAATTCTAAAGAAAATCTCTATGTCGACCTACGTATCGAAACAAGAAGGGGAATGACACGAAAGCTACAAAGGAAGTTAGGGTGGATAGGTTGGATGATGGTAGGATCAATTAAGTTGCGTTCCCCAACCGTTAATATATGTTTCGGATGTGACATAGGGACTGGCGGCAATGATTTCAGCGCGAACTCAAACCAAAGAGAAGTTTCCAATCCGGCTATAGAATCGAGCTAGACTTTTTTTCGTGGTTGTGGAATCAAATGCCTCACCCTAGGGAGCCTAAATTTGAAGAAGTGGACCATTGGAGAGTTTTTCTAAGAATCACTTGTCATAGGCCTCAAAGTAGCACTTGTTTAGAGTGAAATCTTGGAATTCCAAAGAAAATCTCTATGTCGACCTACGTATCGAAAACAAGAAGGGAACGACACGAAAGCTACATAGGAAGTTAGGGTGGATAGGTTAGATGATGGTAGGATCAATTAAGTTGCGTTCCCCAACCGTTAATATATGTTTCGGATGTGACATAGGGACTGCTGGCAATGATTTCAGCGCGAACTCAAACCAAAGAGAAGTTTCCAATCCGGCTATAGAATCGAGCTAGACTTTTTTGTGGTTGTGGAATCAAATGCCTCACCCTAGGGAGCCTAAATTTGAAGAAGTGGACCATTGGAGAGTTTTTCTAAGAATCACTTGTCATAGGCCTCAAAGTAGCACTTGTTTAGAGTGAAATCTTGGAATTCCAAAGAAAATCTCTGTGTCGACCTACGTATCGAAACAAGAAGGGGAACGACACGAAAGCTACATAGGAAGTTAGGGTGGATAGGTTAGATGATGGTAGGATCAATTAAGTTGTGTTCCCCAACCGTTAATATATGTTTCCGGATGTGACATAGGGATTGCTGGCGGCAATGATTTCAGCGCGAACTCAAACCAAAGAGAAGTTTCCAATCCGGCTATAGAATCGAGCTAGACTTTTTTTGGTTTTGTGGAATCAAATGCCTCACCCTAGGGAGCCTAAATTTGAAGAAGTGGACCACTGGAGAGTTTTTCTACGAATCACTTTTCATAGGCCTCAAAGTAGCACTTGTTTAGAGTGAAATCTTGGAATTCCAAAGAAAATCTCTGTGTCCACCTACGTATCGAAACAAGAAGGGGAACGACACGAAAGCTACATAGGAAGTTAGGGTGGATAGGTTAGATGATGGTAGGATCAATTAAGTTGCGTTCCCCAACCGTTAATATATGTTTCGGATGTGACATAGGGACTGGCGGCAATGATTTCAGCGCGAACTCAAACCAAAGAGAAGTTTCCAATCCGGCTATAGAATCGAGCTAGACTTTTTTTGTGGTTGTGGAATCAAATGCCTCACCCTAGGGAGCCTAAATTTGAAGAAGTGGACCATTGGAGAGTTTTTCTAAGAATCACTTGTCATAGGCCTCAAAGTAGCACTTGTTTAGAGTGAAATCTTGGAATTCCAAAGAAAAAATCTACGTAATCGACCTACGTATCGAAACAAGAAGGGGAACGACACGAAAGCTACATAGGAAGTTAGGGTGGATAGGTTAGATGATGGTAGGATCAATTAAGTTGCGTTCCCCAACCGTTAATATATGTTTCGGATGTGACATAGGGACTGCTGGCGGCAATGATTTCAGCGCGAACTCAAACCAAAGAGAAGTTTCCAATCCGGCTATAGAATCGAGCTAGACTTTTTCATGGTTGTGGAATCAAATGCCTCACCCTAGGGAGCCTAAATTTGAAGAAGTGGACCATTGGAGAGTTTTTCTAAGAATCACTTGTCATAGGCCTCAAAGTAGCACTTGTTTAGAGTGAAATCTTGGATTTCCAAAGAAAATCTCTGTGTCGACCTACGTATCGAAACAAGAAGGGGAACGACACGAAAGCTACATAGGAAGTTAGGGTGGATAGGTTAGATGATGGTAGGATCAATTAAGTTGCGTTCCCCAACCGTTAATATATGTTTCCGGATGTGACATAGGGACTGCTGGCAATGATTTCAGCGCGAACTCAAACCAAAGAGAAGTTTCCAATCCGGCTATAGAATCGAGCTAGACTTTTTCATGGTTGTGGAATCAAATGCCTCACCCTAGGGAGCCTAAATTTGAAGAAGTGGACCATTGGAGAGTTTTTCTAAGAATCACTTGTCATAGGCCTCAAAGTAGCACTTGTTTAGAGTGAAATCTTGGAATTCCAAAGAAAATCTCTACGTAATCGACCTACGTATCGAAAACAAGAAGGGGAACGACACGAAAGCTACATAGGAAGTTAGGGTGGATAGGTTAGATGATGGTAGGATCAATTAAGTTGCGTTCCCCAACCGTTAATATATGTTTCGGATGTGACATAGGGACTGGCGGCAATGATTTCAGCGCGAACTCAAACCAAAGAGAAGTTTCCAATCCGGCTATAGAATCGAGCTAGACTTTTTTTCATGGTTGTGGAATCAAATGCCTCACCCTAGGGAGCCTAAATTTGAAGAAGTGGACCATTGGAGAGTTTTTCTAAGAATCACTTGTCATAGGCCTCAAAGTAGCACTTGTTTAGAGTGAAATCTTGGAATTCCAAAGAAAATCTACGTGTCGACCTACGTATCGAAACAAGAAGGGAACGACACGAAAGCTACATAGGAAGTTAGGGTGGATAGGTTAGATGATGGTAGGATCAATTAAGTTGCGTTCCCCAACCGTTAATATATGTTTCGGATGTGACATAGGGACTGCTGGCAATGATTTCAGCGAACTCAAACCAAAGAGAAGTTTCCAATCCGGCTATAGAATCGAGCTAGACTTTTTCATGGTTGTGGAATCAAATGCCTCACCCTAGGGAGCCTAAATTTGAAGAAGTGGACCATTGGAGAGTTTTTCTAAGAATCACTTGTCATAGGCCTCAAAGTAGCACTTGTTTAGAGTGAAATCTTGGAATTCCAAAGAAAATCTCTATTCGACCTACGTCGAAACAAGAAGGGGAACGACACGAAAGCTACATAGGAAGTTAGGGTGGATAGGTTAGATGATGGTAGGATCAATTAAGTTGCGTTCCCCAACCGTTAATATATGTTTCTAGATGTGACATAGGGACTGCTGGCAATGATTTCAGCGCGAACTCAAACCAAAGAGAAGTTTCCAATCCGGCTATAGAATCGAGCTAGACTTTTTCATGGTTGTGGAATCAAATGCCTCACCCTAGGGAGCCTAAATTTGAAGAAGTGGACCATTGGAGAGTTTTTCTAAGAATCACTTGTCATAGGCCTCAAAGTAGCACTTGTTTAGAGTGAAATCTTGGAATTCCAAAGAAAATCTCTGTGTCGACCTACGTATCGAAACAAGAAGGGGAACGACACGAAAGCTACATAGGAAGTTAGGGTGGATAGGTTAGATGATGGTAGGATCAATTAAGTTGCGTTCCCCAACCGTTAATATATGTTTCGGATGTGACATAGGGACTGGCGGCAATGATTTCAGCGAACTCAAACCAAAGAGAAGTTTCCAATCCGGCTATAGAATCGAGCTAGACTTTTTCATGGTTGTGGAATCAAATGCCTCACCCTAGGGAGCCTAAATTTGAAGAAGTGGACCATTGGAGAGTTTTCTAAGAATCACTTGTCATAGGCCTCAAAGTAGCACTTGTTTAGAGTGAAATCTTGGAATTCCAAAGAAAATCTCTGTGTCGACCTACGTATCGAAACAAGAAGGGGAACGACACGAAAGCTACATAGGAAGTTAGGGTGGATAGGTTAGATGATGGTAGGATCAATTAAGTTGCGTTCCCCAACCGTTAATATATGTTTCCGGATGTGACATAGGGACTGCTGGCAATGATTTCAGCGTGAACTCAAACCAAAGAGAAGTTTCCAATCCGGCTATAGAATCGAGCTAGACTTTTTCATGGTTGTGGAATCAAATGCCTCACCCTAGGGAGCCTAAATTTGAAGAAGTGGACCATTGGAGAGTTTTTCTAAGAATCACTTGTCATAGGCCTCAAAGTAGCACTTGTTTAGAGTGAAATCTTGGAATTCAAAAGAAAATCTCTGTGTCGACCTACGTATCGAAACAAGAAGGGGAACGACACGAAAGCTACATAGGAAGTTAGGGTGGATAGGTTAGATGATGGTAGGATCAATTAAGTTGCGTTCCCCAACCGTTAATATATGTTTCGGATGTGACATAGGGGGCTGGCGGCAATGATTTCAGCGAACTCAAACCAAAGAGAAGTTTCCAATCCGGCTATAGAATCGAGCTAGACTTTTTTCATGGTTGTGGAATCAAATGCCTCACCCTAGGGAGCCTAAATTTGAAGAAGTGGACCATTGGAGAGTTTTCTAAGAATCACTTGTCATAGGCCTCAAAGTAGCACTTGTTTAGAGTGAAATCTTGGAATTCCAAAGAAAATCTACGTGTCGACCTACGTATCGAAACAAGAAGGGGAATGACAAAAGCTACATAGGAAGTTAGGGTGGATAGGTTAGATGATGGTAGGATCAATTAAGTTGCGTTCCCCAACCGTTAATATATGTTTCGGGATGTGACATAGGGATTGCGGCAATGATTTCAGCGAACTCAAACCAAAGAGAAGTTTCCAATCCGGCTATAGAATCGAGCTAGACTTTTTTATGGTTGTGGAATCAAATGCCTCACCCTAGGGAGCCTAAATTTGAAGAAGTGGACCATTGGAGAGTTTTTCTAAGAATCACTTGTCATAGGCCTCAAAGTAGCACTTGTTTTTAGAGTGAAATCTTGGAATTCCAAAAAAAAATCTACGTAATGTCGACCTACGTATCGAAACAAGAAGGGGAGCGACACGAAAGCTACATAGGAAGTTAGGGTGGATAGGTTAGATGATGGTAGGATCAATTAAGTTGCGTTCCCCAACCGTTAATATATGTTTCGGATGTGACATAGGGACTGGCGGCAATGATTTCAGCGTGAACTCAAACCAAAGAGAAGTTTCCAATCCGGCTATAGAATCGAGCTAGACTTTTTCATGGTTGTGGAATCAAATGCCTCACCCTAGGGAGCCTAAATTTGAAGAAGTGGACCATTGGAGAGTTTTTTCTAAATCACTTGTCATAGGCCTCAAAATAGCACTTGTTTAGAGTGAAATCTTGGAATTCCAAAAAAATCTCTAATGTTGACCTACGTATCGAAACAAGAAGGGGAACGACACGAAAGCTACATAGGAAGTTAGGGTGGATAGGTTAGATGATGGTAGGATCAATTAAGTTGCGTTCCCCAACCATTAATATATGTTTCGGATGTGACATAGGGGACTTGTGGCAATGATTTCAGCGTGAACTCAAACCAAAGAGAAGTTTCCAATCCGGCTATAGAATCGAGCTAGACTTTTTTCATGGTTGTGGAATCAAATGCCTCACCCTAGGGAGCCTAAATTTGAAGAAGTGGACCATTGGAGAGTTTTTCTAAGAATCACTTGTCATAGGCCTCAAAGTAGCACTTGTTTAGAGTGAAATCTTGGAATTCCAAAGAAAATCTACGTAATCGACCTACGTATCGAAACAAGAAGGGGATGACACGAAAGCTACATAGGAAGTTAGGGTGGATAGGTTAGATGATGGTAGGATCAATTAAGTTGCGTTCCCCAACCGTTAATATATGTTTCGGATGTGACATAGGGACTGGCGGCAATGATTTCAGCGCGAACTCAAACCAAAGAGAAGTTTCCAATCCGGCTATAGAATCGAGCTAGACTTTTTCATGGTTGTGGAATCAAATGCCTCACCCTAGGGAGCCTAAATTTAAAGAAGTGGACCATTGGAGAGTTTTTCTAAGAATCACTTGTCATAGGCCTCAAAGTAGCACTTGTTTGGAGTGAAATCTTGGAATTCCAAAGAAAATCTCTGTGTCGACCTACGTATCGAAAACAAGAAGGGGAACGACACGAAAGCTACATAGGAAGTTAGGGTGGATAGGTTAGATGATGGTAGGATCAATTAAGTTGCGTTCCCCAACCGTTAATATATGTTTCGGATGTGACATAGGGACTGGCGGCAATGATTTCAGCGTGAACTCAAACCAAAGAGAAGTTTCCAATCCGGCTATAGAATCGAGCTAGACTTTTTTCATGGTTGTGGAATCAAATGCCTCACCCTAGGGAGCCTAAATTTGAAGAAGTGGACCATTGGAGAGTTTTTCTAAGAATCACTTGTCATAGGCCTCAAAGTAGCACTTGTTTAGAGTGAAATCTTGGAATTCCAAAGAAAATCTCTGTAATGGACCTACGTATCGAAACAAGAAGGGAACGACACGAAAGCTACATAGGAAGTTAGGGTGGATAGGTTAGATGATGGTAGGATCAATTAAGTTGCGTTCCCCAACCGTTAATATATGTTTCGGATGTGACATAGGGGGCTGGCGGCAATGATTTCAGCGCGAACTCAAACCAAAGAGAAGTTTCCAATCCGGCTATAGAATCGAGCTAGACTTTTTCATGGTTGTGGAATCAAATGCCTCACCCTAGGGAGCCTAAATTTGAAGAAGTGGACCATTGGAGAGTTTTCTAAGAATCACTTGTCATAGGCCTCAAAGTAGCACACTTGTTTAGAGTGAAATCTTGGAATTCCAAAGAAAATCTCTAATGTCGACCTACGTGTCGAAACAAGAAGGGAACGACACGAAAGCTACATAGGAAGTTAGGGTGGATAGGTTAGATGATGGTAGGATCAATTAAGTTGCGTTCCCCAACCGTTAATATATGTTTCGGATGTGACATAGGGATTTTGGCGGCAATGATTTCAGTGTGAACTCAAACCAAAGAGAAGTTTCCAATCCGGCTATAGAATCGAGCTAGACTTTTTCATGGTTGTGGAATCAAATGCCTCACCCTAGGGAGCCTAAATTTGAAGAAGTGGACCATTGGAGAGTTTTTCTAAGAATCACTTGTCATAGGCCTCAAAGTAGCACTTGTTTAGAGTGAAATCTTGGAATTCCAAAGAAAATCTCTCGTGTCGACCTACGTATCGAAACAAGAAGGGGAGCGACACGAAAAAGCTACATAGGAAGTTAGGGTGGATAGGTTAGATGATGGTAGGATCAATTAAGTTGCGTTCCCCAACCGTTAATATATGTTTCGGATGTGACATAGGGACTGGCTTGGCAATGATTTCAGTGCGAACTCAAACCAAAGAGAAGTTTCCAATCCGGCTATAGAATCGAGCTAGACTTTTTTCATGGTTGTGGAATCAAATGCCTCACCCTAGGGAGCCTAAATTTGAAGAAGTGGACCATTGGAGAGTTTTCTAAGAATCACTTGTCATAGGCCTCAAAGTAGCACTTGTTTAGAGTGAAATCTTGGAATTCCAAAGAAAATCTACGTGTCGACCTACGTATCGAAACAAGAAGGGGAACGACACGAAAGCTACATAGGAAGTTAGGGTGGATAGGTTAGATGATGGTAGGATCAATTAAGTTGCGTTCCCCAACCGTTAATATATGTTTCGGATGTGACATAGGGACTGGCGGCAATGATTTCAGCGCGAACTCAAACCAAAGAGAAGTTTCCAATCCGGCTATAGAATCGAGCTAGACTTTTTTTGTGGTTGTGGAATCAAATGCCTCACCCTAGGGAGCCTAAATTTGAAGAAGTGGACCATTGGAGAGTTTTTCTAAGAATCACTTGTCATAGGCCTCAAAGTAGCACTTGTTTAGAGTGAAATCTTGGAATTCCAAAGAAAATCTCTCGTAATCGACCTACGTATCGAAACAAGAAGGGGAACGACACGAAAGCTACATAGGAAGTTAGGGTGGATAGGTTAGATGATGGTAGGATCAATTAAGTTGCGTTCCCCAACCGTTAATATATGTTTCCGGATGTGACATAGGGACTGCTGGCAATGATTTCAGCGCGAACTCAAACCAAAGAGAAGTTTCCAATCCGGCTATAGAATCGAGCTAGACTTTTTCATGGTTGTGGAATCAAATGCCTCACCCTAGGGAGCCTAAATTTGAAGAAGTGGACCATTGGAGAGTTTTTCTAAGAATCACTTGTCATAGGCCTCAAAGTAGCACTTGTTTAGAGTGAAATCTTGGAATTCCAAAGAAAATCTCTATGTCGACCTACGTATCGAAACAAGAAGGGGAACGACACGAAAGCTACATAGGAAGTTAGGGTGGATAGGTTAGATGATGGTAGGATCAATTAAGTTGCGTTCCCCAACCGTTAATATATGTTTCGGATGTGACATAGGGACTGGCGGCAATGATTTCAGCGCGAACTCAAACCAAAGAGAAGTTTCCAATCCGGCTATAGAATCGAGCTAGACTTTTTCATGGTTGTGGAATCAAATGCCTCACCCTAGGGAGCCTAAATTTGAAGAAGTGGACCATTGGAGAGTTTTTCTAAGAATCACTTGTCATAGGCCTCAAAGTAGCACTTGTTTAGAGTGAAATCTTGGAATTCCAAAGAAAATCTACGTGTGGACCTACGTATCGAAACAAGAAGGGGAACGACACGAAAGCTACAGAGGAAGTTAGGGTGGATGGGTTAGATGATGGTAGGATCAATTAAGTTGCGTTCCCCAACCGTTAATATATGTTTCTGGATGTGACATAGGGACTGCTGGCAATGGTTTCAGCGCTAACTCAAAACAAAGAGAAGTTTCCAATCCGGCTATAGAATCGAGTTAGACTTTTTCGTGGTTGTGGCATCAAATGCCTCACCCTAGGGAGCCTAAATTTGAAGAAGTGGACCATTGGAGAGTTTTTCTAAGAATCACTTGTCATAGGCCTCAAAGTAGCACTTGTTTAGAGTGAAATCTTGGAATTCCAAAGAAAATCTCTCTATGTCGACCTACGTATCGAAACAAGAAGGGGAACGACACGAAAGCTACATAGGAAGTTAGGGTGGATAGGTTAGATGATGGTAGGATCAATTAAGTTGCGTTCCCCAACCGTTAATATATGTTTCGGATGTGACATAGGGACTGGCGGCAATGATTTCAGCGCGAACTCAAACCAAAGAGAAGTTTCCAATCCGGCTATAGAATCGAGCTAGACTTTTTTCATGGTTGTGGAATCAAATGCCTCACCCACCCTAGGGAGCCTAAATTTGAAGAAGTGGACCATTGGAGAGTTTTCTAAGAATCACTTGTCATAGGCCTCAAAGTAGCACTTGTTTAGAGTGAAATCTTGGAATTCCAAAGAAAATCTCGTGTCGACCTACGTATCGAAACAAGAAGGGGACGACACACGAAAGCTACATAGGAAGTTAGGGTGGATAGGTTAGATGATGGTAGGATCAATTAAGTTGCGTTCCCCAACCGTTAATATATGTTTCTAGATGTGACATAGGGACTGGCGGCAATGATTTCAGCGTGAACTCAAACCAAAGAGAAGTTTCCAATCCGGCTATAGAATCGAGCTAGACTTTTTTCATGGTTGTGGAATCAAATGCCTCACCCTAGGGAGCCTAAATTTGAAGAAGTGGACCATTGGAGAGTTTTTCTAAGAATCACTTGTCATAGGCCTCAAAGTAGCACTTGTTTAGAGTGAAATCTTGGAATTCCAAAAAAAAATCTACGTAATGGACCTACGTGTCGAAACAAGAAGGGGAACGACACGAAAGCTACATAGGAAGTTAGGGTGGATAGGTTAGATGATGGTAGGATCAATTAAGTTGCGTTCCCCAACCATTAATATATGTTTCCGGATGTGACATAGGGAATTTCTAGCGGCAATGATTTCAGCGAACTCAAACCAAAGAGAAGTTTCCAATCCGGCTATAGAATCGAGCTAGACTTTTTCATGGTTGTGGAATCAAATGCCTCACCCTAGGGAGCCTAAATTTGAAGAAGTGGACCATTGGAGAGTTTTTTTCTAAGAATCACTTGTCATAGGCCTCAAAGTAGCACTTGTTTAGAGTGAAATCTTGGAATTCCAAAGAAAATCTACGTAATGGACCTACGTATCGAAAAACAAGAAGGGGAACGACACGAAAGCTACATAGGAAGTTAGGGTGGATAGGTTAGATGATGGTAGGATCAATTAAGTTGCGTTCCCCAACCATTAATATATGTTTCGGATGTGACATAGGGACTGGCGGCAATGATTTCAGCGAACTCAAACCAAAGAGAAGTTTCCAATCCGGCTATAGAATCGAGCTAGACTTTTTCATGGTTGTGGAATCAAATGCCTCACCCTAGGGAGCCTAAATTTGAAGAAGTGGACCATTGGAGAGTTTTTCTAAGAATCACTTGTCATAGGCCTCAAAGTAGCACTTGTTTAGAGTGAAATCTTGGAATTCAAAAAAAATCTACGTAATGTCGACCTACGTATCGAAACAAGAAGGGGAACGACACGAAAGCTACATAGGAAGTTAGGGTGGATAGGTTAGATGATGGTAGGATCAATTAAGTTGCGTTCCCCAACCGTTAATATATGTTTCCGGATGTGACATAGGGACTGCTGGCAATGATTTCAGTGCGAACTCAAACCAAAGAGAAGTTTCCAATCCGGCTATAGAATCGAGCTAGACTTTTTCATGGTTGTGGAATCAAATGCCTCACCCTAGGGAGCCTAAATTTGAAGAAGTGGACCATTGGAGAGTTTTTCTAAGAATCACTTGTCATAGGCCTCAAAGTAGCACTTGTTTAGAGTGAAATCTTGGAATTCCAAAAAAAAATCTACGTAATGGACCTACGTGTCGAAACAAGAAGGGGAACGACACGAAAGCTACATAGGAAGTTAGGGTGGATAGGTTAGATGATGGTAGGATCAATTAAGTTGCGTTCCCCAACCGTTAATATATGTTTCCGGATGTGACATAGGGACTGGCGGCAATGATTTCAAGCGAACTCAAACCAAAGAGAAGTTTCCAATCCGGCTATAGAATCGAGCTAGACTTTTTCATGGTTGTGGAATCAAATGCCTCACCCTAGGGAGCCTAAATTTGAAGAAGTGGACCATTGGAGAGTTTTCTAAGAATCACTTGTCATAGGCCTCAAAGTAGCACTTGTTTAGAGTGAAATCTTGGAATTCCAAAGAAAATCTACTATAATGGACCTACGTATCGAAACAAGAAGGGAACGACACGAAAGCTACATAGGAAGTTAGGGTGGATAGGTTAGATGATGGTAGGATCAATTAAGTTGCGTTCCCCAACCGTTAATATATGTTTCGGATGTGACATAGGGACTGGCGGCAATGATTTCAGCGAACTCAAACCAAAGAGAAGTTTCCAATCCGGCTATAGAATCGAGCTAGACTTTTTTTCATGGTTGTGGAATCAAATGCCTCACCCTAGGGAGCCTAAATTTGAAGAAGTGGACCATTGGAGAGTTTTTCTAAGAATCACTTGTCATAGGCCTCAAAGTAGCACTTGTTTAGAGTGAAATCTTGGAATTCCAAAGAAAATCTCTATGTCGACCTACGTATCGAAAACAAGAAGGGAGCGACACGAAAGCTACATAGGAAGTTAGGGTGGATAGGTTAGATGATGGTAGGATCAATTAAGTTGCGTTCCCCAACCGTTAATATATGTTTCGGATGTGACATAGGGGACTGGCGGCAATGATTTCAGCGCGAACTCAAACCAAAGAGAAGTTTCCAATCCGGCTATAGAATCGAGCTAGACTTTTTCATGGTTGTGGAATCAAATGCCTCACCCTAGGGAGCCTAAATTTGAAGAAGTGGACCATTGGAGAGTTTTTCTAAGAATCACTTGTCATAGGCCTCAAAGTAGCACTTGTTTAGAGTGAAATCTTGGAATTCCAAAGAAAATCTACGTAATGGACCTACGTATCGAAACAAGAAGGGAACGACACGAAAGCTACATAGGAAGTTAGGGTGGATAGGTTAGATGATGGTAGGATCAATTAAGTTGCGTTCCCCAACCGTTAATATATGTTTCGGATGTGACATAGGGACTTGGCGGCAATGATTTCAGTGCGAACTCAAACCAAAGAGAAGTTTCCAATCCGGCTATAGAATCGAGCTAGACTTTTTTCGTGGGTTGTGGAATCAAATGCCTCACCCTAGGGAGCCTAAATTTGAAGAAGTGGACCATTGGAGAGTTTTTCTAAGAATCACTTGTCATAGGCCTCAAAGTAGCACTTGTTTAGAGTGAAATCTTGGAATTCCAAAAGAAAATCTCTATTGTGGAGCCTACGTATCGAAACAAGAAGGGGAACGACACGAAAGCTACATAGGAAGTTAGGGTGGATAGGTTAGATGATGGTAGGATCAATTAAGTTGCGTTCCCCAACCGTTAATATATGTTTCGGATGTGACATAGGGACTGCTTGGCAATGATTTCAGCGCGAACTCAAACCAAAGAGAAGTTTCCAATCTGGCTATAGAATCGAGCTAGACTTTTTCATGGTTGTGGAATCAAATGCCTCACCCTAGGGAGCCTAAATTTGAAGAAGTGGACCATTGGAGAGTTTTTCTAAGAATCACTTGTCATAGGCCTCAAAGTAGCACTTGTTTAGAGTGAAATCTTGGAATTCCAAAGAAAATCTACGTAATGTCGACCTACGTATCGAAACAAGAAGGGAACGACATGAAAGCTACATAGGAAGTTAGGGTGGATAGGTTAGATGATGGTAGGATCAATTAAGTTGCGTTCCCCAACCGTTAATATATGTTTCGGATGTGACATAGGGACTGGCGGCAATGATTTCAGCGCGAACTCAAACCAAAGAGAAGTTTCCAATCCGGCTATAGAATCGAGCTAGACTTTTTCATGGTTGTGGAATCAAATGCCTCACCCTAGGGAGCCTAAATTTGAAGAAGTGGACCATTGGAGAGTTTTTCTAAGAATCACTTGTCATAGGCCTTAAAATAGCACTTGTTTAGAGTGAAATCTTGGAATTCCAAAGAAAATCTACGTAATAGACCTACGTATCGAAACAAGAAGGGGAACGACACGAAAGCTACATAGGAAGTTAGGGTGGATAGGTTAGATGATGGTAGGATCAATTAAGTTGCGTTCCCCAACCATTAATATATGTTTCGGATGTGACATAGGGACTGCGGCAATGATTTCGGCGTGAACTCAAACCAAAGAGAAGTTTCCAATCTGGCTATAGAATCGAGCTAGACTTTTTCATGGTTGTGGAATCAAATGCCTCACCCTAGGGAGCCTAAATTTGAAGAAGTGGACCATTAGAGAGTTTTTCTAAGAATCACTTGTCATAGGCCTCAAAGTAGCACTTGTTTAGAGTGAAATCTTGGAATTCAAAGAAAATCTCTCGTGTTGACCTATGTATCGAGACAAGAAGGGGAACGACATGAAAGCTACATAGGAAGTTAAGGTGGATAGGTTAGATGATGGTAGGATCAATTAAGTTGTATTCCCCAACCGTTAATATATGTTTCCGGATGTGACATAGGGACTGGCGGCAATGATTTCAAAAAACTCAAAACCAAAGAGAAGTTTCCAATACGGCTATAGAATCGAGCTAGACTTTTTCGTGGTTGTGGAATCAAATGCCTCACCCTTGGGAGCCTAAATTTGAAGAAGTGGACCATTGGAGAGTTTTTCTAAGAATCACTTGTCATAGGCCTCAAATAGCACTTGTTTAGAGTGAAATCTTGGAATTCCAAAGAAAATCTACGTATTGTCGACCTATCACGTATCGAAACAAGAAGGGGAACGACATGAAAGCTACATAGGAAGTTAGGGTGGATAGGTTAGATGATGGTAGGATCAATTAAGTTGCGTTCCCCAACCGTTAATATATGTTTTAGGATGTGACATTAGGGACTTGCGGCAATGATTTCAGCGAACTCAAACCAAAGAGAAGTTTCAATCCGGCTATAGAATCGAGCTAGACTTTTTTCATGGTTGTGGAATCAAATGCCTCACCCTAGGGAGCCTAAATTTGAAGAAGTGGACCATTGGAGAGTTTTTCTAAGAATCACTTGTCATAGGCCTCAAAGTAGCACTTGTTTAGAGTGAAATCTTGGAATTCCAAAGAAAATCTACGTAATGGACCTACGTATCAAACAAGAAGGGAATGACACGAAAGCTACATAGGAAGTTAGGGTGGATAGGTTAGATGATGGTAGGATCAATTAAGTTGCATTCCCCAACCGTTAATATATGTTTCCGGATGTGACATAGGGATTGGCAGCAATGATTTCAGCGTGAACTCAAACCAAAGAGAAGTTTCCAATCTGGCTATAGAATCGAGCTAGACTTTTCGTGGTTGTGGAATCAAATGCCTCACCCTAGGGAGCCTAAATTTGAAGAAGTGGACCATTGGAGAGTTTTTCTAAGAATCACTTGTCATAGGCCTCAAAGTAGCACTTGTTTAGAGTGAAATCTTGGAATTCAAAAGAAAATCTACGTAATCGACCTACGTGTCGAAACAAGAAGGGGGAACGACATGAAAGCTACATAGGAAGTTAGGGTGGATAGGTTAGATGATGGTAGGATCAATTAAGTTGCGTTCCCCAACCATTAATATATGTTTCTAAATGTGACATAGGGACTACGCAATGATTTCAGCTCAACTCAAACCAAAGAGAAGTTTCCAATCCGGCTATAGAATCGAGCTAGACTTTTTTTTCAAGGTTGTGGAATCAAATGCCTCACCCTAGGGAGCCTAAATTTGAAGAAGTGGACCATTGAGAGTTTTCTAAGAATCACTTGTCATAGGCCTCAAAATAGCACTTGTTTAGAGTGAAATCTTGGAATTCCAAAGAAAATCTACGTGTTGACCTACTATCGAAACAAGAAGGGGAATGACACTAAAGCTACATAGGAAGTTAGGGTGGATAGGTTAGATGATGGTAGGATCAATTAAGTTATGTTCCCCAACCGTTAATATATGTTTTCCGGATGTGACATAGGGATGGCCGGCAATGATTTCAGCGCGAACTCAAACCAAAGAG
>JADLZK010011958.1:0-126895 GCA_015847255.1 Hyparrhenia diplandra | reverse complement strand
GTCGAACCCTTTTGGGGTGTTTGGTTGAGTGAAGGGGACGGAGCGAAACCAGTGAGGAATATTCGGCGAGATGGGGTTCGCTCCATCCGCCAAATTCGCGGATGGAGCCGACCTCGCTTTCGCTGTTTGCCGCTTCGGTTCGCTCCATCCACAGCGTTTCCACGACGCAGCTCTTCCTTCTAGGCCGCGCCGCCAGCAGGACGCGCTTCTCCATGGCCGGGCAGCGCTGGCCGGAGTTTGGGCCGCCAGCGTGAGGTTGGGACGGGCGGCGGCTCTCGGCGAGGGGCGGCGAGGCCTCCGGCGCGGCTCCCTCGGAGGGGTGGCGAGGCCGGCCCGCGCGGCTCGTCAGCGCGCCTGTCCGGACCCGACGCTGGAGGAAGAAGAAAGGGACGTGGACGAAATTTTATTTCACTCGGTACGGCTTCGCAGTGCCGTAGAGAAAACTTTTAAATCTGAGCCTTGCGTGATTTCCACAAACTTTGAGGCGCAGCTCGACGCAGTTTGTGCCGCGAGACCACGCGCTACAGCCCTCCGTCTTGGTCGTGGATCCCTCCAACCAAACACCACACACAAGACGAGCCTACCTCAACAAAAATCAAAGACGCAGAACCAAACAGTTAGCTGAAATCCGCCCATCCTAAAACGTCAGGCCTGAGCCATATTCCAAACCAGCGATCCCGCATCTCAAACAGACGTGCTCTGCCTCGTAGCTTGTACCACTGTACTACCTGCAGCAACCTTCACTGATTCATTCAAAAGGAAAAGCGAAAAACTTCACTGACAAGCTGCAAGCCTGTTAACCTACGGGGCCCACCTGTCCGTCACCGCGTCCACTCACTCACCAGTCCCAGCCCGCCTCGCATCACCCACCTCAGTTCCACCTCCACAACGGAATACTTCCAACCTGAGCTCGACTCGACCCCCACACCTCCCCGCCGTGTCTTACAAAACTGACACGGAAGGGACCTCAGGGCGCTGCCGCACGGCAATTGCCCGGCGCTCCTGGCGCCTTCCTCCTCCCCTCCTCCTAGCGCTCGCTCTCGCCGCGTCTTCGCTAAGCGCCGTGCTCGCTGTGCCGCCACCGCATCGGTTGTCGGATTCGACGGGCGCTCTCTGGCGCGGTAGCGCGACATGTGCGCTCTTCTGCGACATGCTATGGCTGTCCGTGGAGTACGGCCAGCGCTCCTGCTCGCCGTGCCCGCGCGCTGCCGCGTACTCGCGGTGCGGGATCTTCGGCGGAGCGAGGCCTCGCTGCGTTCCGCTGATCTCCGCTTCGCCGCCGCCGCCGACTCTCTAGCCTCTCGCCGCTGAGTGCTCCTGGCCGCCGCCGCCGCCGCCGAGCGGGAGCGGTCGCGAGGCCGCGGTGTGTGTTTCGACGTTGATGGTGATGCTGCTCTCCAACGCGCTCCTGGGTACTACGCGGTCAACCGATGGGGGTAAGGTGACTCTTCTTGCCTTTTCGAATCAAGGTTGCGCGTGAAAACTCAACTCAATGCAAATTTATAAGCAATTGATCTGCTGTGATGATACTTCCACACACTGTGGTTTGGCACATTTGTTTCCACAA
This sequence comes from Hyparrhenia diplandra, assembly GCA_015847255.1. Lineage (NCBI taxonomy): Eukaryota > Viridiplantae > Streptophyta > Magnoliopsida > Poales > Poaceae > Hyparrhenia > Hyparrhenia diplandra. The sequence continues at coordinate 125,328 of JADLZK010011958.1, read as the reverse complement.
CCAATGTGCCATACAATGCTGAGCCATGTTGTCCACGACTGTGCTTTTTCGTTGGTTGTGACATTGCAAGCATCCTCTGTATCATTGACTGTATACCTTTAAGCGGGCTTTATGGTAAGCTGTGTTCCTAGGTCCTGCAACTGCATAACCCACAATGTTAATAATATTCAGCGTAAAAGAAAAAGCAAAATGCTCGTTTGTCACTAGAACTTTAATTTTAGCTGGACGAGGTAAACTCTGAAACTGGGCTGTTTTCAAAAGGAATGCGCAAAACCGGCCCCATCTGACGTACAATCATGGGTCCAGCTCTTTGCTGTACGCATATTTTTCGCCATTGTTTTGACTTTTGACATTTCACCCGATTTTCGGTAGGAACACAGGAATTCAACGATACCTCATTTGATGTATGGGTAGATGCTGCAAAGTGCACTCACCATTTACCATACTAAGCTTGAAATCTGCAGCAATCAACTTTGCAGGAACTTCGGTATTCCATGTTATCGCTGCCTGACTGGCCGGAATGACATTTCAAACGCAATGTCCACAGAATCAAATCTTTTTGTTTGCTGGCTACAACTCCATGGGAAAACTCATACCGAGGTATTTCCCGACAAATTCTGGTTATGAAAAATGGTATATTCTTGGTGTTTATTGAATTATTATATATATGGGTAGCGAACAAACTCACCTCTACCTTTTGTACTAAGTCGCATGAATTTAATTTTCTGCCCATCAAGCCTGCAAAAATCGGACTACTTCATTGAACTATCAATACCCTGTGCACTTTAGGCCTAAGATCTCACTTCTGCACTCATTTTGCACTACATCACCATGGTTTTCGCTCGCTATCTAGAGATGCAAGTTTACTTTTCATGGGCAATTGGTTCAATTCCAAAACACATCAACATGAATCCAGTCTTAGATTTCAAAGCAAGAAAAGGGAAACGAAATACCGCATTGGATATCCAGATGTATCCCTCTCATGGCATAATACCATCCACATCGAAGTCCATGTGATAGTGTCTTCTTTTCATCTCCTTTTCACCCTCTTCAGTGTGAGAAACACTGCTCTCCTAGACCTACTCCCTGCGCAGCCCAACGTGGTGTGGTGCTATGCTGCTATCATCATCATCACTGCGTGTAAGTGTAGCACATGAAGGGCCATGACACTAATGCCATGCCCCATGCGTGCTGACAGTGGTCTCGTGGGAGGCCATGTGATCGCACGCATGAGGATGCTGTCCTGTAAATCAGGCAGGACATATCCACAGCATGCACTTCCAAAACTCGAAAATCAGATGTGAATACCCATTCCATCTTAATCACGGCGCAATGCAAGAAATTTCAGAGAGCAAATATTTCTTGTGGCCAGATCTGTCCAGACTCTGAGCAGGGAGGTCTGCTCTTCTACTCCAACTCTCACTTCATCCCCATATTCCTAAACTCCTCGCCTACCAATCCTCCTGCAAAATCAGTATTCAAATCATGCCTCTGCTTGTAGTCTCTTACATCTCCAAACTCCCTGCTTTACCTCTAGGGAATTTGTCTACTCCATCAGCTGTCTTTTGACACTTTCCATGCCCCTCAGCGTCACCCTTCTGCTCGATGTCTTCCCTGTGATGTGCCTACGTCTAATCACCACATCAGAAGTTCTCGCTTTCATTGCTCTTGTACCCTCCCTAGCCTCGCCCTTTTGAGCTATGCTCCAGTCACTCAGTGAGTCGTGTGTCAGTCAATCCCATTTCACATTGCATCGTCTTATCATGCTGCTGACCACTTCTGAGCTACTCGGGCAGCAAATCTAATAGCGAGCAGTCTCTCAAGTTAAGGTTCATGACTTCAGTGCAGCTCCAATCGCAGATGCCTTGGTCGCCTCTCTCCTATTGCTAGATTCCCATATCAATATAGCACTATGCCTCGAAGCCAAGGTGTGTGACTCAGGGAGGAAGAGGGTAGAACGGAGCTTTGGAAAAGTTTTCTGCCACATGGACTGTATGTGGGCACTCAGCGAAACAATAGAAGCTGTCATATCAGCATTGTGTAGGACCGTAGAACTAAAACCGCCTTTTTATTAGGCAGCGAGGCTCCAGATGTCTATAGTCTGAATAGTTTGAGATGAAGCTGCTCTCGTATTTTGAGTTCAAGGGTCATACTAGACATTGTCGTGGATCTTGAGATTATTTCTATCTATGGTTAAATGTAGATTTCTTCCCTAAAGAATATTGGTATAAAAGTTGCTGTTTCAAAATACAAGGACAATCATTACAGACCTTCTGCTTCTCGGCCACCTCAACTACTATGTGTTTCCTTTCTTTGCTACATTTTGTAGCTTTGCTACTCAGATTTCCTTGGGACATCTGCACCTAGAAGTTGTTATTGTAGCATAATTCACAGCCCAATGTATAATCAAAACAACATGTGCTCAAGTTATCACAAGCATATTTCCTGCTGCGTGGCAACCATCTGATAATGGCAAGCACCGCTGTGCAGTACAAATCAGAGAGAAGAGCAAGCAATGGAAGCTAAGAAGGTTTCAAGATACTTGGGAGCTCAGGGGATCAGTGGACAGGGATTTTGCTAGTGGGATCGCCAAATGGCAACGGTAGATCCTTCAAGCTCCGAACCCAATGTGTACCTCATCAGCTGATTTTATTGTTAGAGCAGTGGAGGACGAGCAGGCTTTCATAGGCTACATCATCATGGTCTCTCGCTTCTTGAAACTGCTTTTTGTTCACTCTGGACATACAATTTGGATTTATCTTCAAGCATGTTGAAATTCAACTGTAGGGCTTTGTTTGGACCATTGAATTTCCTATGATGATTTTGTAATTACACGCATCTTTACCCACACTATTGAAAAGCATTTTGTGACAATGTTTGAAAATTGTGAGGCCATTTTGCACTTGTTTTGTTTCTAAATGTAAAGAAACTGGTTCAAATCTGAAACAGATGGAACCCTCAGCTAATGTTCCAAAATTTGTGTACATTCAGACACAAATGTTTGCTCTATTAGCAATTCTTGTGCTGGCCTCTACAGGGATCTACAGTGGGAGCCAAATGATAGATATATTGGTATTGTTGTTGACCCAGATTGTGCCTTTCTTTATTTCAGCCTTTTCATATCAACCTTTAGGCCACAACCCAATCAGAGACAGGATTTATCACTATTGGACGTATGAGTAGTAAGCAAAACAAAACTCCTCGGATGTGTAAACCGTGAGAAAAGCTTCCTACTGGACAGAGGAAGATAGGGAGGGTCACCAATCGATGGTACTTTATTCCATTTCTGCGTGTGAAGCGTGACTCCAGCACCTGTACAGCCCCTTCTCTCTTGCCCCGGACATCTCAGCATGCAGTTGGCTTCCCGCCGAATGTGACGGCAGCATTTGCTTTGCTACTGTCTTTGACAACCTGTTCTTCACACCCAGCGCTGCAGCGTGACTTCTGATGCCTGGCCTCCTGATGTGGCTGTGGTGTGGTCTTCTTTACGAGGTCCTCCACGCAGCTGACGTCGGCTAGAGATGAAGGACTCGGACCTCCCTGGTAGTCAACATAGATAGTCCTGTCCTGAGAAAAATGTGGTTTTAACTGTGTCAGAGATCATATCTCAGCAGAGTTAATATTTCCGTTCACCTATTTTTCAGTGCTCTCCATCGATCTCCCATAGTAAAAGCAGGGGGCTTATATGATCACCAAGATCGTAGATTTGAGGGTGTACCTGTGACCTTGAGCCGGTGGGGAGATGATCCCCGATCGTCGACATCCCATCGAGCGCCCGCCGGCGGCGGCTCCGCTCATTTGCGACGCTTCCGACTCTGACGATGTCGATGACGACGAAGAAAAAGGGACGAGAAGTGAGGGGCGACGATCCGCCGCCGGTCGGGAGGACGACGTCGCGCCGTCCCCGTCCTCCTCCTCTTCGTCACCCACGCTCCACGTGGTCGATGAGAAGAGCGAAGACGACCACTCCGCTGGACCGCCGTCCCGATCCCCGGACGATTTACCTCTGTACTCCCAGATGCGCAACCTCCCCCTGGCAGGCGCCGCCCCCGCCGTCCCCTCCACTTTCGTGCGCCACAGGTGCCTGGAAGCCTCTCCCATCATTCCACCCGAAGGGAGTGTGAGTGTCTTCTGCAAAAACGCACGACCCGGTGCGTGCGGCAGTTTATATACGCGGCTACGAGGAAGGAGAGGAAAAGGCGGCTGGATTGGCTCGGCTTGCTCGTAACTGCAAATATGGCAACAGAGGGTGGACGGGATAAAATGCATTTTCCATAGGCGGGAAAGCGTGGATATTCCTTTCTTCCTCAATATCTCCGGATCGAACCGCACGGCGCCAGATATAAATGGACGCTTCAGATCGATCGGAATTATGACCGCGCCACGATTTTTCATCTTCGCTGTATATATATTTGTATAAAATGGATGCCTATTCAAATAAACTGGTGCGCCGTGATGGTACTAACTAGCATCTTTTCCTAGAGGTAAAATCTAAATTTTTTCCATGATTCGCAATACTATTTCAGTACGTTTGTACAGCCTGTCCATAAAATTTAGCTACATTTTTTACTCAGAAAACAAAAAAAGTGTAGATGCAAGAGCATGTCCAGGAGTTTTCAAACCCATTCCAAATGTATATACCTTTAGCAAAAATAAAATGATCTCCAACAATTCTATTCCCTATCTCAACTCCCACCCATCTGCGCTTGGAAGAAAACAATCCAATCATGCATGCAGAAATATCCATGTGTGTATCGATCCATCAATCACAAGTGGGAAGAGACGGAAAAGAAATAGGAGCATAGGGTTCTCACTAAAACATAATTTATAAACGATAAGTATAAAAGGAGTTGGTGATTTATAATTCAAAATTCCCAATGCAAAATTATTTATAATTTAAGAGCAAGACTTTGGAAACGAGCTCCTAATAGTTTTAAGCCAAATTGGTATCATGCATTGGTCGATGCCTAAGCCGAATATTAATATTTTTTCTAAAAAAAAACTGTTTAACCATTGTTTATAGCAAAGGACGCAAATGCACAAAACAAAATGCAAAAGCATCTCACTATATGCCTTTACTAGAAGGCAAATAAGCTTTGGATTGCTGCATTTCATTGACTTGAAAAGGTGATAGTATTAACTTAACTCCCCGCTATTAAATCTATTTTGTTCAACCCTTAAATTTGAGATGCTCTGTGTCACAAATAATCTATCAAAATGAATTTGTTTGATCCTATTTTGGTTGATGGTTCTGCCAACCGATAAGCCGGTTGAGGATTCTTGTTGTGAAAAAAAACATTGTACCATGGCTAATAAAAAACGGGTCGATAAGTTCAAGCAAAGAATAGAGTATCTTTGATAGAGCTTACATGGCTCTGTGACCCACGAAAAAACGTATTCATATATCACAACAAGCCAAACACCCTTTAGGTCTAGCAGCCTCCATGAAATTCCACCCAAGGGTGCTTCACCACCCCAAGCTTCTGGTGGAGTTGAAAAAATTGCCCACCATACTACTAATTACACCCCTACCCCCAAAAAAAAATTGTTCGTTCTTTTTTTCTTCCCCCTTTCATGGTTGGGATTTCAATTACATTGCATGTGTAGCCCAACTTGTCGCAACCATGAAGCTCAACCAACTCCTATGTGCTCTCGCCGCGACACAATAATACCTCCGGCCGACCTCCCCGCCAAGCCCCCTCGCCATGAGCACTATCATCACATACATAAAAAGATCTTCGAGATAGTGTTAAAATTAAATTTGTGAGGCGGGTTCAAACCGCTACAATGTCCCCCGATTAAAATAACTAAAATTTAGAGGGTACATTAAAAACCCCTCTAAAAAAAATCAATCTTCAAGACAACTCTTAAGAAATCGCCTCTTAAAAGTTGATTTTTGAGAGGAAAAAAACCATCCCTAAAAAAAAAAATCTTCCAAAATTTTTAAAAATCATTTATATTATAAGAAAAACATTTTTTAAAAATGTGTATCATAAAGGCTAAATCGGCCTCTACAATTTTGATATAAATTTTTCTTCATCTAATCCTAACTTCATTAAAAAAAATATGAATTTGTGGTTGCAGTTATTTCTAAGGAAGGTTGACTTAGTCAACCACTTATGCAATTCCATATTTGGAGTGTTGCCGAAGTTAATACATCCATCTCTAAAAAATCTTTTTCAACTACGGGTTGTACATAAGAAACCATTCTGAAAGAGGAATTTTATAGCAACTCCAAGAGAATTTTTGGTATAAGTACATGGCTAAATCACAAGCCAACATCAAACTTAGAAAACTTTTGTAATGAAATACAAAAAACCCAACAACCTTTTTATTATGGCAAGGTTAGATAGACTACCAGCGCCATATGCAGCATTTAGCATGCGAGATTTGGGGGAATAACTAACTTACTATTTTATAACAATCGAGTAGCAAGAAGGCCGCGGCCCCGCCGTGACAATCTTGCCTCTGGCTAGCTGGCGGGCGTGCTGCTTTTGAATGGTGGTGCTATATGTCGTCATCCGCTAGGTTGTACAAGCAAATGCCAAAAGATAAAGAAATTGGAGAACCAGCCTTTAAGAAAATCAGAATTAAGCTTTACGTAGCGAGGAATCACGCCTGTACTTGAGTTGCTGAAGCGATTCTCTTGAAAATGGAACTACCTCTAAAAAATGGATCTTTAGCGACGGTCGTGGAGCTGCGGTGCCCTTTCGACGACGCTAGAAACGGCATGCTAGTTTATCCCCGTGATATAAAGGAATGCGATCGTAAAACTCCCTTTTATGTACCAGGACCTTAGTCATCGAGGTAGCCACCCCTAACCGACGATCCTAGCACCGCCCCTCCTCTCTGATGCGTTCACAAGTTCTAACCATGTGCCCGGTCACGCTGAGCTAGGCCCCCATCCCCGTGCTCCCCCACCCCTAGCTGTCGTGCCAGTGCTGGAAGTGGGAGATCGTTTTGATAGAGGACGCCGGTAGTACAAAAAATCCATTGCATGTCTGTAGACGTTGTCCACGATGAAGCTGGGTCAGATAGATCTAGGTGAATCTAGAGCTGGTACAGGGATGTGGTGTGAGTGTGAGATTTGCTGGTGGACGTGCGCCACGTACCGTGCCAGGTGCGCCACTGCCAGTGCCACCCCCAGTTCCGCCGGACGCGCCGATTCCCGCGCGTTTCTTCCTCCTCCACCGCGTGGCGCCAACGGATACAACACGGCCAAACCGCGGCCCAGGTCGGCCCTCCATCCGCGCGTGTTAATAACCCAAGCTACTACTATTAAATTAATTAATAGAAAATGATGATCTTAATTAACACCAACTACCCCCTGCTGAACGCGACCTTCTCAAATATCCGATTAACCCCTCCTCTCCCATCGCGAAAAAAAAATCCTGCCTCCACCGCCCCGGAAGGGAAAAATAGACGGACGGATAGCCCACAGAACGCACGCACGCGCTCCCCTTTCTCTCTCTACTCCCTCCCCCCTTCCCTACTACCTATTCGCCGCCCTCCTCCCCTCCTCCCCTCTCCCGCCGCCGCCGCCGCCGCCGCCCCACCCCGCCGCCGTGCCACCTCCGTCTCCTCTCTCTCTTCCCCACCGACGCGGGCGGCGGATCGCCGGATCCGCGCGGGGGAGGGAGATCTGGATTGATGGTCCTCTCCGGCCGCGCGCGGCCTGATCCGATCCGATTCCTCGATTCCGACTCGACCGTCCCGGCGGCGCAGTCCGAAGGTCCTGTGGGTGGATTTCGGACTCGCGCGGTCGAGTCTCTCTGGCGGCGAGGAGGAGGGGTTTCCGGGGCCCCGGGCAGTGTCCGGATCCGTGTGCGAGAGGCGGTTGGTTCCCTTTGCGTAATCCTAGTCGGAGTCGCCGTGCTCAGCGGCGGGTTGATCGATCGGGCGCCCAGATTGAGGCCCCGGGGAGAGAGAGGTCGTGTCGCGCCTGTTGTCCGCGTACAAGTCGTGATTTTGCGGCGGCGCGGCTGTGAGCTGCAGTCATTTTTTTAGGTTTCCGGCGGCCGATCCGCCCCTAGTTATCACCCTATCCTGTTCCGTCAGGAGGCGGCGGCGGCCTCGTCGTTTGTTCGTCGTGCTGTGACTTCTCAGAGGATTTGATTTAGTCTTCGTGCCGTTGGTTCCATGGCCAGCGGCTCTGATCCCCCGAAGCAGTATGGAATAAATTCAAGCTCCTTTGTCGTTGCTCGGACCGGCGGAGGCCGACCTCCAGAGGACCGCCGACCTAGAGAAGGTTTGTAATAATTGATTTAGTTCCAGGTTACAAGTATTGTCCAACTCTTTTTGCTCGACTGATATTGTACTTGTGTAATTACAGTTTTTCTCTGTTCTTTGCCCGACTGATATTTTGTTGATTTGCAGTTTTTGGTTGAGGCGAGTCTCTATGAGAGCCCCGACGAATCTGTTAGGGCGGAAGAGGTGCTGGGGAAGCTTGACCAGGTAGCTACTCTTGTTGGCACATGTGTTCCTAATTCCTGACATATCCATGGTTCTCACAAGCTCAACACATTCCCTAAGCATGGTCTTTTGGCATTTGCAGATTGTAAAAGATTGGGTTAAGCAATTGACTAGTCAGAGAGGATATACTGATCAAATGGTTGAAGAGGCAAATGCTGTACTCTTCACCTTTGGCTCATACCGTCTTGGGGTAATTTCTACCACTTATATTCATTCATTAGTGGAATCGTGATGGACTGATGTGTACAGTTTAGATTGTCTTTTGTACTTGTGATAGTACATAACTTTCATTCTTTAGCATTGTTCATGTCATATTAAAAACACAACAATGAATATTTTTGTGCTTGAAAACTAGTTGCAAGTTACAACTGATATGGATACAGTCTAAGTACTGGGAAGTGGGATCTATGTGGTGAAACATTTTCAATCCATGAATTGATGAACAACAGCATCATACAAGATGCACTTTGTTTTAGTGAAACTTGGAACATTACTGGATTGCTGGAATATAAGTAGAAACAACAATGGTTTTGAACTGTATGCATTCTGTAGGAAATGTGGGTGAGATGAGGCATGTTTGGTTCTTCCACAACAATGTTCCTCATTCATCATTGGCCATAGTTCGAGTTTTAATGTAGATACATTGACGACCATAATCTTTTGGAGGTAGTCATGCTGCTTTCAGATACATTATAACAAGTGGTAACAGGCTATTAATTACTGGTGACAGCTTCTAGCGGCTGGTAGGTACCATACCAGCCATTAATAGGTGATTTAAAGTTGTGGTGTAACCTTTGTGATTCTAACAAGTATTAGGTCAAAAACAGTCTTGTGGGATTTTTAGGTGTGTAAAGGACAAACTACCAAACGAAATGAAGCAGAAACACATTATTATCAAGCTGGTAACTACATGATTAGGCCATCAGCCCAGCTCTGGCTAAAAATCAGGCCTGTAGTTTGATATTTGGATTTTCATGATGCTTCTGATCACAAGGCTGCGTCAGTAGAAAATATATAAAATACATGGAGCTGAACGCCTCTTTATGTAATCCTGCTTTGTGAAAAATTTCTCATACTTCATTTTCACATAGTAATTGTTTTTTGCATTTGTATTTTTACTTTTGTAGGTTCATGGACCTGGAGCTGATATTGATACACTCTGTGTTGGACCTTCATATGTGAACCGTGAGGTGAATTTTTGTTCTTTTACTCATTTTTGTGGTAGTTTATGTAGAAGGAATTGGCAGAAAAAGGTACGGCAGAATTTTTATCTCTCTTTAATATTAGGTACAAAAGATATAGATATAGATGTAGATGAGATTAGAGACATGATTACTAACACATAATTCTGTTTGCAGGAAGATTTTTTTTATTGTACTGCATGGGATATTAGCACAAACAGAGGATGTGACTGAGCTGCAGCCTGTACCTGATGCACATGTCCCTGTTATGAAATTTAAGTTCCATGGAATATCTATTGACCTTCTTTTATGCCAGTGTTTCCCTCTTAGTAGTACCAGCTGTAAGTTTCTTACTAGATGGTTCCCCAGTTACTCAATTGTTTATCTGTTCAACTTGGACATAGCTTATTTCATGAGGTGTTTGAACTTGTATCATAATTTCTTTTATTTTCAGCTGTATTTTAGTGTGATACAGAATACTGCCCTTTGTATTAAAACATGGTACATGTCACTGTTATGTTTATATCTGCAGGTGTTGTTCCTGCTTTATGTTTGCTTTATTAGGTTATAATTATAATACATTTGATGAGGAATTCCTATGACTCACTTAGTGTCTTAGTTGTTTTTATAGCATGCATAGAATGTCCCCTTATTCTAAATTATAGAAGATCCCCTTTAAGATCAAAACAATTCAAAAATATGACTGTATCTTAGAGTTCTATCTTACGCTTCATGCTTTAAATTTACTTTTAAGTTGCAGTTTTACTTTTTTGGTAAAAATCTGACTTTTGCTACCAAAACTTTTAAGAATTTGTTAGAATCCATCCATCAATTTATTTCATAGTCATCCTGGTAAATTTGTTGTATTGTTACCCCTGCCTTCTGTTTCTTTTGCTGTAGTGAGGTATCTAGCGTGAACTTTTTATTCTAGATATACCTGAACTTCATTTTTGCAATGCGATGTTGTGATATTTGAGATATATACAAGTTCTTCACTATCAGCCTTGATTCATTAGGACAAATGGTTAGTTTCATAGTCATCAATGCAGAATTCCTCTGCTGTTGATTTTGCCAAATCTTTAGTTTCTTTGTTGTGCCCTTAAATTTTATGCATAAAGGTTTACATGTGGGTCCTGCATCATGCCATGTTATGTCATTTTGGTCCAAGAGATACATATCTAGTTAACATGTTACTGCAGGACTTGGATATCTCAAGGATCAGTCCTTTATGATGTCGATGAAGCTACTGTTCATCGAGTCTTAATGGGTGCAGAGTAGCGGACCAAATCCTTAGACTTGTTCCAAATATTGAGGTTGACTTGAGGAATCAGATACACATGTTTTGTTTCTCAACTGTCTGTTACCTCTACAATATCTGAACGTTCTAATTCTGTGCTTTTCTTGCAGAATTTTCGCACGGCATTAAGGTGTTTGAAGTACTGGGCAAAAAAGAAGAGGTGTTTACTCTAATGTAAGTTTTTGTCACAAGTACGCTTGGCTAACTTCCTCTTACTTGCTATGATATTGAATCATTTGTTTTGCTAGGTTACTGGCTTTCTTGGTGGTGTCAACTGGGCTTTACTGGTTGCACGTGTTCGCCAGCTCTATCCCAATGCTGTGCCAAGTATGCTGGTCTCACGGTTTTTTAGAGTTTTTACACAATGGCAGTGGCCAAATCCGGTTATGCTTTGTTCCATAGAAGAGGAAGAAGTTGGTTTCCGCTTGGGATCCACGCAAAAATCCTCGAGATAGGTCTCATCATATGCCCATTATAACCCCTGCATACCCGTGCATGAACTCGAGCTATAATGTTTCCACAAGCACGCTGAGGGTTATGGTGGAGCAATTCAAGTTTGGTAATAAAATTTGCCAGGTAATCTTCTTTGCGCCATTGAAGTTACTATTTCATAAATACTTACCCTGACCTTGTATTGTATGCCCTCTGGTTCAGGAAATTGAAATGAATAAGGCCAGCTGGTCTGCTCTGTTTGAGCCTTTTCAATTTTTCAAGCATACAAGAATTATCTTCAGGTTGACATTATCGCCGAGGATGATGAAGACCTTAGACTTTGGAAAGGATGGGTTGAATCTCGATTCGCGACAACTAACGTTGAAGGTAATGTGCTCGTATGTTATAACAGTTGCATCATACAAGCTTAGTCAACTTGCTAGCATGCTGCTTGTTTTGTGCTATCAGAGGCAGTAGTAGGAACCATGTTGGCAAAGCCACTGTTAGTTTTTCACTGTTTGATTCAGTTGCTATTTTGATTGTTATGGTCATCCCTAGTAAGATAGTTTTTTCATCAGTGGTGTATCCCATGATTTTGTCTAATTTTAAATCTGTTGCTGTTAATTTGTCATGTGCTGAACTAAGATAATTTCTTGCTGGTTGTAAACAGATTGAACGTGATACATATGGAATGCTACAGTGTCATCCTTACCCACATGAATATGCAGACCCTTCTAGGCAGTGTGCTCATTGTGCTTTTTTTTCATGGGCTTGAAGAGGAAAGAAGGTGTGAAAATACAGGAAGGACAACAGTTTGATATTCGTGGAACTGTGGACGAGTTTAGGCATGACATCAACTTGTATATGTTCTGGAAGCCTGGGATGGAGTTAGCTGTTTCTCATGTTCGGAGGAAGCAGATCCCTGCTTATGTGTTTCCAGAGGGTTATAAAAGGCCTCGCCCTTCAAGACATGTAAACCATCATTCTGATAAAAATGACACCGACGATGGCACACCGACCAGGTCTCCAGACAATCAGCTGAAGAGAAAACATGATTCTGTTGGAACTGATGATATTGAACCCAGCAGGTGTGCTAAGAGGTCATCGGTCAGCCCAGTTCATCCGAAAAATTCACCTCAATCTGGGAGGGCTCCTAGTGATGCAAGTGGTGGCAGTCCGGCTTCACCTCAGGCATCAGAGAGAAGCCCAGATACCATTGTGTCTGCCCCTAGGTCTCACGACAACAGGAGCTGTGTGTTCTGGTGATGCAATTAGTAAGCATGGTGTTCCTTTGTTGAGAACTGCACCACCCCAACTGTAGCAGTGTGCACAACTTTGAAGCGAGTAGCTGAGAAAGTTGTATCAGAGCTAGTTGGAAGTGAAAGGTTGGGGAGCAACAACAGTGCTGAATTGCTGGAGAGTATGGAAAAGGAAGTCCTTGCTGAAAATGTTTGTTTTGGTGGGAATGGAGTTACTCAAGGTGGCCTTCCAGAAGAGTTAGAGGTGATGCTTCTGGTGCACCCTGTTCCTGTTTTTGTGCTAACATGATCTGAACATTCTAATTTAACCTTTTATGTATAAAGCCAAACCATAGGATTGAAGTGGTTTCTTAAGCTGATGCAGGTATGAAGGATGCGCCCTGAAGTCATCACTGAAGAGGCATGGTCTTGAACTCAACCCTTTTGCATTAAGTATCTACATTGCTCTGTTTTCTTTATACTCGGCTGTTTGGTATTTGTCTGCTACTTTATTGCAGTGTTAGTGGCATCAACCGCACAAGATTGGGGAAAAATGGTTTAGAGATGGACAAGTTCTACCTGGAATGGTAAGTAGCTCAACTCACAAGTTTCCTTCTGGACACAGATTTGCAATTGCGGGGTTTCTCTGTTGCGAGATGGTTGAAAATCATGCCTTGCAACGGCATTGGAAAAAACAAGAAAGAAGATTCCGTGGGCATGGTCAAATATCATGTCTTGCTGGTCACTCTAGATCAGCATGAAGCTTCAGTTTTAAGTTTTTACTTGTTGAGCAGCTGGCTCTTGCGTATGAACTGAGCTGCAGTGGGCTTCTCTGAGTTGACTTTAGTCTGAGATGCCCCTGCCATGGTGTAGGTCTAGAATAGAACTAGATGAGATGCTGTGTTCCCCAAGGCCCCTTTTGTACCCCTCCTTTGTAATATAAGATTTTCACTGTTTCTTGTGTGATTGTGGTACTATTCATGTGATGATGATTGTGATGAGTTATAAAAGGTCACATTTTCTGTTTTGGTGCTCTCATTTGAGCTTCTGGGCATTGGAACGAAAGATTTATGAGCAATCAGTAGCCAGCGGTGATGCGGACTGCAATCTGATTCATATATTTGCATAATCTAACTCTGCCGGGGTGACCAGGCACGAAGACATTAAATCCACCAAATGACATATCCGGCAAATTACAATGGAAACATAGTGATCACATTAAATCCTCCAAATGGTAAATGGCAATTGAAACATAGTGATCACATTAAACCCTACAAATCATATCTGGCAAAAGGCAATGGAAACATAGTTTCCTTTCACGAGACTGTCGAGTCCTGTGGATCATTACTTTGGGCCCGTCTAAGTAGATCCTGTTGCGAATCATTTTTTAGAAACTATGGCCCCCGACAGTCGGCCCTGTTTATGGATCATTATTTTGGGCCCAGCAGATCATTCTTCACTATGGGCCAACAGTTAGGCCCGTTTGTTGATCATTACTTTGGGCCCATCTAGGTAGGTTCTGTCTGTCAGATCATTCGATGGATCTCTATTTTGAGCATGATTGGCAGATGAGCTCTCAGAGTACATCTCACTTTCTGAATAGGAGGATCAAAAGTACAGTAAATTGTGCTCACTGTATAGCATTTGATTGGTTGCAATTACAAAATATGTTCGCATTTGGAGTGATAAATTTCAACCTTTTGCTTTGGACCAAAAAAGATATAACATTTCTATCTGGCCTACTTTTGAAGAAATTTTAGTTTTTAAACCACGGGCTATAGCATTTAGCAGAGGTATTTTTAGCCATAATAATACCATTGCTATAGCCTCAAGCCAAAGGATGTTGTCTTCGGTTGGTTACCCCAAAAGCCTGGACACTCTAGAGGCACCCCTCGTGTCCGAAGTTCGAATCCCAAAGAGGAGCGAATTTCAGGCGAGACATTATTAAAAACCCAAAAAATATAAGGGTGGGATTTCCTTCCTGACTTCGTAAAAAAAAAAACTGCTATAGCCTGCTATCTAGTATAGTAATGTTGTAGTAGTAATTTCTTGATCTGCTATAATGCCATTATAACACCGATAAAGACTAGAAAAACACCGCAAAAATTGAGTAGCAATATTCATGTGAAAATACACCTTGACATGATTAGAATAGAGGATTAAAGTTCAAGAGCAATATATACGCTAACTATATTTATGACGAAAGTGGCACCGGCTAGTGATCGACATTGTGGATCATCTTTGTATGGTTTCCTAAACCATACTAAACTACTCCACACAACCTCACACATAATGAACATGCCATGAACTCCTGTAATTAACCCAAGCGCCTAATATATGAATACATATCATCACACCTGTAGAATTTGTATCATCCATGTACTAATTTGTCAAGTTATTGTCCCTATTTGAGCAGTTTATATGTCAGATTAATTTGCACCCACCTATCAAATTGTTATATGGTCAATGCAATTTACTCAAAAGAAGAATATCTATATCCATCAACAACAAACAACCCAAAGGTGTAAGGATGCAAACCATAAATATTTTTTATATCCGTTGAAGGGTTAAAACCCTACTTGGATAATTTGCATATGAATTTAGACATTTAATATTGTTTGAATCCCAATATTCAAAGTTGGATTTGTGATACATGTTTGACAAATATCAATATCTCATGCATTTGACATTACCTCTACAAAAATTGTGTTGATCCATGGCACATTTTTGTGTAGATTTTGTTTTCCTATCACAGATTACCTAAACTAAACATAAGTTTTTCTTGATGCCTAACCTTGGGCACAAATTCTGTGTTGTTGATATAAAAAAAATGCTTCATGGTGACTCTTTGTTACATTTGATGCCACCGTGGCATGCTAGAGTTGGTTGTTGGTTTTAATAATCATTAAAAAAATTGCAGCATTGGAGAATCGAATCTATGAAAATTTGGTTCCAATGCCACATGGCCACTTCAATACTTATGCTCTAATGTGTTGAAGGACCGAAATATGACTACAGGGAAGGGGGAATAGGAGCCTAAAGAATTCCTTCAAATTTCCAAATTGTAGTTCTCACACCTCCCGCTAACTTGAATTAAAATGAATGATCACGAGCTACATTGCTAGGTGGTTGCCCTCCCGCAAACTTGAATTAAATGAATGATCACGAGCTAGATTGCTAGGTGCCGCCCTAGAAGATGTTCTAGAAGCACAACAGATCAACCGTAGAAGGCATGATTGACCAACACAAACAAAAACAGCACAAACAACTAGGAAACCGGATTGTCCGGGCCTAGGAATGCTTAACTATCCGCAGTGCTTGGACTCGACAGCCGCAGTGTTTTTGCGGTGTATGGGCGGACTGTCCGCCGGTCACGAACCAAAAAAATGAACCGAAAGAAGTCCTTGCCGGACACCAACTAAATCCAACGGCGGACCGTCCGCGCGTTGAGAGATCAAAAATGAACCGCTGAAAGTATTGTTGGACTCCCTTCTGACACAGCCCGCATCGGACTTAAGAACCTAGATCGAGCCCGGCTAGACTATCTTGACCCCGATACCCCGGACTGTCCAAAGGTAGGGGGCGGACTGTCTGCGCCACCAGAAACCGAATGAACCGAGAGCAATTTCAAAATCTCCTCTCCACAAATCCGATCAAATCTTCAACAAATCAACTCCTCAGTTAATGAGATTTGGGCCAGATGAAATTGACATGGAGGAGAGACTAATCCTGGGAGATCGCGAATATTCACCATACGAATCACTAGAATTTTAAAATCACGTTTCAAACAGGAAGAACACAAACCCTAACATTAAAACTCTTGGATCTCTTAGCTCACACGAAATCAACTAATTTCCTTTGGAGGATGGATAGGATTCATGTCATACTTTGATCCAACGCAAGAAAAACGAGCTCAAACGATCTACAAATGAGGAAATCAGAGCTAGAATAGAGAGGGGAGAAAAGTGACAAAAATCCAAACAAGAACACAACACAAGGATGAACTCGAATCGAATCCCAAAATCCCAGAGGGCATGAGCACACTTAGGGGTGCTCTTCCTACAAACAAATCCACACAAACTGTCTAGAGACCTCACACAAAGCAGAGCAACTAAAGATGGGAAAACCTAAAGGATGAACTGCAAACTGAAGAGACACCTGTGAAGGGAGGGCTGCCTTCTCTATATATAGTGTGGGTCTGAATGACCAAACTATCCGTAGTGATACAAGATCCACACCACATAACTAGGGGCATAGTGGCCCGAAGATAATCTGATCCAACGGCCATCACGCCTCTCAACGGTAGCTTCACTCCGATGCAAACTCCTTGATGCCGCCATGTGCCGCCCTTCCCGCATCGTAACCCTCCGCCTGTGTTTTGAGGCCCAAATCCGTGGAAACCGGCGCCGATAGTTTTGAGGCCCAAACCACAAAATTAGGCCGCGAGTAGCGCATCGCTGTATGTGTCCCCCTCGCGACTCGACATGTGTCACCACCGCCCCTCGACGCCCAACCACCAAGTCTTCTGAGCCGCCGCTCGACTTGCACGTTCGCCATCTTGACTCGATCGACATGGTCACTCCACGCATCCTCGCACTTGTCGATGTCCCAAGTGTCAGCCACCACGGCTAGCCAACCAAGAGTCCAAGCCTCACGCCCGTCCTTCATCGCCCGGGTCCATCAAGACGACACGCCCCTCCTTGGCCTTCACCTCACCATTGACCACCGCCTCGAGCTCAACACATGCGCACCACAAGCCAAGAGACAACATCATCCGACACACCGCAAGTGCCGATAAGGGTAGCCGAAATAGAAAGAA
The DNA here is from genome assembly GCA_015847255.1 of Hyparrhenia diplandra. Taxonomy (NCBI): domain Eukaryota; kingdom Viridiplantae; phylum Streptophyta; class Magnoliopsida; order Poales; family Poaceae; genus Hyparrhenia; species Hyparrhenia diplandra. Next base: position 107,889 of record JADLZK010011958.1, on the reverse strand, counting down.
AATGAAAATAGAATGGAAGTGTTGAGATGTTGACACGATGACTCATCACACAAGCTAAACACAAATGGTTAGAATCAACCATGTGTTCGCATGTGTTACTCTCTCCGTCCCAAAAAACATGTAAATCTCATTTTATGAGGAGTCAACAAAATCTTAAATTTGTAAGTTCCTAGAAAATATTATGTACGTTTATATCTTCTATTAGGTTTATTATGAATATATATTATATAGTTAATACTTATTACGTGTCATGAACGATTGAACGCCAATACTTCATCATATATATGAGTCAAAATTAAGAATCTTTGACTTCTTGGGAAGCGAGATTTACATGTTTTTAGGGACGAAAGGGAGTAGAATCTAGAATACATTTTTTTTTTCATAAATATTATTTATTTCAAATTGTTAAAACATAGTCGAATGAAAAAATGACCAAAATAAAACTTGTGATCTTGATGATTTTTACAACTTTATTGTTGATGATGTTTCCATTTTGAAATCATGTACCATCCCAAAAATCTTTTTATAGCTCTCATAATCAGAAATTCAAATTTCAAATTACCCAAATGATCTCGCAAGGAGAAATGACCAGAACACAAGTTGTAGATCTCGACGAGTTCTTACCCAACACATACCGTAACAGTGGATTCTTCAAGCCGTAGGAGGAGCTTTTTGTTTGAAAACCGAGTCACATTGTTGTTTCATAAATACTGAGTTTACTTTTGCACATAATTTGTTTATTAATAGGCATGGTCGCGATAGAAAATATCACTTTTGACTTTTGAGCGAAATGCATCGCAGTATCCAAAGTGTAAATGGATTTTTTTTCCCCATCAATCTTTACTTCCCACAACTCCCCTTGCTTTTTCCTTGTCTCATTTGGGGCCAAACCCACCACCCATGCTCATATGAGTTAGAACCACACACGTTTGGATTTCACTATATTAGAACATATGACACGGGGGTAGATAAATTGCTAAGTCATTGCAAAACATATGTTTTGTTGCAACGCCTGTATACATTTGTGCATTTTCCACAAAACTTGTCTTGATTATGCATTTATTTGAACTTGTATATATTACCATATATATTTTCTAAAAACTTGGTCAAAATTAAAGAAATTTGATTTGATTTAGAACAAAAAATAAAAATGACACATAATTTTGAACGCAAAGGGTAGAATGAAAGACATAATCAAGTCTTTCAATTTGTACTGTCCGAGAAATTTAAAATATTAACACTGGTGGCTACTCTACGAGAAATTAAAAGATTTAAATGATTCGTCAAATTAATGGTGTGTGTGACTACTACGCTTTCCACTCGAGCAAATTAATCATCTGACAGTGACAATGGAGCTCTCTAGATCTCTTGGCGGCCCTTCTCGAATAACGCCAAGACCTTGGATTGCACCAGGGTGAACCTAGTGGCCGCTGCCTCACTCAGCTACTCGGACGCTACCACATTGTATACCCAGCTGCAAGGCCCCCGATGCACGATGATTCACCGGGCCTAAGGTCTCCGTTCTCCCGGCTTTTCTTCATTGGGAAACCCACAGTGTACACTGGCAAGTGCAAGTGGAACAATAAGGTCGCACCAGGTGGAGCTACGAGCTCGCTAACAGGACGCCTTTATGCCAAACTGAATGAAATATATACTCCTATATATGGAGAGTACGTACTCCTACAAGGCTACAACTCTGAACAAAAGAGCTAGGAGCAGCATGCGCATCACATGTTGCCTCGAAAACCACGACGTTAGCAGGCCACCTCGTCAGGGGCCTCCCCTGAGTTGAGCTGCAGCTAGTAGGATGGCCACCTCAGCTGAGCCTCAGCCATCATCGGGAGGTCTTGCTACCTCTTGCAGCACCCAATGCGACGGCTAAACGCGCCGCCGCATGCAACTTTAACTAGCTAGACTGCTGTTGATAATGCAGGGCGTATCGATCGGGCCCGCCGTGCGGCGATCACGAGAGGTCGTCGGCGCGGCATTTCCACCGGCAACCACGGCGAACAAGTGCTTGTCGCGTAGCCGTTAGCACGGACAGATCGGTCAGGCTACATGGTTTTGATGGAATGAGTTGGCTCATCCTCATCATCCAAGTTCAGTTTCATCTAGCAGCACCAAAAGCTGACAACATGTGGGCGTCTCATCGTCTTAAGCATACGCAAGGTTCCAAACAGTACAGTTATGTTTGGTTGGATCGATCTCACACCGATCGACACCGTATTGATTTTCTTGCTCCACAGTTGATTATATTCACCGAACGAAAAGAGCTTGAATGTTAGAGAACTGTATAAATTTCAACAAACCATCATGTGTAGGTTAACTGGATGAAGCATGCACTTTTAGGAATTAACACATGTAATTTTAGGACTAGACACTAGCTTTAATCGAGCCGAGCAGGTTACCTTTCACCCTAGCTACTCCCTCCGTCCAAAAAAGAAGTTGCTATGGAAAATATGCTAGTCAAACTTTGCTAACTTTAATTACGTTTATAAAAAAACATGCAACATCTATGTATCCTAATAAATTTACTATTAATATATATTTAAAGATCTATAAATTTACTATTAATATATATTTAAAGATCTACCTCATGATACTAATTACGTACCATAAATCGTTAAATATATTTGATCAAAGTTAAAAATTAGGGCCATGGTATTTTTCATTTGCCTGAGATCTCATGTTCTTTCAGGCGACAGATCTTCACAGTTGGATCTTCATCCAACAGCTCATCATGCATATATATGTCCTTCTTTCTCCTGCCTCCTGCTCTTTTCAAGCTATAGTAGAGATTTCAGATGACTGGATTGTAGAAAATGTGTAAAAATTATTGACTTTTTAGGAAGTAAGAATAACTCTTTTTTTGAGGACAGAGCGAAGAGTAGAATCTAGTATAGTGCTACTATTATTCAGGGCTATCATTCATCACCTATAGCCGCTAGCTAGCTGAATTGCGCCAAGGATATGGATAAACCCTAATGTTTGGCTTTCATGGATCGAGGGGCCACACGCATCGAGGTGCCCTGTGCAGCTGTGTCCCTTCTAGCCTCGCCCAATGGCGATTCCACACCGGGGCAGGGTATAGGCTTTAGCAAATTGCCATGCCCAATGGCGATTCCACACCGGGGCAGGGGTTTTAGGCTTTATAGCAAATTGACATGCCCAATAATGTTTCTTTTCGAGATCTGCAATGTCCAATCTAGGAATAGTACCATTATTACCACCATGCCTCCTTAATTGGATTTCATCGCCTAATTTAGTAGGACACGGAGGATTGACGTTGTATGTTCTGACAGTTTTGGTGCGGCAAAAAGCTCCGCAATGGATCACCGTTCTCATGAGATATTTATGTCGGCGAGAAGCATATATGAGATACTAGTCACTTTGCACTACTTTTGCACCTTTCAAGTCCCTGGATTAATTGTTGTAATGGGTGATCTGGGCTATCTTCTTTTCTTTTTATTATACATAAAAATATATAGTACATTAGTAGAATGGATTATCTGGAGATTTTAAAATAGAACCAAGAGAGATTGCATGTCAAAGGACAACTCTGACTGTGTTTAATACATGCAGGGTATTTATCATTGTGGATCTAGAAGAGGACCGTTTGGCTACTTGCTCTCGTTAAAGTAATGCAAAATTTAAAAGGACTTTGGCTTTTTACCCTCGTTTTCAGTCGCTGACTTTTTCAAAACGAAGGGAGAGTCCCCTGCTCTATTATATATGTACCCCTAGCAGTGTTAAAAGGAGTTAAAAAGGACAATTTTGTCCATCTGTTTTTACCCTTTTTTTTGTGAGGTTTGCGTTTTACCCTCACTTGCTAACCATTGTCTAGCAAGATGAAAAGCGGATGACATGTGGGCTCCATATGTTAGCTTGTCCTTCAACCTCAAGCCATCCTCGAAGGACATCGCCCATCGAGATGGAGGTCGCGAGCCCGACCTGCCTCACAGAGCTCCGACCGTGCTCAAGCTCTCGTAACGCCGGCCAAACGGGACGCTGCCCGGCAAGCGATCTCGTGTCGCCGCAATGGCCCCGGGGGCATTCTCCCAATCTCTTTGGAACCAAATAGGGCCTTAGGCCCCGGCATTCTCCCGATCTCCCCTGCACTTGCCACCTCTTTCCTAGGAGTCAAAATCCCTAGTTGCCATGCTTTCGGGCGACGCAACACGGGAGTAGCGAGCGAGCAAGCGACAGCCGACGTGGAAGAAATAACACGAGTCAGGAGGTGTTTATTCTGAACCGCTTGGATCAACGGGGTTTGGGTGGAAAAGGCATGGGCTTATTTTTGACGCATGAGGTTTTGAAATGGTTCCGTGGATCAACCGGGATGAGGGATTGTAACATCCCGCCTTAAGCCTTCCAAAGGTTTATCTAACATGCTAGGGCCACTAGGTATCTTCCGTCGATCCGAGTGATCAACCCGCAGGAATCCTCGGTTCATGGGCAGTCCCCGTGGTGATACAACCCTACACCGGGATCCACATGCTTTTTACCCTAACGCCTTTTGGGAACCACTTAACAAGTTAAAGACCTCTCGACCGACTAGAGCGATTGCCACATGTGACACCCCGCTTTCCAAAGCCGCACCGCACAGCCCCTTCCGAGGGGCGCACGCTGCATACATACCACCTTGCTTACACTTTTCGCCCCGCTTCGTGTAAAAGGGTTAACCCGAAGGTGATATGGTTTGTAGGCAAAGGCTTATAAGTTGACTCCACCCTTGCTTAACCAGCAAGGTGGTACTAAACATGTGCGCGCAGCCCCATATCGTGCCACATCCTTATTGGGCCGGGTGTTATAGGGATCCCCTGCAGGTATGCCCCTATCCAAAGGAGCCCTCAAGCCTGCCATTGGCAACTTCGATATCATGGGAAATTGACCTACAGAGCCGCGGTAGTATACCTGTGTGGGCGAATTTCTTATCTATACGGGCCTACGAGAATTGATATATAGAACTCCCATGATGTTAACTGATGGGAGTTTTAATAGTGTTTCTATTCATTTTTACTGGGGTGTTTTGGATGACACAGCTTTCATGTGGATTGGAAAATAGTTCCGTGTCTGTTTGGAAACACTGAAATTTTCATAGGAATTAGTTCAATTTCATAGAAAAAAACGCAAGAAGAGTGAAAATTTTTCCGCATTCCAAATGGCCCTCAAAGTTGACTAAACCATCTTGGCAACCTTAACAACTAACTTGGCATTATGCTTCAGATTCATTGTTTTATTTTCATTCAAAATTTATCAACATAAAAAAAAAAAATTCTGCAAACGTCAGTACTAAAATATTTCTTCATCGTAATGTACTTCCCCGATCCTAAAGAACTCGATGCTTTAGGATTTTTCGTATAAATTATTGCCCAATATTACCTATACACCACTTTTGCTAATAGTGATGTCGATTCGGCTAGATTGGGCCGGAATTGACACCCGATTGCCGATCGCCGGGGCGGTGAGGATGGCGAAGGGGGCGACGGCGGCAAAGCTGAGGAAGACGATCGGGCGGCGTGATGACGTAGATGACGTAAGTCGATGAAGAACGACGAGGTAGAAGACGGCGAAGATGACGGTAGCTGCTCCGGGCGATGACGAGGGAGAGAGGTGGAGGAGGCGGCGGCGGCGTGGCAGCTGGGCTGCCGCGCTCAAGGCGGCGCTGGCGCCCTAGGGCGCTGCAAGGCGTCCGGGCAGGGGCGGCGGCGCTAGTGTTGGCGGCGCACGTGCGCGAGGTGAGGGAGAGAGATTGAGAGCTGAGAGTTGAGAGTTTTTGGGTGTTACCCCTTTAATTTTTCTCGATTAATTCCAAACGACATACAGCTCCCTTGTATTTATAGTCCGGGGAAGACTTGCACGCTAAGCAATCTCTAGAGGTTTCCTTACAGATTGAATACCTCTCTTACAAGCAATCTATTATTTTCTATTTATTCCTATCTTTATTCCTTAAATATCTATTACTTAATGATGAAGTTCGATGGCGAGATAAGGACGGGCGTCGGCGTCGGGCGGCGTCGGCCAGGCTTGGCCTGGTGCGTGCGCAGCCCTAGGGGGCCTTGTTGGGCCTCCCGTGAGCTGGGTCATGACAGGTGAACAATGTTAATTAAGAAATATACTTTTTATTAAAAACTACATGCAGACTACAATTTCAAGCTGACTGAGACATGCAAATATTTTACCTAAGAGCTAAAACATCAATTTTTTTCTAAGACCTTTTTAGATTCTAGAACATCAAGTTTCCTAGTAGAACAAAAAGGGAGTAGAAGATATGGAGGAACAACACAAACTACTTTTGAAAACCGCTCTATGTTCCTTAAGAGCCACCTCTGGAAATAAAATACTTCATCTTCCAAACTCATTTTTTACGTAGTGGTAGCAGATTATCCAATCCACTGGTGAGGATGACGTTTGTTTCAAATGTGGGGTGTTTAGTTGGTGAAATGTTTTGGGTTTGGTACTGTAGCACTTTGTTTGTATTTGGTAATTATTGTCCTACCATAAACTAACTAGGTTTAAAAGATTTGTCTCGTACTTTTCAACCAAACTGTGCAATTAGTTTTTTTAATTATTTAAATTTAATGTTCCATGCATGTATTAAAAGATTCAATGTGACATGAACTATAACACTTTTTGGGTTGGTGGAAGGGAACTAAACACACCATTTCTTCAGCGAAGCATGAGTGCTCCGGTCCAGAATTCACACAGTGGTGCGAGTTCGCGAGAGGTCACGAGCACACAGTTACTTGTCGGAGAAATGGAAGAAGCGAATTCGTGGACGACAGCATCCGATCCTGTCCGGTGTCGACAGGCAGCCGCAAATTACACGGATTAGTCTTCTTCAGTCGTCCATTTGATCACGGCCGTGCCATGGGCTGAAAAGGACGACACGGATTTATACCCAGTATCATATACAATATTATATGTGTAATATGGATGTTAACATCACATATGCATGTTGGCGAAGTGGCCGTCTGTTAGTTCGTCACTAGTGTGGCCAGGGGGAAAAAAAAAATCCTGTTTTGGTTTACTCATCCATTTATTAATTCAGAGTGGCTGTATTTATCTTGCTGAATTTGTTCGTATCATGTGACACAATAGTGTAACTTTGAGAGTATGAATTTCATATAGGAAACTTCTAGGAAAAAGCAGCAACTGTTCCTCTAAAACTTCTCTAGCATCTTGCATGCTTCTACTATCACAAAATCGATTTGCAGAATCGATCAAAATTGGTTATCAGATGTGGGCTTGATCTCCAATATCACTGTTAATCACGATTTACAAGGTGGTTATTTATGCCGACTACTATTATTGAAAAAGAAATCTGATCTCGGTCATCCAACAGGCCAGCTTGGGTCTCAATCTACGCTGCTAGGGTGTCGTCACTGCATTATCCACATGCCGCTGCTAGGGCACATGCTCTACCTTCCTGTGGCCGCGCCGTCTTCTTTTCCCTCCGCCATGGATCCATATGGCAGATGTGGTACCAGCTAGGGAATACGAGTGAGCTAGAGTGGGGAGGAAGAGATGTATCCACATTGCTGGACTGTGATGCCTCTGCCATATCAACGTCTTTCCTAACCCTTGGCTGGCCGTGGCGTAGCACCTCGCGACCCACGGCGCGCTGTACTGGCACACACGATGCATGTCTAGCCACTAATGGGTGTGACCTTTATCATTTTCATATACACGTTAACAATTAGTTTATCATGTAGTGTCATGTAGTGACTATTAACAATATCATCTGATAGAGCATATATTCTAGTATATTGTTTTCTATATGTTGGAGAACTAGAATGAGTAAGGTCACTAGCTATATGATCTGGTATGCCTTTACTCAGCGAATCATTCAGTAGTTTGTGTGTCTCTAGATTTTTCCAACAGCTAGCAGGCTAGCAGCCCCTTAACACCTTAAATCTTAAGATTCAAACATGGGAATAACTATACTTGGGAGTTATTTGGAGGCCTCTTAAACCCATAGTGGTCCAATGTATAGAGCCTCATGAAGGTTTGAAAGTTTGAACAATGGTTTTCTAAAAGAATAATAACTACTCATTAATGTATCAAATCCGAATAGGTAGATCAACCACTCCCCCAGGAACTTGGTGAAAGGTTAGGCACTTCAAAGTCACAGACTCTATGGTAGAGTCCATAGCCATTAATTACACCGCCACGTAGACGATTTGCTGATGTGGCATATCATTTATTGAGGAAAGAGAAGAAAAACCAAGAAACGACGTCTTGTTTAGACGCCGCTTCTATTGGAATCGAGACCGAAGAAACGAAGGGGAGCCGCGGCGGGAGGAGCAGCGTCGTTTCTTCCCGGTGTCAACAGATCCCGTGAGGCAGACCTAGCTCGCCACGGCACGCATAGCTTTCGCCTCGCGCCCGCGTCGCACGCTGCCGGCCCGCAAAGCTCGCTTGGAGCTCACCGCGTCGTCGCTTCGCCGGGCGTGCACCGTGCAGCTCGCCGCCTCCGCATCTCCGCCGGGCCGAGCGCGTCCTCCACCACCGCATCCGCGTAGCTCGCAGCGGGGACCTGGATCTGCATCACCGAAGTGGCCAGCGACTGCCGTGGATCTCGCGCCCAACTCGCCGCCCGGACCTCGCGCCGAGTTTGCGGCGGAGAGCTGTGGGTCGATTGATGAACGGGAAGCAGAGGAGCTGGTGGATTGCGGAATGCATGTGTGAACTGAAGTAGCACTATTTTTGGTGAAACTGACATGCATACATCCACGGCAACTGTGGCTATGAAAGTTGTTTATATTTTTGGTGAATCCTGCATGTGTCAAGTGATAATATTAAGGGGTGTAGGATGGATCACATGGCAATATGCCACAACTGATCAGCTTGTTTTGTGCTTAGTAATAAATGTCTATATCTATAGAAACTATCATGACAAAGTATGCATTGTGGATCAAGGTTTCTTGTGATAGAGTCTTCGAGGTATAGACTCTATGGGTAGAGTCTGCACTGTGAGTGCTCTTATGGTTGGGAGTGTTCTGCCAACATCATCTTGCTTAGCGGCGGTGCTGCCACAACATAGGTGTCACGGCTTCTGGACCAGCGGCGGTGACGCAGCCAACATCATCTTGCTTACCAACGGGGCTCTACCTTCCTGTCGGCACGCGTTGTTTTCTATCGGTGTTGTTGCTGCGGGTGATCTGCCACTAGAGACGTACAGTTTCTGGGTTAAAACCCTGCTTGGTCCTTTGGGCCAGCGGCGGTAGTGCAACCATGCCACCTTCCTTCTTGAAGGCGTCGTCGAAGATGCTATTCGTCGAGGACGAAGGCTATGGTTGAAAACCTACTCGTGTGTTGGTGGTGTATGGGGAGGTTTGTCGGACCACTACTGCAGCCCATCTCCCGTTGCTTTTGTTGGAGTCGCTCATGTCTGTGTGTGCCTCATGCTCATCTTTGCACTACTGTGCTCAGGTTAATTAATGTTGCAGTCGTTGTTGCTCCTATTTGGACGGATGCTTTGCCGTCATGTCAGGCCCTCACACCTCGGGTGTGCTGATGGCGTGATGGCCCACCCTTCTGTCGCCAGGGAGCGCCCCTCATGCCTGCGAGCTGAGGGCATTTGTTGGGCCCCTTTCTGTTCAAGCAGATACCTTACCGCCATGCTTTAGGTGTGCTTCCCTCATGTTTGTGTGCTAAAAGCGTGTTGGTACCCTTTCTTCTCCGGCGGTGCTTTGCCATCGTGTGCTTCTTGGTGGATGTTTGGCCATTTTGGCTCCAACTCTTTTGCTGACAGGTTTGCTATACAGGTTCAGTGGTTTATGTTTTCTATACAGGGCCTCTCAGTTCATCCTTGTTCTAGTGATGTTTGTGGTTTCTCCAAGGTGTATATGGCTCCTCACCATGTCTCTCTGTGGAGGTCATAAACTTACCCACTTCCACGTAATGAAGTACATGCTAATGCACATTTTTGAAAAAACAATGATCAATGGGAGGTAAAAATGAATCATACATAGGGATACACAAATTTAGTATGTCCCGACACATGTACATACTATATAATTGTGGTGGCACACTTGGAAAAACAACGAAGGTCTCATGTAGCTGTAGGTAGTGCGTTGTGCAGTTTTTGTCTCCAAATTATTTTGGTAATTCAAATCTCTCACTACGCTTTTTTTTAAAAAAAATATTACAAGTTGATAATTATGCATGAATTGTATGAACTTAAAGTCGTCAGTAGCACGGGTAACACTTCACTATCGACAAAAGTACAAGTCTAGCAGGGACCAAGGTGGTCGATCAGGTGCAAAAAGACGACTCTAGCTAGCGTGCATGCCAGCAGTTGGTGAGGGAGTTGAAAGAAGATGAAAGATTTAATGACCAGTCCTTACATTTGTAGGAATTGTACACATCTTTTGAACCCGTCGTTATGACGACTAAGAATATGCGGCCGGGGATGAAAGTATTGGTCATAAAAAGATACTACTTCTGCTGCACGCTCATAAAGCCTGTATATGTTTTGTTTTGTTTTTCCTTCAGTGGTGATGTGGTCTTCCAAATCCATAATCAGAAAGACTCGGTCGCATCATTGAGCACGAATGGGTTGTCGATCTTGTGCTACACCTTTTACCTCCAAAGGAGATAAATGAAACAAAATTAATTAGAGAAGAAAACTTTTATTAACTGCCTCTTCCCAGTCATAGTGCAAGTAGGTTTCTTGAAATCATGGAGTTAATTTCCAAACGTATATATGTCATTATCTTTTGGGAAATCTATGATTTAAACGGAAATAGCACTTGCCTAGCAACCAATATGTAGCAACGTCCCTCACATATGAAGTTTGAATATCTTTTTGACATCATCATCAAATTTTGTAGCACCTCTCATGCCAAACAGTAGCTACAACATGTATTTACATAGCAAATTATGTTATCACGGAGTCACGGTCGTCACAGCATTGCTGTAATGGCCAAGGTGGACTTGTGGCCATAATCATGAACAAGATGGAAGGCTAAACCATGCACACGAAACATGTGAGCTCTCACACACATACGTATAAACTACTAACCATGGGCTCTCTAACATGTAAAAAAAAAAAAAAAAAAAACATGTAAGGCAATTGCATAGGACTAAGTTTTTATTGCATTGGAGTAGTAGATGCTCGGTGATTAGCATTATTATCTAACCCTTGAAAAGAGGTTGTGGCAAAATTATAACGAAGATGATTACCATTTTCTTTTCAGCTGTTGCCCTTATAGAAGAGCCGATTTGTTCTTTTATTAATTTTTTTTTTTCCCGATTTCTGCCTTAGAAGAGACACAAGCCAACAACAAAAAGCCCAATACATATTAGTCATTATCAATTTAAAGACTAGAACACGATCCATATACCTAGGAGAGATATCCTTGGCCACCCACGAAACCCCGTACGTGAAGCCATGACAACTAAATTGTCAACATTTCATATCGCCAACTAATAGTCGTGCGTGTGCCTTAATTCGGATGGATTGCACTTGGAGACTCAAGATGTCCGAGCAACACGCCCGTGTTCGTACGCGTTCTCGACCACAAGGAGCTCCGATATTTGCAGTAGACGTTAAACAGGAGATTGAGGTTCTAGGTTTCAAGAGCCTTAATTAGGAATGCACACTAGTAGAGAACAGGGCTACAATACCGATTTCCAACCTCATTTAATACCCGATTTTGGGAACCGGGACTGCCACTCCGGGACTAAAGGTCCCCGCCTTTAGTCCCGGGTTAAGCAACCGGGACTAGAGCCCATCCTCAGCACCAAAAAATAAATGAAATCATAGAGACCTCACTTGTAATGTGTGAGATTCAAACCCAAGATCCTTTGCATAGTATGTAGATTCTTACCAACTTAGCTGCACACCACATGTGACAAAGTCTTGGATGCCCTCCTTTTGAATTGACTCATATGTGACCTTTAATCCCGGGTGAAAGACCTTTAGTCCGTGTTGATAACACCAACCAGGACTAAAAGGCCGCCCTTTAGTCCCGGTTGGTGTTACCAACCCGGACTAAAGCCCCTCCCCTGCAAAAGCTGTTGATGTAGCCGTTGGGCAAGAGACTTTAGTCGCAGTTGGAGCCACCAACCAGGACTGCTATATTCTTTAGTCCTGGGCTAAAAAATGTCCAAGACTAAAGCTCTGGATCGAAAGTCTGTTCTCTACTAGTGGCATTGATCCCTCCAGGGGTTCTCCCTTATATAGTTTCTAAAAACCCTAGGATCGAGGGTGTAAGGTCTTACTTTCGCCACGTCTGTTCTTACAACAGCATACCCGTTATTATAGGACTCAAGCATATCTCTGTTGTCGACAGAGAGAGGAATAAGATTCAAACCCAGATAACGCCACCACCGGATGTATGACGCGTTCATTGTTTTAGTCCGTGACCATTTCACATGCACGCTGACTCGATCAGTACTTAAAAGGTACTCCCTCCGTCCCACTGATTCCGTGCCATCTTATTCGATCTTCGCCTTATTCAAATTTTTTGCACAAACATAATTTATTTTGTTATGACTTATTTTATCAAAGAAGATACTTGAATATTGATTAATTTATTTTATGATTTGCGTAAATATTTTGAATAAGACGGATGGTCAAACATGAAGTTCAAAATTCAAAAACGACGAACTCCATGGGACAGAGGGGGTACGCAAGTGTGGCTTTGTCAAACAACTTTATTTTGGCGTGCAACGAATATCTGCACGTGGATAAACATATATGCTCTGTCCCTCGCAAGTGGGATGTAGCAGAATCCACCATGTTCCCTCCTCTCTCTCTCTCGCAAGTGTACTTTTCAGTCTAGCATACTATGCATATTAATATTGTTTCTTTAGTTTTCAGTGGGATGTAGCAGAATCCACCATGCAATTCAACGTGTGCGCGCTTCGCAATGGGAAACATATATACAGTTCATGCGTGGTGAGAATGTCAAGCGACAAGAGAGCTTCTGTGATAAAAACTAGGATTAACAATATTGAAAATTACATTAGGATTTGTATCACTGCTTGGCATTCTCTGCTGGCCCCAATTGTCCACATTATCGGTCAAAGACTGAAGACTGAACCTCCTGATCAATAGAAGCTTCCATACTTGAAGGTGGTAATCCCTGGAGGTGCTCTCACCACCACATATAAATCGCCAATAGCCTTGTCCAATAGCAGTATAGCACTAGCTTCTCTCCTTGGAACAAAACTCTCCTCCTCTCAGCATCTTCCCTGTGTCTTCAAAATAGCTGCCAGTCTGAACCAGGATTCGATGGGCATGCACTCCAAGATGGATCTTATGCATGGTGTATTCATACCGTATAAGTTGTAGACGCCATAGAAAGCATATTTCAAAGCGCACGTCGATCACCACCACCTTTGTTCCTAAGTACACTGATGAAAGTACCGACATTAGGTACAAATTTTTTACTGATATCATTATGTAAATATAAAAATGAGCTCACCTTATATTCAGCGGTCGATCACTAGGTGTCATGTCCTCATTAATTCCCAAGTCAATTTGCCTGCATCTAGAAACAAAACTGTACAATGTTTGATTTCTAGAGACACTTGCACAAAAAAAAAGGTTAGCACAACTGCCGCCTCTTTGAATTGTTTTCATTGTAGTGCTTACTAGTCTAGAAAAAGTACTAAACTCCAATATCTAGGTAGTTACAATGTTGTTCTTTTCTTTAATGAAAAACGTGATCTCATATTTTTGAACAAAATTTGAGACATAGTTGAACCACTGAATATAATATAGAATATGGCTTCAAATGTTCATATGATCGACAAAACCGTATAATTGAATATCCGTAGGGTGCATCATCATGCTGTAGGGCCTGATTGGTTCATTTTTTTTCATTGGCTTTTGCTAGCTAGAAAATAGAAGCTGAGACAAAAATCCCTACGAGGGTTCTCTTGTAGCTGCATCGTGTAATTCTCTCTTCTTAATGAAAAGTGAGTTATATCCGCCAATCCCGAAAAGAAGTAGTCCAATTGTTAAGTTGGCTATTAAAAAGCTAGCTTATGTAGAAATAAGGTAAGCCACAAAAACACACTAATATGAGTTTTTTGGATTTTGGTGTACTGAGAAGCTAAAAATTGTTACATAATTAGTCATTAACATGAAGCCAACAGTCACAAACCAAAAGCTAGAATGCCAACTTTGACCCAAAAGCATAAAGACTACAGCTTGAACAAACATGGAGAGCCTCGCAGTAGAGCGCTGCTGCCACATTTGCTAGTGGAAGCCCCGCTACCACTGGTTGAGAAAGAAAATTCGAGCCTTGGGCCTCACCTCGGCCCTGTTCAGCACCACCACGTGGAGCCAACGTGGGGAAGGCATGTGGGCGCGTGAGAGAGGAGAGGAGCGGCTTGAGAGATAATGAAGGGGCCAGTAGTGGTGGATGTACGTACGTATATCACTTCTTTTCCTAAATAGGGAGAAGAACCAAAAAGATTTATTATTTACTGAATTATTTGATGCTATTTGTGCTTTAATTCTTTGCTTCCCCTCCATATTAATCCCTAATAGTATTAAGAATTAGATTTTTTCTATTGTTTTCTCCATCTCTTTTGTTCTTTTTATTATTGCCTACCACACATCAGTGATTGCAAGACTTTCGCAAACCCGCAAATATACTTTGACAGCGTCAATCTTGCTTGAACAAAGCTGCATTAGTTTTAGCCACACTGCTTACTCCTGTTGAGATATTAGGCAATTTTTACATTAATTCCATAATATAAATCATGAAGAACAGATCTACTAGATAAAGCATGTGAAACATACTACCATAACACAAAAGCATATCACAGATCATAGCATGATTCAACATCATATAGCATAGCATGATCATAGCAACAGGTGTAAGCATAACTAGAACACTAGATAGATTGGATAGATTGAACATGATTAATACTAACATTACATCTTAGGAAAAAATACCTGCTAGACGTAGATGACAACGTGATAGAGAGGTTTCCGGCTGCCTAAGCTGAGATCCTCCAAGTCGCCCGTCACCGCCGCCGATGCGGGCGGAAGAGGTCGGAAGAAGTTGATGATGAAGACGACGCCAGACGGTCCTCCGCTGTGTCCTTCCCGTAAGACGAGCCGTAGTGAAGCTTGGGAGCGTCAGAGCGCCCCCAAAACCTTATTATTCTCCCTGCGTAGTCGCAAAGACGAAGGTTCCGGAGACCTACTTGCCCAGTCGCTAGTGCACGCGAACGATTGGGCATAGAGATTGGCGACGGCGGCGCAGCAGTGAGAAGAGGCAAAACCCTAAGCTTTCGATTGGGGTCTGCTTATATAGTCCGGGTAGACCGACCTCGGGACACAATCCACGATCTAAACCGTTAGGATTCTATTGTTCGTATTCCTCGTTTAGAACTCTGCAAACAAAAACACAAAAACTAAAACTCTGCAAAAGAAACTATACCCCGCCAAGGGGAGTCGGATTTCAAGTGCACCATTCACGCGCATGTCATGCGCCTATGCCCTTCGCCACGCCCCCGAGGCGAGCAAGTGTGTGTGGAGTTCCCTTTCTCTTTCTCACACTAGACTTAAGAAGATGAGAACTGCTTCCATATTTAAACTGTTTCACCCACCTTCCACTAACAACGTGGCACTAAAGGAATTGCACTCACTCATTTACACTTCATGAATGAGCCTTCAGATTTAATAGAAATTTCAGGACTTTGTTATTGGGCCAAACCCACGACATATAAATTCCAACAATTCCTACCTCCGTTAAGAAAAAAAATACAATTGTATTACAGTGTCATTCGTCTCAAAAAAAAAAACAGTGTCATAGTTTAATATCATAAGTTCCACCAATTATAAATAAAAAGACATTCAGAAAAGTAATTGGAATACTCCAAAGTTGCATTCGTTTATGGAGTGAGGGAGTACAAGACATAAAAGTCGTCATGCGTACATATAACTTTGGACTTGATTTGGCCATTTCTCCTTTGCCATGCATGAACGTATTTTTTATCATGGAAAATGGTCAATTTCCACTCACACGAATAGATGTTGACAGAATATATTCCGATGAATTTGCAGATGGGACATATAGCTACCGGTAACATGGCATGTTACCTACAAAGCATAGGTGTAACAAGCTATATTACATATTTAATCACAATAGTAATTTGGGTCACTTCTGAAAGAAAATGGATTGCACTACTGTTCGACTGAATCTCACCCGAAACAGTGATCGAAAAGCGATTATTTAACATATGAGATGCATGTATGTCGGCCCACAAACCAGCTTGTAGTAGGCCATTTTATGTGTGTGGGTTTGGTTGTTGGGCAAACCTCCATTTCAAATTATATGAACTTATCTTTTTTTATGTGCATAGATTTTCCTATATATATCTTAGACAAGCACATTGCAAAAGCTAAAAAACAAAATGACTTGTCTTTTAGAACGGAGGAGAGTAATAACCTAAAGTACGCACTATATATTAGATTGCCCGATTTAATTTATATATGTAACATAATATTGCTGTCACGAACCAGGAAATAGGGCCCATGAGGGCAGACCCGACTAGCCCAAGGGGCGCGGCGCCGTCCCCCCTCTCTCGCGCCCCGCCGCCGTCTCTCCTCCCTTCCGCGGATTCTTCGGCAATTAATTCGAGATAAAGGAGGAAAATATCTAGATTATCTTTAGGGTGTTTTGGTGTGCAAGGGGCTATCTCATCTATAAGGGAGACCCTTATTAGGAAATAAATAAATAGGACATGCTTGTAAAAGGTATTCCAATCTATAAGGAAACCTTTAGAGAGATTGCTTGAGATACAAGTCCCAATAGCCGGCTATATAAGTAAGGGGTCTGTAATCTTTCAGGGCAACAAGCAAATAAAGAAATTGTATCCCAATCTCTCTCCCCCTCTCCCTCTCCCTCTCCCCACTCAAGACGCGCCCTGCCCGTCACCCCGCCAGCCGCCGCCTGGCGCCTCGCGTCGCCGCCTTGGTAGCGTTCACCGCCGCCACCACCACCACCATCGCCGCCCTCCTCCACCTCTCCTCTCACCTCAATCCACGCGGCCGGTTCGGCCCAATCTAGCTATAATCCGACAAATGGTATCCGAGACCACTACGATCCACCCACCACCATGGACGCCGAATCAAAGACGCCGGCGAAGAACTTGGATGCACGAGGTCACCAAGATCAACACCGGGATGGACAAGATCGATGATAGGCTCTCTATCTTCGCAGCGATGATCCAAAGAACACTCAAACACCGTCAACAACTCCGTGAGGCCGAAATCGAGATGAGGGCAATGTTTGAGGCAGCAGCCCGCGACTTCATCAAGAGACGGACCGATGGCAAGCGAACGGACAATCAAGTCACCGCAGCCTGATCCGATGAACCCGATGAAGTGCTACTTGAAGCCACCACGCCAAAGCAGGCATGTCTTCGCAGGGGCGCATGTGCCCCCCTCCACCTCCGGTTGACACCTTCCTGTGTCTCGCTCCCTTGCCCGCAAGCCGTCCTTCCCCACCTATGATGGCAAGGACGATCCCCTTCCATGGATCAACCGTTGCGAGCAATTCTTCAGGGGACAAGGTACGCCAGCCACAGAGCAAGTCTGCTACGCCTCCTATCATCTCACAGGAGGAGCACAGTAATGGTACATGAGGCTGTCCCAAGAGAAACCGAAGGGCGCATTGGGCAAGCTTCACCCAATACGTCAACGAAGCGCTTTGGCCCAGCTGAGGCGGAATCCGCGGGTGAGAGCGGGCATCACTAAGAAAAGACAGCAACTGCCGATGAATACACGGAAAGCGCTTCCTCGGCACACGTGGCACGAGCAAAGCCACCTCGACGACAAAAAGCAAAGTGAACATCTACACAAAGCAGGCTTGGGCGAACCGCTCAAGACGGACGCCGAGATGCGAGAACCCCAAGGACATGGAGGCAGCCATGTCTCTCGCCCAGTATGCGTCTGGCGACGCCTAGCCATCCTCTACAACACCAAAAACCAGCGCAGCGAGGCTAGGCGCCAGCCGCCACGTGGCCTGGCCGACCGCCCCCCCCAGCGCCCCCTCCTCCAGCGGCACCGACACGGCCGCTCAGCCCGACACCACAAGAGATGATGGAGCGGCGCAAGGCTCGACTCGCTTCAACTGCGGACGGCCGTTCTCACGAGGTCACAAGTGCAAGCATCTCTTCGACATCACAATCTTCAACGACTACACCGACGACACGACAAACGCCCCACTAGCGGACGCCAAGGAGGAGCCACCGATCCATAGGTCCTCACCGGGGACCCGAGTCTCCCGGTGCGTGGTGCTCATTCTCTTTACCTCGCCGGTATGATCTCGTGCACGGGCATCAACATCATCGCCGACTCGGGAGCAACGCACAACTACATCGACCCCGCGGTGGTGGCCACGGTAGGACTCGGACTCAACCAGTCGCGTGTGCTCATCACCACCGCACCGCCCACGACTACATGCCGCGCGCCACCTTCGACGCCACTACGCCGTACGCCCGGCACCTTCGACATCGACGCCTACCGCCATGCCATCGGGCGAGGCGCCGACGTCATCCTTGGCATGCCTTGACTAGCAAGCTCGGGGCGTGTGACGGGGACTTCGCGACCCACGAGCTGCAAGACTACCGTGAGGGACGCCCGAAACACGTTCACTTCAGCCCCACCCCTCAACGTAGGGCGCCCTGTGTCCTGGTCTCGCCAAAGTCGCATCTTCGCCGCATCCGGATGCCCACGACTTCGACTTTGGGAACGTTCGAGGCATGCGATCGCGCGACCCCCGCCCTGCGTCCACCGGAGTCGCCGCCCAGCTACGCCAGGCACCGAGGATCAAAGATACGCCGCACGCCCCTCGACGCCACTACAGGCGACGCCGGCCCCAAAGATGGACGACGCGCTTGAGGACGGCCTCCGCTCTTGACGGCCGATTCTACCTCCCGCCTTCCTCTCCACGCTTCTAGACCTGGCTGAGGCCTTGCACCGGCGGAGTTCGAGGACGAACTTCCTCGCCTTGGCGCCACACGACGGAGCCTACTTCAAATTGCACCAACCACCATCCTCTTAGGCGGTATGTGGCCACGGCGCCACCATATCATCCCAGCCAGGGTCGTCTTCCTCGGACGCATGGATCGCCTCTTCCTCACAATCGACAATGTCCACATCGCCTATGATGCGAGAGAGGGGTGTCCACCAGCCTTTCACCTTCTCTGACCGGCGCCGGTTCCTTCATGCACGGCACGATGCCGAACTTGGTCGCCACTCCTCCTCTACGCCGAGAATTCACTATCTGGCGCCTCCTGCCGCTCTTCGTCAACGCTCCACCCAATGAGCGTTTCTTGTTCCCCGGAGAGCCCTCCCCGCGACATGGTGCATCAAAGACTGGATGTGGGCATTCCAAGGGAGCTCCTACATGGGCGGCACGTCGTCGTCAGGCTTCACAACAGGGCGTCGCAGTTCACCGCTACATCTACCACGGCTACATCGGCAACCTTCACTATGTCCTCGAGTTTGATCCCAAGCGAACCAAGGAGAACATGATCCTCGGGAACCCAAGACGAGGGGCGTCTCATGCTTTCACAGTCGAGCTCATCGTTCGTGGGCGGGCAATCTTCACCCGTGAGTCACCGCGAATGGACTTTCATCCAGTAGCGAGGACGCCCGGTCGGGAGAAGGGGGGAGATGTCACGATCTAGGAAATAGGGCCCATGAGGGCAGGCCCGACCGCCCAAGAGGCCCGGCGCCGTCCCCCTGGGCTCATCTTGTACGCCCGCGCCGTCTCCTCCCTTCCGCCGGATTCTTCGGCAATTAATTCAGAGATAAAGGAGGAAAATATCTAGGATTATCTTTAGGTGTTTTGGTGTGCAAGGGGCTATCTCATCTATAAGGGAGACCCTTATTAGGAAATAAATAAATAGGACATGCTTGTAAAAGGTATTCCAATCTATAAGGAAACCTTTAGAGAGATTGCTTGAGATACAAGTCCCAATAGCGGGCTATATAAGTAAAGGGTCCTAATCTTTTCAGGGGCAACAAGCAAATAAAGAAATTTTATCCCAATCTCTCTCCCCTCTCCCTCTCCCCGCTGCACAAGCGCTACCCGACCCGCCGCCGCCGCCCGCAGCGAGCCCCATGAGCCAGCCCACCACGGGCCACCGCCCGGCGCCCGCCCGTCGCGCGGCGGCTGCTTCGCCGCCGCCGCCACCACCATCGCGCCCTCCTCCACCTCTCCTCTCAATTCCCCAATCCACGTGTCAGTTCCGCCCAATCTAGCTGGAATCGACAATTATAACGGCTCCAAGGACCGAGTGGTCGGGAGGACCGGATGGCACCCCGGTGTGCATGGTTCGAGCCGCCACGCGAGGCGCTCCCTGCCGTAGGTTAAAAAAAATCCCTCACCTACACACCAAAGCACAAGTAAATGGACCCGACCACATCACCGGGTAACGGGCCCATGTGTGCGGGTGGGGTATGGGGGTTCGGAATTTTCTCGGGCTGAGGTGAGAGTCCTCTATTTAAGCGTAATAGCTCGGGAATCTTAAAAAAAGGATAAATTTATGAAAAGAACGACTAAAAAAAAGTATAAATTTATGAAAAGAACGACTAACTCAAAGTATACTTGCTAGGTGTGCGCCAACACACCATGCATGGATACCATGTAAAATACATGTTTGTAGCAAGTAATGGGCATATCAATTTTCATGTTTTAGTAACAAAATGAGAGATAATTCGTTCCTGAATACAAACCAAAAAAGGGTAACAATACATTGCAAAATAAAATAAAAAAACTAAAAAGGTGCAAAAATAAATTCACACCATTGACTATTTGATTGGTGCTGGACAATAGACAGATAAAAATGGTGAAGAATCTTTGCTAGTTCCCCTGTTGCCGAAAAGAGAGGTAAAGTTTTCACTGATGGTACCGAGTCCATTATTGTGATTAACAAGATTAAGTAGGAATTTCTTATTCAGTAGTACGATTGGGTACATATAATCATCACATATATGCATAATGCACCATCAGGATATCAAACTTGACAATATCTTTTTTAAAAGAACATGACAATATATCGTATGACAAAGAAGAACTACTTTACAAAAATCCAGTTAAAAAGTAATCGCACTGTAATTACATAGCTTGAAAAAAGTTAAACTAAGCTTCCACCATTGTTATATAACCCCATGCACTCACTCTTCTCAGTGTCCACCATCAACTGGCAAATACACCTCCAAAGCTAAGCTTGCTCTGCCTCTTGTCCTCTGCTCCCTCTTCTCCATCACAAAGCTGCAGCACAGCACACGCCTGATCCGCCAATGTGCACCACTCCCGTGCCGCCACCGCCGCTGGTCGGAGCCAAGGGAGGCCACCACGTCTACGTCACGGTACCCCAGCTCCCGGAAGGCGACGCGGGCGTCCATGGCGGCCGGCAGCTCAAGTGCAGAGCCGTGCCCCTGCCGACGGCGGGGGGAGACCTTCCGGGAGGCAGTAGCGCTGTGCCGGCTAGCGTTCCCGATCGCGCTGACGGCTCTGCTGCTCTACTCGCGGACGGCCTTGTCGATGCTCTTCCTGGGCTCCATCGGCGACCTCCCGCTAGCTGCCGGGTCCCTCGCCGTCGCCTTCGCCAACATCACCGGTTACTCGGTGCTGTCAGGGCTGTCGCTCGGCATGGAGCCGCTCTGCTCCCAGGCGTTCGGTGCCAACCAGCCGCGCCTGCTTGGCCTCACCCTCTACCGCTCCGTCCTCTTCCTGCTCTGCTGCTCGCTGCCGCTCTCCGCGCTCTGGCTCAACATGTCCAGGATCCTCGTCTTCCTCGGTCAGGACGTCGAGATCACGGCGCTCGCGCAGGAGTACATCCTCTTCTCCCTCCCCGACCTCTTCTCCTTCTCAGTCATCCACCCGCTCCGGGTGTACCTCCGGTCGCAGGGGATAACGTGGCCGCTCGCCGCAGCCGCGGGCGCCGCCGTTCTGTTCCACGCGCCGACCAACTACGTGTTGGTGGGGCGGCTCGGGCTCGGCGCTCCTGGGGTGGCCGCCGCGGCGTCGGCGTCCAACTTGGTGCTCCTGGCAGTTCTCCTCGCGTGCGTCCTCGGCCGGCGCGACTCGGCGCTGCGAGCCGCGGGGCCGCCCACGCCGGAGTGCCTCGCCGGGTGGGGCCCGCTGGCGCGGCTGGCCTTGCCCAGCTGTGTGTCGGTGTGCCTGGAGTGGTGGTGGTACGAGGTGATGATCCTGCTCTGCGGCGTCCTGCCGGACCCGAAGCCGGCGGTAGCGTCCATGGGCGTGCTGATGCAGACGACGGCGCTGGTGTACGTGTTCCCGTCGTCGCTGGGGTTCGGCGTGTCGACGCGGGTGGGCAACGAGCTCGGCGCGAACCGCCCCGGCCGCGCGCGCGCCGCGGCGCACGTGGCCGTGGCCGGCGCCGCGGGCATGGGTCTGGCGGCCATGTCGTTCGCGGCCGGGGTGCGCCACGCCTGGGGCCGCATGTTCACCGCCGACGCCGAGATACTCCGGCTGACCGCGGCCGCGCTCCCGGTCGTGGGGCTCTGCGAGCTCGGGAACTGCCCGCAGACCGTCGGCTGCGGCGTGCTCCGCGGCAGCGCGCGGCCGACGCGCGCCGCGCACGTCAACCTCGGCGCCTTCTACCTGGTGGGCATGCCCGTCGCCGTGCTGCTGGCCTTCGGGCTCGGCGTGGGCTTCGTCGGGCTCTGGATCGGCCTGCTCGCCGCGCAGGTGTGCTGCGCCGGGCTCATGCTCTTCGTCGTCGGCTCCACCGACTGGGAGGCGCAGGCGCGGAGGGCGCAGGAGCTGACGTCATGCGCGTCGGCCGATGTGGAGGAGCCTGATCGGGCCCACGCGTCAGCGACGGCCGTGGGAGAGGGAGGCAGGCCGGAGAAGGGGAGCAGGAGGGCGTGGAGACGATGTGCTACGACCACGAGCCGCTGATCTCGAACAGTGGGGAGGCCGAGGCAGAAACTCTGTAGGCGGCCAGCTTCAAGATTCGTGAAAAAGTCTAGTGCCGTGATAATAATTTTATTATTGTTATATAAATCTATAGTAGTACTCCAGTTCTAATGGTATTGAGTATAACTTCTTTTTTATTGTTGTTTTCCATATATTAATTCTTCGCATTTGCATTAGTGGTAGCTGGTGCTGTTGAGGTGAGCTAAAAAAAAAATAGGTCGGGTGGGGAAAGACCGCCCCACCGGCATTATTCTTAAGAAGAAACCTCGGTTTCCTCGGCCGAAAAATCCCCCCGCCTCCCCGCCCCCGACGACATCGTGAGCTTCTAGCCCATGTGAACTACGATCCTCAATCCATTTGGAGATGACAAATGGAATTACACCGAACCCATGAGCCGGTATACCAACTAGAGCCCCGGGGTTTGGACCGTAACCCCCGGGCGGTATACCAACCGAGCCCACAACTCGATCCATACGGGACCGGGCGAAGCTCTTAACTAGTGCTTTGGCACACGGACTGACGAGGAATTTTTTTAACCACAACCTGAAATTCGCTCCCCACGGGATTTAAACTTCGGGACCTGTGGAGGCGCTTTGACTGACACCCTTTGGCAGGTGAGCTAAGATACTTGTTGGGCACCTTTCTAATTGCTATCTTATCAATGGAGAGAACTAATTTTATGTTTTGCTAATTTTGTAAAGTCTTGCTAGTTTTGAACGACAACACAGAAAAATTTTAGGGGTGTTTGGTTCCAGAGACTTTTTAATGTTAGGATTAAAAAAGTTCCTAAAGGTGTCCCTAGTAAACTAAACCGGAGAGATTATTTTTGAGTTTTTTGCTAAAAGACCCAAGAACCACCTTATTGAGAGTCTCTCTCTAAAAGTCTCTGGGACTGGAAAAATACAAACCTTTTTGAACCAAATACGGTCTTCACATCTCGTCAAACTTTCAAAACTTCAGACATGCACTTGTGTGCCCATAGATAATTGGTAATGGTGGTAATGATAGTTGCAATAAATTGTGACATTGAGAGGATTCTTGGCTTGGCTCCTTTCACACCAGGCCAGGCCAGGCGTGCCTCCCGGTGGGGAAGCAAGTTGGGCCATAGGAGGGCAATAGAAAAGAACAGAAGAGAAAAGGCGGCATTTCACGGGCAGTCAGTGTATATGTATAGAAAAAGCATGCGGATTCCATGAGATTTTCACCTTTCGGCTCCGATCCTCCGGATGGCACTGCCTTGTGGCTGTGTGCTCCACCTCACGAGCCGTGGAACTTTTGGAGGAAGAAGACAACGCAACAAACAAAATGGATACTGTGCACAGGGACCAGCACGTAGCAGTCCACCACGCATCCATGCTCGATCGGATCCATGTAAATGCTTCTCTTGGATATGGGGTTAGTTGCTTCAATTTAGGACGAATAATAACTGGAAAGGAAAATCATCTAACATATGAAACTGTTGCACAAATTTCCAGAGAAGTAGCTGAAACGAAAATCTACCTCTCTCATGCATTAGATAATTGCATATAGGACACATGCCGCAATTCACAGCAAGTACCAATGTCTGTCCCACTAGCTAGGATGGTCCCTATTGGATTTTTTTTTCTGCCTGTCCTACCTGGTTTCTACACTTTCCCTTTGTTTTTCTTGTCAAATTGGTGGTGTTTAGGTCTCTATTTCACCCAAAGTATTTAGGTTTTGGCGCATCATTCTGTAGAATGAACTAAACACCACCCAAATTGCTTGGTAAAAAGTTGGTCATTCTTCATTTTGAATTTTGACCTTAAAAAGCAAAAAAAAAAAAAAAGAGAGCCACATGCGCCCTCACGCACCCCATGAAAAAATTTGGTAATTTGGATGGAACTAAACACCAAAAAAATTGGCATTTTGCATTTCATCATTCCATTCCATGGGTAACTAAACAGGCTCTTACAGCTGTCTCAATGCAAGTTTTATAGAGTTTCATAGGCATTAATATGTTGACATGTCACCGTGTTAATGAGGAAAGATGAGGACAAATTAATGGAAGTAGAGAGAGTTTCATGGTGATGAAACTCTTTTTGCACCGCTTTTCAAAATATAAGCGTGTTTCTAACTAAGTCATGAAATCCCCATTGAGGATGACCTAAGTTTTCACAACGACTTCACTCTCACCATCACTCACCCACTGGACCACTACTCCTCCTACATACCACACACCTTACATGTTAACCGAATAAACAAACAATAAAAAAGACACTTTCTTTCATTATTTGGATCATCATATACTCTAAAGCTAGTAGCCAAATCTAAGCTTTTTTAATCAGCTAGTGTGGCACATGTGTTGTCGTTTGGTTCAAGTACCGATATATCTAGACATGGCAACGACGACGAAGTCTCTCGTTTGGTCATTTTGTTGGTTGTCGAGTTTTCATGATATTAGACCAGGCTGCCTTTTTTCTTAATGAGCGGTTTCAATCTATATTCTTAAATTTAGGTGGACACATAAGGACACCTTGTTTAGGTTCAGGCGCCAGTATATACACTATTTTTCTTAGAATATAGCTTTGTAGCCTACGTTTAGGGTACATTTTGTAATATATACAATTATATGTTTGAGTTCTATTGTAAAAAAAAAAGTATGTTTTAGTTCAATCACAAGATCACCTAGTGAAGATGCACAGCCTTCCCCTGCGTCGTCCTCCCCGGGGCGACTCGGGCGGCGATATGCCAACACCATAAACAACACCTCCACCCTCCGCCATCTCCGGCTGCCGCCACCGCTGCTCTGGCTAGTGATGGCGGTGGCCAGCTGTGAAGCCGAAAAAAGGTCTCTCGTAGTAGTTCCAAGCCCCCTCACTCTCCTACCCCTCTCAAGCGGATGCTTGCCGCGTCCGACGATCGTTGTTGCATAGCCACCCTCCCAAGCGGATGCATTGATGCTAAGAGCGTGTTGGCCCCATAGGCCAAGTCCTACGCAGATGCTTTGTTGTTGGGGGTGTGTCAGCCCCTTCCGCAGATGCTTTATGGCTGTAGCGATAGATGATGTTATAGACTAAGCAATTTACGAGTTATGTAGGGCGCAAAGCTTCAATGCTTATTTATAAAGGCGTCGATGATGTAACAAACTTCCTTTCTTAATTAATGCAAAGACGCGCAAGTCTCTATTATGTGATTAAGAGAAGAAAGGTCAGTATTGAATGAACTAAACTTCCTGTCTGCCTCATTTGGGTACATGATTATTGGAAATAAATGGTAGTTACATTTTCATTGAATATGTCCTTTTTACTATTCAATAATCTATCTGTAAGTGCTAAATATAGTTATATTCTGGGATGAAAGGAGACAATTACTTGTTAATAATTTGAAAAAAAAAAAGACAAATATCTAATCTCTCATTCAAAAAAACAAAAGACATTTTTTATTTGAGGTCAAATATTGTATAACTTTACTAAAAGATAGTTAGACTACAAGTATGTCAAGTACACACAGAAAAAAAAAAACCATTACATTTGTATTCATATTTGAATGTTCTTTATTTGTATATATTAATTAAATAAAATATCATGTGGGAAACCAATGTCAATTGATATCCACATTTTCAAATCAACATTGCTTTAGTACCATCCGTGAGGAATGCAAAACCTTTCATCGGAATGTTGATATATATCATGTATTTGTTTATGATATTTGTAGAACAAAGTAGAAGACTACTTTAATAGTACCACATCCTAGAATCTCATCCTAAGTTAAATTATCTTAACTTTAACGAATTTCTTACAGGAAAGGATATAAGAACATAATTTCTTTTTTATTCATCATAAATTTATTCTTATAGCATACAAATAAGTTTGATGTGATATTGATGTTCTTTCTAAAGCTGATGAGGGTTGTTTTTGAGGGCGAATAATAATTGCATGCTAGATGCGTGTATATCTGTATGTGTATAATTGGAGTTGAGTGAACAAAAGCAGTGCGATTGCACTTTCACGGTCGGACCTCCCACGTGATGATGGAACCACTAAACGGACTGCATCTTTCGATGCTAGCTTCCAAACATATATGACGAAAATCTGTATAACTCTTATCTACTGGCTCCATATAGGTACTTGTAGCCACTTTCACAGTCGGGCCTGCTATATCATCTGAAAAGTAAAATTTAAATTACGTATTATCTATGAATGAGATAAATGGCAGTATAATACCTGCTGATCTCTGCAATTAAACCAAACAAGTAGATAAACAGAAACCAAATAAGGATGGGAAAAAATCGCCAGATAGACGGAATTGCGTATGTAAATGACGCTGTTCAACTGAATGTAAATTAGTTGGTTCGTCGGCACCCAAGTTTTCAAGCATGGCTGTCAACGTCCTCTTTGGCCTAACTAAAGCTACCCTACATGTCATGCCACATTAAGGCCAACGGCTGTCACATTACAATCATATTTCTATTCATCTAGCTGCTTACTAAACCTATGTTACTATACGTACTGTCTCATTATACCAAAAACCTAAATTGCCTCGAGAGTCAAAACCGTCAAAGAAATTACCATTTCCTTTATTTTAGTGGGACATTGCACGGACAGGACATGCGTAACCGACAGGACATGCCAAGGAAACCGGTTCTTTGCAGTCATTGAATGGACAAGACATGCGTATCCGACCAAGGCTCAGATTTTTTCTTCACATTTTCCAGAAAAGACGGCTCGATCCTCGAACCCCTGTACATCCAATCCCTATCCATGGCCGTGACCTTGCAAACGCCCGAAAAAGTCGAAAAACAAGAGAAAAATGCTCCATTTGGATGTATACCTACTTTTCTCTCTCTACATTTGGATCTAGATTTAAGAACCACCTAAATCATAGAAAAGAGAGATATTAGGGTAGGAGAGTAAGTATCATCTCTTATGGTCCCATCCTTCAACAAATGGAACGGCAAAACTCCCCCCAAAGAAATGGCCAATTTTAGGGTTTTGAAGCTCAAAACCTTAAAAAATGGAGGAGGTGGGTGGCTGCATTTAGACAAAAACCACCACGCTTTTATAGATATTAACCGTGATTATGTTATTTTACCAAACCACCATGGTTAACGTATTAACCGTGTCGATTTTTCTCCCCTAGCCAACTGGCTTGGCTAGCCTCCGTTGACCATGACGTTTTTTTTAGAAACCCGCCACGGTTAATAAAACCAATGTGACTTTGCAAAATCTTTTGTGTAATAATGACATCAACAGAAGTTTGGTAGCGAGAAATTGCCCTACGAGATTCACAAATTGGAGACGAACATTTTAGTGCATTCACTCGTTAACAATGGTACCGTACCGAAAACTTTTTTTTCACCTGTGCTATTAGCATCTATATATTAGCATAGCAATTAGTTTCGGCACGTGTATATGCAGGAGAGAGAGGAGAGAGATGGCAAACGAGTGGAGGCTAGGACGTCCATTTCGGGAAAGCAGGAGAGGGAGAGGAGGTTCGTGATGCGTGTGGCCCTTTTGAAAGTGAGAAGTCTAGAAGGCGATGGGTGCACGTGATGGCTTCCCTCCTACCGGCAGAAGAAAAGACCCTGCTATTAAAAGGGGCGCGATCTTTGTTAACAATAAGCCAGCCAGTCACCTCCTGTACCTTACAGCCATCTGATCACCTCATCCATCTACCTGAACCTGATCGTCACCTGCTCCTTCTTGCCTTCATCGTCTTGCACTGCACCAGCCAGCAGACTGATCGACAACAAAAGTGTCCGTCTCAGCACCTCTGCTAACCAATTAATTAGTTGGCGTGATAGCCTGTCGTCCTAGCCCTGCTCAACCGGACGTACTGACAGGTCAATTTTAGTTTGTTTTGTTTCGTCACATGCATGCATCCTTTTCTTTGTCCCCAGATGTGATGTCCATATTGAAAACTTTGTCAAATTCATGATTATTATATATATAATTCGGAAGCATAGGATCGATTCAATGGAACAGGATAGGTAAAGTCATGGAAACACTTGTTGAATCAAATCATAAGAATGCTTAAGTGTTTTTTTTAACAATGATAAAAAGTATTCGGCTTCATTTAAAAGTCCCTTCTCCCCCCTGCTGCTCGCCCACGCGGGCGGCTCGGGTGGAAAACCCAGCCGCCGCGCGCCTCCCCCCTCCTCCCCCTCCCGCCCCTGCCCGCCGGAGCAGCCGCCGGCAAGGCCGCGCGGCCCCGGGATGGTGGCGCAAGACACTCTCCTCTCTCCGTGGTGCGCGCTGGCGCGCGAGGTGGCGCCGCGCAGCCGCGGTGGGCTCGGCGAGGCCGAGGTCGCCGACCGACGCGCCGCGTGGCGGCCGCTGGCGGCAGCGGCAGGTGTGGTGGCGGCTTCTTCTTCTTCCCTCCGTCGCCCCCCCTTCTTCCCTCGCCGGTGGCGCCGCCGGCCGGCCCGCCCGCCGGAGCCCTGGGCCGCCGATCGGGGCTCAGGCCGATCCGGCCGGCCAGTGGCGGACGACCCCGTGGCGCCGGCCATGGTGGGGTGGCAACTCAGCCGGAGACTGAACCCGCGATCCGTGGGTCCTCTCGGGTCGAGCGGCGCCCGCAGCGGGCGGGCGCATGTGACCGACGGCGGCCGGCGTTTGACCGGCGCGCGACGGCCGGCGGGCCCCGCCGGGCGGCGAAATTTCTACGGCTTTGACGTGGCGCAGGACACGCGCGGGCGAGACGAGGCTCGGCTTCCAAGGGCCCGACCGAGGGGATGGCGGTCGACGGGCCGCGCGCCGGCGGCACGTTGGATGCCAGGGCGTTGATGCCCCTCCGGGGGGGGGTTCCTGTGGGGACGCCGGAGCAGCGACGACGACCACGACGAGAGCAAATGTTTCTAGGTCCCCAGCCGGATGTTCTCCGGGGGATCTCGCGCGAAAGCCTTGGCGACGGCGGGCGCACATGGGCGCCGCCGCCTCTCGTTGAGGCGGCCGTGCTCCCGGCTTTGGGCGAAAGCCCATCCATCTTGATGAGCGCGTGGCGCCCCAACGCCATCCCCTTCCCCCAAGCGCCGCTCGAATTGGCCCAGCTACGACATCGCCTTTCGGTTTGATGCTTTTCATCTTCGACGCTCGCGCGCTGTGGTGGAGGGGGTTTGTGGAGCGGCGAGCCGCCGCGTTGGGACGTGGCTCGCAACGATGACACGAGGCGAACCCCTTTCTTTGTCGCCCGTCCGATCCGCTTCTAAGTCGAGCAAGAGCCGTGGAGGGGCGTATGTTCGTGATTGGAAGTCGGAGCTGCTCTTCATCCGAAGTTGGGCAACGATGACATGTTGTGGCCTTTCGCTTCGGGCTATCTCGCTTGCTTTTCGCTTGGTTTGTCCGGGGTCTATCATGGGAAGTTGAGCCGCCGGGTTGCTTTGCAATCAAGCTTGGCAACGATGACTCGTGGTAGTTGTGTGCTCTTCCGCGACGTGTGGGTGGGTTGGCCCTTCGTGTGCGCTTGCACCATGTTCGGC
Source organism: Hyparrhenia diplandra (assembly GCA_015847255.1). Lineage (NCBI taxonomy): Eukaryota > Viridiplantae > Streptophyta > Magnoliopsida > Poales > Poaceae > Hyparrhenia > Hyparrhenia diplandra. The sequence continues at coordinate 77,517 of JADLZK010011958.1, read as the reverse complement.
TACCTTTCTTGTACATACATTTATACCGCCTTAATTGAGAGGTAGAGCTCCTGCCATTATTAAAAAAAATTCTGTAAAAAAGGTGACTAAATTAATTATTACTCCTTCCGCTCGAGAAAAGATGCACTCCTAGCATCCCGAGGCAAAATTAGTGCCCGAACCGGATTACTTGTCTACCCCGGCCCTATTTCATTCTTCTCCCGTGGCGTATTATGGTATCAAGATCAAGACATTGCTTGATCCGACGCCATCAGCGAGGCATGAATTCGTGCAATTCATGATGAAACAAAGGAACCATGGGGCATAGTCTTGCCGCTGAGCATGCATAATTTTTCCATCAAAGAAAAAAAAAAGCCAGCGCCCAAGCAGCTAAGAAGGGGTCGTGTTAGCGGCCGACCACCCAAGTTGGGGGAGGGCGCCGACCAGCCCTCGCTTGGGCCGCCCAAGCCGCCGCGGCCCAAGACGCGATGGCCCCGTTCATCTTCCTCGCGTGCACGACCACGAGGACGCACGACGCCGCCGCCGCTCCTCCACGACGACGACGCCCGCCCCGTCCCTCGCCCCGGGCGGGCGCTCGAGGGCCGCTGGCGCCGAGCCCCGCCGGAGCTCCGGCGAGCCCCAGCGCGCCCCGCGGGCGGCCCCCTTCTTCCCTCCCGCCCCCCGCCCGCCGCCGCCGCCTTCTCCTCCAACTCCAAAGAACCTCCGCCGCCATGGCCGAGCTTGACACCCCCGCCGCCTACCCATACCCACCGGATGGGTCCGCCCCCCGGCCGGCGGCGCCCCCCATGCCGAGCTCCACCGCCGCCACCGCAGCCGTGCCGACGGTCAGCGGCCAGGCCGGCCGGCCGGATTCTAGAGCCTGGAGGAATGGAGGGGAGGGAAGTCGCCGAATCACGACCCCGCCGGATCCTAAATCCACGGCCCTCGCCGAAACCTAAAGCTACGGACCTCACAGAACCCTAAAGGCACGGTGGGCGCGCTGGGGAGGAGGAGGAAGAGGGAGGACCACGGCGGAGGAGCACGATCGCCGCGGGTGGCGTCGCCGCCGCGCGACTCGTCGGAGGTCGGGAGAAGGAGGAAGGAGACGACGGGAGGAGGAGGGAGGACAGGGCGGGCCAAACGGGCTTCCATGGGCCAAAAAAAGCCAAAAGGGCCGAATTGAAGGGGTGGTCGGCGGATGCTTAATCGGGTCGGTAGCTAACATCCGCCGCTAAGAAGCCCCGGAAACTTGTTAACAGGCCCTAAATGCAGCAATTACAACAAATTGGGCCAACAGATGATTCCCTTCCAACCAACAAGCAGGCTCTATAGCCCATGGCTCATGGTCGCACGCTGAAACCACATCGCTGAGCCGGCGATGCCGCTGAAGCTCGACGGCGCCGCGCCCGGCCGCAAGACCATAACCGCCGCCGATGCCGCTTTTGCCCGAGGCTCGACACGACGCCCCTCGCCGAACCGCTCCGCGCCGGAGGCCACCACGGCGCCCTCCCCTCCGCTGTCGCTTGCCGGGCGAAAATCGAAGGTACTACGCCTAACTAGTTCTTATTGTTAGCCCCTGCCGTTGAATTTGACACCGTACCTTAACCTCAGTCCTAGAGATGGGCGAGACGAAGCTTCTGCAAGAGTGCGTTGATTAGGATGTGAACCCAGTGCCGGATGCGTTTAGGCTGCCGGGTCCAAGTTCTAGTGCCTGCATGCCATTGATACAACCAAAGTAGAGCAGTGCGATGGCAGCGGCAGCGGTAAACCAGGTCAGTCCAACCCCACGAGGCCCAATTGACCGCAACTAATTCTGCGACTAATTAGTTGTGGAGAATATCATCTGAAATTTCTGAATGCTTTTCCCCACTGACACCATATGTTGTTTGATTCATTGATTGTGCTATCAATAAAACCATTCCGTCAGTTCAAGGAATTGATGATTACAATGTAGTAATGGCCTAGTGTAGCGTTACCTGTAAATCTGGTTACAACTTGTACTAGTCAGTAATTGCGGCTACATGATCTATAAGTTTATGCGTAAAACTCAGACGTATAGCCATGGATGTCCTGGGATTATCACTGAACAAACACAACAAATTCCATTATACAATTTTCTGCAGCGTAATTACATAAATAGACTGGGTAATATCTACCAATTCATGATAATAGGTATGACAAATTTGATATTTATACTTGGAACCCTTTGTTTTCCTTCCTTGGCATCTGCTTGGTCTCCGTGATTCGACAACCCCAAGTTAAGACCATTTTTAACCGGCATGCTCCCTTCAAATTGTAGCACCTGCAAGACCTCCTTTATCGTTGGCCTTAGTGATGGTTTTGGTCCAAAGGCAAATTAGTCCTAGCTTGAATACTAGTTGCACCTCACCGAAGTTGGATGGGTCTCGTATGTTTTCATCGATTACATCCATCAACCGAAAGTTGTCTTCTTGAATTGCCGCCAAGCCCATCAGTGCCAAATTCTCATGACCGCCATTCTCACCGCTTCGCGTCTCCCGCCTGTCGGCTCCAAGAGAACCACCCCGAAGTCGTAGACATCAACTTTCAAGTTGATCTTTCTTATGCTTGCAAACTCTAGCAAATAGTGGGATTCATCTCCATCATATAGTCATACCACTTTGTTCAATATGAAAAGGAAAAATAAAATGTTCTTACCTCGAGCCATATATCCAAAGGATCCGACCATTGCCGAGATTGACTCGCTCGCCAAATTTTAACAAGTGCACGCGCCCGCACCAAAGTCCGCAATTTTGCTCGAATCAAGATCCAACAGGATATTGCCGGACTTGACATCTCGATGTGCTATAGGTGGACATAAATCATGGTGCATGTAGCTCAGTCCTTTAGCTGCATCAATTGCTATTGACATTCTCATTGGCCAATTTAACTGGTCAGTTGTCAGATCTCTCTGATGCAACCAATCATATAGGCTACCATGTTCCATGTATTCATACATCAGGAGCTTTGACTCGGAGGTTGATATGGAGCCAATCAACTTGACAATATTAGCATGCCTGATAGATCCAAGAGTCCCAATTTCAGCTTGAAACTGTTTTTCCAGCATACCATCCTTCTTTAGGCCATTACCAATTTTCTTGACAGCTATCTTGCAGTTGTTACTGAGGCATATCTTGTATACGTTTCCCCGAGCCACCTCTCGCCCACAATGTTATTGTTTGTAAGACCACAAAGAATGTCTTCAACATTGTAACTAATGGGTTGGAAGGTTGTTAGCTTCCACTGTGGAGATGGAGCCTCATGCTTTTTGCTAGCCCTAATCTTAATGAAACAAAAAATCCCTGTGAACACGAGAATTGTTGAACCAAGGATTAGCAAAATGATTATGGGCCTTTTGAAATGTTTGTCTTGCTCTTCTGGGCCTAGTTGTGTGCTACACATAGTATAGTTGCCAAAGTTATAGTAGGAGCAGAGACCAAGATTGGATAGAAAGCTCGCTCAAATTCGCTTTATCCGAAAAATATATGGAATAACGCCTGTCGCTTGGTTATTGGAGAGATTGAGGTGGGTAGGTCTCGGATATATAAGGTTTTCTAGTATTGGGCCGGAGAGATTGTTCTCGAGAGAGATCTATGGTATCAATTGTCATACTTATTAATGCCATATCTTGCGGGATGTTTGGGATCTCACCGTAAAGATTGTTTTTCCTAAGGTCAAGCTTCTTGAGGTACCTCATGTACCAGATCCTTGAAGGTAGTAACCCTGATAACATATTTCCAGCCAGGACAAGGACTTGCAAAGGTGCATGTATGATGAGGTTTGTTGGGACTTCACCAGAGATGAAGTTGTTTTCTGCCATTAACATATTTAAGTTGTCTGCTGACAACGGTAAGGTTCCGTGAGAATCAAGTATTGCTGATATTAATTGTTATTATATTTGAACCCAACTTACTTGGCAAAGTGAGCCGAGAAACCATTTTCCCGATCATGATCATAGTCAACTCCCAAGCAATGACCATATGTTGCTTGGAAAACTGCCTCTAAACTGGTTATTGTTCAAGAATATGGACCTCAATCTCTCGCAACAAGAAGAAAGACTTTGGGAGTTCACCGACAATCTATTATTGGAGAAATCAATGTACTTGAAGGGCCTGAAATGAGCAAAGGCCCTCGTGGCAGCTTCCCAGATAAATTGTTAGATGAAACTTCAATATTAAAAAGCATGGAATGTTTCCCAGCTCATTGGGAAGTCCACCGATAGAAAGTTGCGTGGATGCTTGCATATCATGGAGCATCGGAAGAAGTGCAATACCCTCCGGAATCAAACCTGAGATATGGTTGTCATGCAACAAAAGGAGGGTCAGGTTCTTCAGCTTACCAAAATCCTCTGGTATCCATCCTGTGAGTTGGTTGTTTGAAAGATTGATCTTGGCCAAACTCAATGCTTCAATTGGTCCACTTATTTGACCATAGAGAGAGTTATTATCTAGATAGAGCGTTTCCGCATCGCTCAACCTCCAAACTCCACTAGAATCATCCCATTTAATCTGTTAGAAGATAAGTCAAGTAGCCTAAGTTGACTCAAATGAGACATGGTGTCCGAATTTCACCAACTATATTCATGTTGCTCATCCACAAATATTTTACGCCGCCGATTTCCAAACTGTGGATGCAGCCTGCCTGGAGCAAAGTGATTGTAAGCAAGAGACAAAGCTTGAAGTTTTGAGAGATTTCCAAGCTCTGCTGGGTAGCTACCATTAAAATGATTGTTATAAAGGTGCAGAAATCGAAGACCATGAAGCTGGCAGATTGCACTTGGGATGCTGCCAGATAACTTATTTGATGCAAGGTTTAGATAGGCAAGCTTTGGTAACAATTTATGGATGTTTGGAGGAAGAAAACCAAACAATGAATTGAATGAGAGATCCAGGTGCTGAAGTCTAGAGCAATTGAAAATAGATGTAGGGAAAGAACCTGATATTTTGTTCTTGGATAGATCAATGTAAAATAGATTCTTGAACGAGCAAATGGATTTTGGGATTGGCCCGTAAAGGTCACGACCAGCAAGTGATAAACCTGTTACAGAGCCATCTGTGCAATTGACGCCTGACCAAACACAATGATCGGTGTTTGCGATGGAACTCCGCCAGAGCCGCAGGGCTTGCCCCCGCCTTGCTCAAGCTTTAGAAGTGTTTGCCTTCTCGTAATCCCTAGTGATGGACTCACAATTGGATTTGATGATATGAATATTGAGGAGGACCAGAGTTAGCATGAGGATGCCACGAACAAGGTAGAGACTAGCCATGATACTTACCAGAAGGTGTTGTAAAGTTCATGTATTATATACAGTGAATCTGAATGAAGACCTGGCAGTCAAGGTCTACTGATCAGTCAAAACATATCACTGTTTTTCTATTATTGCCTTTGAATAATTCTATCTACACTACGGATCACCGATCGCTTCCAGTTTCCATGAGCTGTGTTTTTCCCCGAAAACACAGCAAGAGAGCAAGCAAAGAAAAATCAAAGGACAACAAGAAAAGAGGATAAACCGCCAAGAGAAAGGGCACACTTAGGTCCCCGCTTTCCAACTAAACGAAACACCAAAAATTGACCACGATGCCATCGGTTCCTTGAGCTGATGTAAACGGATCGATATGGACGGTTATAAATGCAAGATAGCTACATTATTCGTCGGACTTGAATTCGATACGTATAAGATATGAATGGATATAAAAAGGACAACATATATATACGAATTTGAGTATCCTAATTTTGTTACATACAGCTATGTGGGTTTCTAACGTAAAGATACGAATCCCTTCAATCGGGTGGTCGGTGAGAAAATATCCATACCATTTACACCCTTACATGCAAGTGATGATTTAAGGGACCAAAAATTGTGTTTCTATACCAACTATTGGGTGGTGGTTACATCAGTTTCCTTGAGGAAAAGAAAGAACTAATTTTGGGTTTTGTGGCATTCTGTCGACTATTTCAAAATCAAAAAGTTAATTGTTTCTAACAAAAGTTCGTCGAAAAGCCATGGTTTACATTTCCTTTTCAATCTATCACTAGAAAAATTATGTTGGAAGGGAAGACAGAAGGTGGATGGAATACCATCATAAAGTTAAAAGTACCGATATTTCTAAAGTCATATCGGTAGAGAAAACTTCTTTGACCAATAGGGTAAATCAAGAAAAACAGCAAGTAGTAGTCGCAATGTAGCTGAATATGCAACAAAGAATCCAAAGACATACCTAGACGGAAACTAAGTTCACACTAACGACCCATATAACAAGCTACACCAAGTAAAAAGTGTAGAACAATTAGCTCATAAGGACCACCGATGGATGGAATTAGAGAGGAGACGGGATATGCCTGCTCTCTCCTCGCTTCCTCCTCTATAACCAAATTGGTCTCTCTCCCCACGACCCGAAAGCAAAGCACCCCCCTTTGTCACCCCAACTTGACCTCACGCAGTAGTTTCTTTTGTCGCTTTTTTTTTTCTTCTACTTACTATATCTCCGCCTGTTTGATTTTATCTTGTTGAGTTCGACCTAATCTTTTAGATGTTTGTAATAATGTTTTTATACTTCTCTTAAAGGTGGATGTTGTGATGCTGTTTTTATTCTTGTGTGTGCACAGGGGAACTGTGTGTCATCATTGCATTAAGAAAAGGGAAAATGAATTTGTTACATACAGCCATACAGGTTAATAGATTACATGCGCCTTTTTTGATTGATACAAAAAGAATCACAGCCTAGACTCCTATTCTCTACTGGCTTATAATGAAATCAACCCTTTGGTACCAACCATGCACCACAAGTGGATGGAATGGTGCTAGGAAGTTGTCCAACTCGAAGTTTCCTTTAGATGTGTCTCATATCTGTTTTTATTATCTTGGCTGCTGCTTTCAAATTTCTGTTGAGAGGGATGCTATATGTTGTTATGTCTATCCTTTTATCCTGGACTCTCTAAGAACCTTTTCTTAGTGCTTTTGCTAACTGAAATTGGTGTAACCTCCAGTTCTAAGAGAATATATCCTTTTTGGTTCCTCAAAAAGAAGAGCACATACCTGTTCATTCTGCTGTTGTTGATGATTTATCATCCTTTGTGTTGGGCCGATGGGCCCCATATCGAGGCAGAATTGGTGAGCCGCACCTCTGCCTTCCCTTCGTCGCCTTGTTTTTCAGATTTAGCAACGTGAGTCCGTCTATGCCTCTACCCTCCCATCCCTACCAATTTCATCTATATATATGTCCCTCCCCCCGCCTCTGCGTCTTAGTCACCGCAGTTCCCGGAACGACGGAACCGGAACGACGGATCGAGGAACGAGCAACGGCGTTTTTTGGATGCAATTTTTACACCGTGGGAACGAAAAACGTTCCCGCGTTCCCGCCCCTGCATCGGCGTTCCCGAACGTGGAACGCTAGGTCGCCCCGCTCCCGGTGACTAAGCTCGCGTCTCGCCCGTAGCTCCCGGCTGCCCCTTCGGAGATTTTAGACGATTCATTGGTGAAGGCATCATTTTCGCTACGACCATGATGGACCTCGTTCTTCTTCTCCTTGGGAAGGGAGCTTTTGGGCCAGATCAGGAGGATCCTCCAGCCCCTCTATGGTTTCAATCTCAGGTACTTCGTCTCGTGCTTTCCTGTTTTGGAATCAGTTGGGCATGATTTCATCCAGATCTGCAGGTTATCATTCATGTTAAAAGTGGCTTATGGCCACACAGTGACACTGTGTTATTATTTGCAAGTATTGGTGCTTGTTAAATAATATGGCTCTGAACCAAACAATCCCTTGATTGCTTATCGGACAACTCAAGAAATTTGTTCTTTCACTTCCTAGAAAAAAAGGTGAAATGAACTTAGTATTGCCTAATGTATCCAAAAGAGGTGTTAGGTTTTGCCTTGGTAATTGTGTGGTTGCCGTTTCACCTTGTTGTTTAAACTTTATTCTCGCTTTAATGAAAAACGTGCAACGGCGTGGTCTCAAAAAAAATTTAGTATTGCCGGTTGTGCTGCAATTTGTTAGGGTACATGGAAATCCTAAAATGCTGCTTGTTTTACCCATTTCCTTCGAATGTCAATTGAATTGTGTGTAATCCTACAGAAACACAAAGGAGGTGCAATGATGAGAAATACGACACAAAGGAAATTGATAATTATGTGAAATGGAATGTAAAGATTGTGGGATCCAAGGCGACAAGCGTTGTCTGAAGTTGTTGGCTGGGGAATGTGTGGCTCTTATGATCTTATCTGTCTGCTTAGTTCTTCTGTCGCTTGCTGCTATCAACGTTTTTCTGCTGGGAAAGTGCTTGTTGTGTCCATTTGTCTCTTGTCTGTGTTCTACATTCTCTGAGAACCTTTTATTTCTGGTTTTCCTATCTGACATCAGGGAAACTACCTCCAATTCTAGATTCTAGATATGTATATAGGAGTATAATTCAGTGGCTCTAGGATGGATCTGATTTAATTTTCAGGATGCTCCTTTTTATTCTGAAACAATTCTATGTTGTGCACATGCAGCAAGGAGGCGTTCAGTTGGAGGATAGGGACATAGGGTGGCCATCATCTTCGTATTCATTTTCTTTGTGAAACATAATGTGTTAGTCCACAATTATGTCATATTCACGTGCTAATACATAAGGAATGGGAGTAACATTACCAGAATCCATCAAATGAACTTATGATAGATCAACTTACGACAGACCTATGTTCATTTTTTTTTAAAAAAAAAGAAAAACTCGACTTGATTTGTCAGGAAATAACCTCGTCTAGATTATTGCTTTTTGGTCAAGAAAACCCTTCAATGCTTTTTAAACAGCCTAAATCCATGAGAAGCCAAACTTAGAACCTGAAGGCTTTTTTTTTTTTTTTTTTTTGAAGATCTAGTTTCTCGGCTTTGATTTATAATAAGAGGGGAAACAGAACATATCCATCCAAAGACAAGCGCGAGTAGTGCTACCCGGCACGGCCTAGGCAGAGCCAGGGTTTAAGCGCGAGTAGGGCTACCCGGCACTTAGAACCTGGAGGCCGCTTTATAACCACCACACTGCAAGCGGTTTCCCCAATCTATGTGGTTATAAAAACCTTTTTAAATCCTTCAAGGTCCAATCGCACAAAGGAAGAATAGGCAATATGTGCATATTACTGCATTAAAACAAACCTGTTCAGAAAATTAAGTTCATTCCTGTTATTGGTACTCGGTAATGCTGAGCTTAACATTTCAGCTGAAACTCTTCGTTCGGTACATTTTATTTTACAGCACTACTAACAAATGAAATGGTCGCGCAGAAGCGGAATTCTATATCGCATCCGAGCCACCTTTTCTAAGAATGTTTGGCACCTTGATGGGACCTGATATTAATAGATGCAAAGAAACCTGCCGACATACTCCAATTCTCCGAATGTCTCCTTGCATTTTCCCACTCATGCCATGATCGTTTCTTGTCCCTTGTTCGGTTTTTTTCCAAGTTCATGCCAGCCCACAGATTTGTTCTTTCTGCATCACGTCCTTCCCCACTTTGAAAAAGGCGCGTCACGTCACAGTCCTCACATATCGCAAGGCAAATTGGCTTCCTAGTAGTAGTATGTCAGTATACGGCTTTCAGCATGCAGTACACCGCCAGTCAGTTGCAGATAACGCAAAGATTGTGTAGTCTCAGTTTTCTGAAACTCCAGAAGTGCCCAAAAGTTTCAGAGAACCGAAAAGCAACTCAAGATCTCAAGATCCTGTATCTGCAAGCTTACACCATGTACAACAAGGCTACCAGTTCAGGGCAAAACTGGCTTTATTACATCCAACGCCTCCAAGAACCTCGTTCTTGTGTGATTGGAGATTGCCTTATGGTTTTGCAGCTAAGTTACAGCCTGACCTCGATGTTTGATGTTGTCCAGACTACACGACGTGCACAACGAAGTTGCCGCTGTCCTCCTCGTCGTCGTCATTCCACCGGCCAGAGTCAGACATGCTCCGTCGCCGGCTGCCTTTCTTCCTCGACTCGAGTAGCGGTGTGCCGCCCGCCGCCGCCACCACCGCCTTCGTAGCTCACCTGGCACGCCTCAGCCTCAGCGGCGATCTGTTCGCACCGGATGAGCTGGTGCATCACCTCTTTCATGGACGGCCGCGTCAGCGGGTTCTCCCCGTGCAGATGACGCCGAGAGTGAACACCGACAGGATGTCCTGCATGTAGGCCGGCTCCCGGATGGCCTCGTCGACGACGTCGTCGGGCGGCGCGCCTTTCTGGTAGCGCCGCCATGCCCATTCCGCCAGGCACAGGTCCGCGCCGCTGTCGTTGGCCACCTTGCCGGTTGTAAGCTCTAGCAGCACGACGCCGAAGCTGTAGACGTCCACCTTCTCGTTCACCTTTGGCCTGTACCCATACTCTGCAGAGTTGCCATTGCCACACATGAATCAGATGCACATACTATTGAAAATTGAAATGGATGGAAACTGAATTGAAATCCTAACCTGGAGCCATGTACCCGAATGTCCCGCCGATGGCTGACACGGACTGTGGCTCGCCGGACTTGACGAGGATCCGGGCGAGCCCGAAGTCGGCGATCTTGGCCTGGAAGTCCGGGTCGAGGAGGATGTTGCTGGACTTGACGTCGCGGTGCACGATCGGGGAGCGCAGTCGTGGTGCATGTAGCTGAGCCCCTTGGCGGCGTCGACGGCGATGGCGAGCCTGGTCGGCCAGTCCAGCGGCGCGGGCGCGCCCTCCCGGTCCCGGTGGTGCAGCCACCGGTCCAGGCTGCCGTTCTCCATGTACTCGTACACCAGCAGCTTGGCTTCCTGGCTGGAGATGCAGCACAGCAGCTTGACGATGTTGTTGTGCCGGATGTTGCCCAGCACCTTCACCTCCGACTCGAACTCCTTGTCCAGTTTCTCGTCCACCTTCCTCGAGTTCCATATCCTCTTCACGGCGACCATCCTGCCGTCGCCGCCGACGACGCCGCGCTCCTCGTCGTGACCGCTGCCGTTGCCGTTGCCGAGATGGATCCGGTACACCTTCCCGGACCCGCCGCTGCCGATCACGTTCTCCTCGCGGATGTTGCTGAGCACGTCGGACTCGGAGAAGTTGAGCTGCGTGAACGCCGTCATCTTCCAGTCCGTCACCTCCTGGCTCTCCTTCCGGCGCCGGAAGAGCAGCCACGCAATGCCGACGCTGCCGACGAGGACGATGGCAGCGAGCAGCGCGAAGAGGATGATCAGGCCCTTGGAAAGCTCGTCGTGGCTCCCCCGACCTGAGCAGGGCGGGAGGTTGGTGCCCGAGTTCGCCCTGGCGCAGAGCCGGTTGCCGAGGAAGCTCTGGTCGTAGGCCGCACTCTGCAGCTGCGCCGGCACCTCGCCGGTGAGCTGGTTTGATGACAGGTTCAGCGAGTTGATCATGCTGCTTACATCTGACGGGATGCTGCCGGTGAGCTGATTGTCGGACAGGTCAAGCATCGTCAGTACCGGGAGAAGCCCGATGCTCCCCGGCGGTATGGCGCCGGACAGCCGGTTTCCTCTCATGTCGAGCGAATTCAGTTTCTGCAGCAGCTTGATCGACGTCGGGATGGAGCCAGAGATCCGGTTGCCGGGCACCAGCAAATCGTTAAGGTTGGCGAGCTTGCTCATGTCAGACGGCAGCTCGCCGCCCAGCCGGTTGTTCTCCGCGTGGAGCACATTGAGGCCCGGCGCAGAGGCCGGGAAGGAGCCGGAGAACATGTTGTTGCCCATCTCAATCCGTGACATGTTGGGGGATATCTGGGCCGGCAGCACGCCGGTGAAGCTGTTGTTCTGGATCTTCACCAAGGTCAGCTTCGGGAACGACCATATCTTCTCCGGGAAGTCGCCGGAGAAGTGGTTGTTGTAGAGCATCAGGTTGTTCAAAGTGCTGCAGTTCCCGAGGTTGGCGGGGAGCTCGCCTGAGAAGCTGTTGTTGAAGGCGACGATGTCGTAGAGCTTCCCGTTGGCGCAGAGCGACTCTGGCAGCGGGCCGGAGAGGTTGTTGATGCAAATCTCGAGGTTGCCCAGCGGCGAGTGCTTGCCGAGCTCCGGCGGGAGCTCACCGGACAGCTGGTTGTTGAACAACCGCACGTCCTTGAGCTGTGTTAGCAGCCCGATGCTCGCCGGGATGCTGCCGGTGAGGTGGTTATTGTATAGGAACAGCAGGGTGAGTTCCTTGAGACTGCCGAAGTCTTCCGGTATCTCTCCGGTGAGCTGATTCGTGGACAAATCAATCTGAATCAGGTTGACCGCCGTCACGGTGCGCGTCAGCTCGCCAGAGAGGCCATTGTTGAACAGGTAGATGGACTGGAGCTTCTGATGCTGCCACACCCACGCCGGGATGGAGCCGGTGAGCTGGTTATAAGCCAAGGACAGAGTAGTGAGCTCCGTGAGGCTGGAGAACGCCTCCGGGATCTCTCCGGTGAGGTTCATTCTGTCCATCCAGAGATAGGTGAGGTTGGTGAGCTTGGCGAACCCCGCAGGCAAGGGCGCCGGCGCGAACGCGTTGTCGGCCAGCGTGAGGATCTCGAGACCGGTGAGGTTGCTTATCTCGGCCGCCGGGTACGCGCCGGTGAAGTTGTTGGTGTCCAGCACCAGGGACCTGAGCGCCGGGAACGCCGCCGCCACCGCCGGCGGCACCACCCCGGCGAAGCTGTTGGTGGAGAGGTTGAGGTGCTCCATCGCCGGCGAGGGCGGTCGATGTCGCGCGGGAGCGGGCCCGAGAACTGGTTGTTGGAGAGGTCGAGGTAGGTGAGCCCCGCGCAGGCGTACAGCGCCGTGGCGCCCGGGAAGGCGCCGGTGAGGTTGTTGTAGGAGAGGTCGAGGCGTGTGAGGCTCCCGAGCTCGCACACCGATGCCGGGACGGAGCCCGTGAGGTTCAGTCTGGACAGGGTAAGCTCCGTGACGACCCCGCCGCCGCCCGTGCCGCACGTGACGCCGGTCCAGTTGCAGTGGTTGGGGGCGGCGGCGGGGTCCCAGGACTTGAGCTGCGTGGGGCTGCCCCAGTCCTTCTTGACGGCGAGCAGCGTGTCCCGGTCGCTGGGGCCGGCGGCCGGCTGGGAACGGCCATCGCCGGCGAGGAGGAAGAGGAGCAGGACGAACAGCAAGGGAAAGCGGTGGCAGCACGTGGTGGGCCTAGACATTTTGTTCTTTCTTTTCTTCTTGGGACTTGGATGGAAGCTTCGGCGGCTGTGATGTGATGTGAAGAGGTGAGGTGAGCTGCCGATGCCGAGCAGCTGAGAATGAGGGAAGAGATGAGAGTGAGTGAGGCCACGGGAGTGACGGATGGATGCGTGCGCGGCTGTTATACGTGTGAAAAGGGTAGGCGGCGAGTCGTTGGTCAGCGCGTCAACGGTCTCCGCCAACTGTTCAGTGGGACCACATAGTTAGTGGCGCACTCACTCTCAGTCAGGGGTGATGGATGCTAATCAAGTTTGTTCCGTCTGTCACTTGTGTTAGAATAGAATCCAGTTCCTACTGACCTCGGTTAGTGAGTGCTTCATAAAAAAAACCCTGTAATAACTGTGTGCAAATAAACTAATCTCACTGACTCCAGTTGCTCTTTCTTTACGTTCCTTTGGAGTTCAGACAGGGTTGATGATTTATGGGTACACGGGCATTGGCAACTATGCAAGTCACGTGACATTTTTAGTCGTACTCGGCCACTTTTGGGCACATTTGCAGCCAAGGAATTTTATGGCAACAATATATCACCATATTTTCTTAAACTAAAAGTTCGTGTTTACCAATTATGGTATAATGTTTTTATCTTGTAACAAAGCAACATGTGACGGCTTCTTAACCGTTAAACCACTGAACAACCCGATACATTATGTACAAACCAATTCCCCATATTCTAATGCATATGCATATGCATATCAAAGCTCGTATGCTATATACTCCAGTGAGCAAGCACTCTATCAATATACACTATAATAAAAAAAAAGTGTTTTAGATATGTTGGTTTTATCTTACCATCTAAATCGTTTCGGTCCTCAACTGTCACCTCAAAAAAAAAAATTTTTAGACACATACTAATTAACTAAATTATTGTGATAAATGAGGACATTTATATATACAACATTTTTAAAAGCCTAAGGCACCATCCAACTTAGTCGAGTGGCACTCGTACTCCTAATCATAACCGTCTTGGGTCTCCACCTCTAGCTGCCCCCTCTCTCTTGTCTCTTCACTCTCTCCCTCTCCTCGTTGCTCTCTTCTTTGATTTCTTCCCATCTATATGTTTGTCTCCTCTTAGATTTGAGGGCATGCTTGGATCTATGGTTCGTGTTTGCCTCGCCCTAACTGAGCAAAAAAAATCAAGATCGCATTGCCTGGTTAGATGAATTATCATGAGCAAGGAAAGACAAAGTGTTCTGTTGATAGGTAGAGGAGATAGGGAAGAAAACTACACTCACTCTACTCTCCCAACATAAATTACATGTGTGATCATACTGAGAGTTATTGGATTCTTAGCTAAAGGTTACCTTGGATCTTGTATTATCTAGGATTTTGTGTACTAACCCCTGTTTTCATATCGTCCGATAAGTTGCGATTAATCGTGATTAATCGTCCATATCGTAACTGCGTGCTCGATAAGGCCGTTCGATCAGTTTTGTTAGATCAGAACGATTAGTCGTCCGATTAGGACGATAAATCATGATTTATCGTCCGATAAGTTAAGCCGGACGATAAGTTGTGCTGGTATGTTAGGAACTTAGGATTTTAGGAACTCAGCCCAAGGCCCAGTGGCCCACTAGGGTAAGAGAAAGAGTGAGTGAGGGAGTGACTTAGAACCCTGCCCTCCACTTTCCAGTTCCCGCTCGAGTTGCAGTTACAGGTAAGTGGCCAAATCACATATATTTACATCATATATGTATAGTTTATACAAGGTCGATAAGGTCATCAGGCATCAGGACGATAAATTTGTCCGATAAGACCAATCAGGCCGATTAATCGTCCGATAAGGACGACTAATCATCCTTATCGTCCTTATCGGTGGTCTTACGACTAGGAACGATAATATGATATGAAAACAGGGGTACTAACTCAAGTGAGCCATTTTGACTCACTACCCCTAGCAGTGCAAGGTTTGCCTCACCTAGCAGGGGCAAGGGTAGCAAAGCTAGCCAAGAAACAAACATTCCCTTGACTCCTCAAATCCACATTTGGTGCTCGTCCCCATCGGCCGAGTGGGCATGATGCGAGGAGGCATCACGAAAGGTAACATGTGGCCCCTCTGCCGAGGTTGAGGTCGGTGAGGGAGTAGGCTGTGGGTCTCAAATGTTACAAGCTAAGCAAGCGGCGGCATACCTCTAGAATGAGAACGAAAGCGTTGGGATCTTTACCACTGATGTAAGACTCTCACCCTCTCTTCTCCCATTCTCCGCCCCCCCCCCCGCTTCTCCCAATCTCACTCACCCTCTCTCCCTCTCACAAATCCTTGCACAAACTTAGGCCTAAGCAAATAGAAGCAACAACAAAAAAAAATTATGCAGCAACTATATACAACAAACATGTTTTCATTCCTCGAATTGACTATGAACTAAAAATATATAATAAATTAAACATTATTTGTGTTTTCTAGTCATATTGCAAAAAAAACAGAGAATTTTGGTGAGACACGGTCGCCTCTAGTATTGTAAGCATGGAGTCGTAGCTAAAAGAAGTCATCCTAAACTTTGATAGAACTTGAGTTGTTATTGATTTGTAAAATTTGACTTTTCAAAATAAAACAATCTTATATTTCAAAAAAAAATATTGAGGGAGTAGTAAGAACTTTGGTTAGTGCTGTAAAAAAGAGCTACAACATCCAACATTTTATCTCGAATCCAATCAGGGGAGGAGGATTTCCGTAGCTAGATGGATTTTCCAAAAGTTATTGTGACATTCTTATTGCCATGTAAACATGCTCGCGTATGCTATACACTATATCCCATCCGATGCATGCGTAAGCAGTGGAACAGCTCCTCATGTCATCACCTTATCTTGAGGCATTTTTTTAAAAGGAAACGAAGCAAACAAGTGTCCACGTCTTTCGAGGAACTACTTTAACTCCGTCTTTTCCAAAATAGAAACATTTTGTGCCTGACAGAATATATGTAGTGGAACTATCAGCATTGATTAACCAGTTGTTAAGGCCATGCATCGACAAAGTTTTTTTGTTCTTAGAGAAATGACTTATATTTTCGACACCGTTCACCGCAAGTTTGACTAAAGTGCAAATGACGTTTATATTTATCCATATGATAGCAAAGGGGCTCACAATGCAATGGCAGAGGCTCACTGGCTAAAGAGCTTCCGTCCAGGGTTCTATACAGTGAAAACTGTCCTCAGCAACAGGGTTTGAGGATTTTGCACGTTTTCTCCTAATGAAACACAGGTGGGCTGCCCCTGTTCGCATTTTTTATTTATCCATGTGATTGAACGCTGTGAACTAGTAGCTAGCTCAGCATTAATTTGGAGCAGGTGGTCGTCCCAAGAGTTATGGCCCTGTGTCTATCAATCTTAGCTCAGCACTACCCTGCTAGCTACGTCATCATGTTTGTACGAGGCGATCAGGGTATCTACTGCCACTACCGAGGAGTGTTACTATCATTATGTGTCATTAACATGAAAAGCTTTCAATGCTTTCGGTTGATGATACAACCTAAAAGCATCGATCTGTCCATCGTTTAGTTGGGAGTTAGGCTTGCTGAGATCGACCATGGCAAAAAGCGGCAATCTTCGCGCGCGAAGGCCGCGCCCACCGGGTCGTGGTGGGCGGCCCACGGCCCGCTTGGCCCGCACGCCGGAGCTGGAGGCGGTGGCGGGGCTCGCCGAGCTGGAGCCGGGCGGTCAGCGAGGTGGACGATCGCGACGACCTTCGGCCAAACTACGAGACGGCGGCATAGCTTTAGGGTTGCCGGCCGAAGGGCGCCGCTGGAGGTTTAGGGTTCGACGAGGTCCCCATCGCCTCCATCCTCGCCGCCCGGCTATAGAAGCGCCCGGCCGGCCTGGCCGCGGCCGTCGACACGGCAAAGGGCCGGTGGTTCGCCAGCGGGTGAGCGAGGCGGGGGGTGCCGCCGAGCCGGGCCGGGACCGGCCTCATTCGTTGGGTACGGGTCGGCTTCCGGGCGTCGTGTCGCCCATCCATGCGCGGCGGTGGCGTGAGAAAAAAGGGAGTGGGAAGAAGGTGGCGCCAGCGGGGGGCGGCGGCAGCGGTGGGGAAGAAGACGGCGGCGGCCACACGAGGATGATGATGACCGGAGGAGGAAGACGGCGCTGTAGCTGGGCTTTTAGGCGGGCTCGTAGCTGGGCCGACCAGGTCGGGCGCCCTAGCACGCCCGGCAAAAAGCGCCCGTTCACGAGGGGAAAATGCACCCTGTATGAGCTAAAAGTTGTTGGTCAGGTAATGAATGGATGGGATACGATGAAAAGTTTTTCTTTCCTAATGATACGTTGTTACGTTGTACTGATCTTGGGGTCAAGTGTATATAATAGATTTAGGGTATAAGATAAGTTATTCTAGGTTTTTTTAAGAGGAGGTAATGCTAGGTTAGACATATTGTATCTCGAGTTTGCACACAACTTCAAGTATCTCTAATCGTACATATATTAACCCTAGATTGCAAGTTATAAGTCACGTGATTTTTGTGCAAAATATATGAACATGCAACTATATTGTTTGTGGGTAATCGAACTTAAAATCGCCACACTCACCCATTCCTTCCTTACCACTACGCTTCAGTCACCTAATCAATAAAGATATAAATCACCATTTTCTTTTCTGTTTCTCTAATTCCTATGTCATATCACCATCTTATTTAGTTGTCACCTAATCAATAAGGATATAAATCATTGTAGTTTCTGGGTTAGGAGTGTGAGTGCAATTGCGCAGCAAATGTCACTAGTCTTCTGGGTACTTTGATGAGCCTTTTCATTGTCGATCATCTTTATAGAAGAAAATACAATCATGTTTCTCCCTTGTACGATTAGCATCAGATTCGAAGAGCAACGCAACAATTTCATAAGAAACGACTCCACTTTTGCATTGCAATTGATTGATACGGCCGTAGACTAGTACCAATACATGCACCTCGCCTGAACTCGCCCCTTTTGCTCTCGGGTTATATCTCACTAGTCACGAGAACTCGAAAGAAAGCTTAGAAATTTCAATGGAAGATGATGTAAAGAATCTGTGTACCGACCTTGATCAGCAACAGAACCCAAGGTTCTACGTCATGATGATAGCCACCATACAACTTGTTCGTCTCGCCACCATATTACGGTATCAGATGAGTCATGAGTGCACGGCTCGCCATGCCTGTGAGCTGTGACTATGGCTATGAGGCGTACGTGTGAAATCCCTTTTTTCCGCTGGAATTAAAGGCAGCCAGCATCGCAATCGCAACGCTCGCGGCCGGGTAGCAAATGCACCGAATTGAACCTCTCTCCCCCGCTAGCTCCTGTAGCGAGAACAACACGTAAACGTGACGGGAACTCACAAGAGAACAGTATAGTGCTGCCTTTACGCCCCGTGAACTCCGGCGATGAGACAGCTTGATGTAGCAGAAGAGTAGCTAGCTCGTCGGGCGTCTCCGGACTCCGATCCGTAGGGTGAATAGAATCGTTGCCTCAGCACGCGCTTCAATTCCGTTTCTTGCGTGCCGATCGAGAAGAAAATGTCCTGTTGGGTAGCGACATGGACAGGTCGAATCTGATCCGTTTTCTGATGTCCTGATTGCCACCATTCACACGTTTATGCAACCCGTGTCCGTCTGCTAGACGCGATTAATATATTTTTGTACTTTTCATTCTTAGAAAATGAACCCTCTTAATTAGCTCGACTAGCCCATCAAACTGCATACAAGAATTATTGACCCAATTTGTTTATTTGGTTTCCTAGAGATTTTTAGAACTTTTTTTTTGGCCATCTAATATTACCTGGATTTGTTTTTGGCCACACAACTGTAACCTTGACCATGGGACTATCATATGGAGTACAGATATATAAATTTAGGTTCTTTTGTGTTTTAGGTTGTTTTGTATTTTCTAAATGTGACAACTTGTTACTTTTCAAAAAACTTATAATGAATTAACTTTAAATAATAAAAACCCATTTTTTTAAAAAAAATGGGGCTAGTAGTTGTTTTCTAAATGTGACAGTCAAACGCTCTAGGTCAGGAATTTCCTTCGATAACACTTCTTCTTCCTTATTTGAAGTAATGATATCTGACGCCCGCTCTTTCAAAAAACCTCTTCTTAAGAAAAAAAAAACATTTCCTATTGATTTGTCCCCTGGACTAGACTCACATTATCTCCATATAAGCAAATAAACTAATCTGTGAAACTTAAAAAAAGAGAATAAAACAAGAGGAGATTGTTCCTCAAGGGAGAAATGGTGTCAGCTAGTGCTCTAAGGGGCATAGAAATTGACATTTGCATTTGCATTTAGGGAATGAAGTCGTTTCCATCAAGTGGTACCCGCAACCTCACTAAAGCATGCCTTTGTAGTCCCTTTCGTAGACCGATCCTCACCACCCGCTCATGTGCCTATGTGGACACTTTGCTTGCGCTCTCACCGCCTATGCTCGCCGATTGCCCCGGATCACGACCCATGCACCCTTTGCCACCCCTCATGTGCCTATGTAGACATTGCTTGTGCTCTCACCACTTATGCTCGTCCGATTGCCCTTGATCACCACCCATGTGCTCATGGTCCATGTCGGTGCCGCCGCCCGTGCACACTGATGTGTTAGTTTTAATTTGCACTAGAGAAAATATAATAGGACAAGGGCGAATATGAAGAAGAGGACAGAGGACAAAGAAGTTCATAATAACGTTTTGAAGAGATGATGGACCTAGGTACAGTGGTTTCCATCATGGGATAGAGCGGAGAGAAAGAGAATGGATAAAAGAGAAGAGAGTCTATGCGTCCAAAACATATTCGATGTGAATGCTAGCGAGTGGTTCAATGTTTTGACTTCCCTTAGGGTTTTTAATTTTAAAACATTTTGTGAGAAATGGAATGGCAAAAATAAAAGTTCATTATGCACTTGCATGGTTTTGCAAAAACATTAAACTTGTTGCCCTATTAGTATACTCCCTCCATAGTTGAAAAGAAAGATGTTTTGGAAAAAGTTTGGGTCAAACATTGGGAATATAAATCATGAATAACTTTTAAGTCGTTGAGTTTAGAAATGTGAAAATCATATCAATAGATTTGTTTTGAAAAATACTTTCATAAAAGTATACATATATAATTTTTTAATAAATATTTTTATAGAAAAGGGAAGTCAAAGTTGCGCTTTGGAGACCGTGTCATTTGTCATGAATGTCTTTCTTTTCAACTATGGAGTAGTATCGTTAAACACAACTTTCAATTAGTAATACTCCTTCTGCTCTAAATTCTACAACATTTTGTCATTTTTACAAGTGTTTTGGCTTGTCTGAGCCACCTAGGCAGATTAGCCACCCTTTGATCGACAACTTGCTAAGCATATATCACCATTGAAGATACCTCTACCCTATCTACGCCTAAGATCTAGGTGAAAAAGAGCCACCATTAATAGAGGATCCACTGATTGTGCCTTCTTCGGTGACAATTGTTTGAAGGGGGTGAGAATCTTGCATGCGCCCTATGCATCCCTACTCATCATTGACCACGACAACATGGCGTCGACGCAAAGTCCTATGATAGATCATCACTTCGTCGGTGCCCACCTTGCACAACGCAGTGTTTTTAAAAGATTTTGGCATTGTTAGGAATAATGTGAAACTCAACGAGAGTGCAATTGAGACTATTTGGTCCGCCAACAACAATTGTGTTGCCGCCAGACCTTC
Source organism: Hyparrhenia diplandra (assembly GCA_015847255.1). NCBI lineage: Eukaryota > Viridiplantae > Streptophyta > Magnoliopsida > Poales > Poaceae > Hyparrhenia > Hyparrhenia diplandra. Next base: position 56,740 of record JADLZK010011958.1, on the reverse strand, counting down.
TTAAGCCTTTGATGGGTTTAAAGGGTTGTGCTCTTTGGGACATGATAGTGGAGGTCTCCTTGCACTTAAGTTAGTTCTTTATCTTTGTTAGGGTGTCTCATTGTTTGCTCTTGTTGCAAGGAGATCGTCGTCTTGACAGAGTTGTCCGAGCGTCGTTGTTTGCCCAATCTGGGCTTTCTTGTTTATTAATATAATCGACATCTCTCTAATTCGTTTAAAAATACATGAACATTATTATTGTTATCGTCACCTTGGGTCCAAGAATGTTGTAGCACTTTACTGTTAGCCTTTTCCGTCTTCCTCTACATACAGGGACTAGTTGGACCAAAAGGATTGAAAAGTTCGTCATTCATGCATGGAACAGTTTTAGACTTTGAGTGGACACAGGTCTTGGATTATTTGATTTGATAGGCACTACATCAAAATCGTATTCATGCATGTGCCTATTGTTTGGATGTTTGGCACATACAGATAGGGTCAAAACAATTCACACCGAACTAATGAAGTCGACTTTTGGTTTTACTCCTTCATCAGTCATCAAAGAGGATGATCTGGAATGAATGCAGCCCACACAGCACAGTTTGGTGGTGTCGTTCTCGATGGATACATATATTTTTTTTTTAAAGGGGAGTGGGACTCACCAAACATTGACTGGACTGTGTTGATGCCTAGATCTAGATGGAGCCAAAGAATTCGCAATCGATGGGCTAGAATCCATGTTCGGTCGCATCGAGATTAATAACTATACAATTAGTTGATGCTTAGCGTCGATCCTAATCTTCCACCAAGCACTTTTTCTCAATTTCGAACGCCGAACTTACCTGATTATTCTTGTTAGCACTAACTGTAGATTGGTTGAATTTTCTTTAACATCGATACGATACCAACCCCATTTGCGAGATTTGCATGGATACGGTCTACGGGTATTGCATAGATTATTAGCAGCTAGTACGTAGTGATTATTTTGACTGATGAACGAACGGCCGGTCAATACTGGTTGAATAAAATAGCGAAAGATGTTGGGCATATATACATGGCATGCAATTGAAATGGAATCACCTGCTTTCATCAATATAATTGTAACTAATGACAAGATCATATAAAGCGAGCGTTGCTGCCATACAATTTGCCTTTTCTTTTGCTAATGTGCAAAAGAAAGTGAAAACATTGTACGAACGATCGATCCTCTGCCCAATAGTGTCATTTATTCCGATCCTCTGCTCTTCTTTATTATTACTCTGCAAAAGATAGCATTGTTGTGGGAATGATTGATCGGTGCGTTTCCTTCCTGCTGGAAGACGATCTCTCATGCTTGGCCTAACTTGGCCACAACGTGAAGTTCAAGATTGCCGGCTCAGTCCTTCAAAGGTGCTCATACGGATAGGGTTTGCGTACGTGTATTTATAGGGGTGAGTGGAGTTTGCGTACATGTTTTATAGGGATGAGTGTGCGTGCGTGTGGCGTCTACGTTCTATTGTGTAATTTTTTTAAAAAAAAGCTAGGGATCGGAGATGAGGCACCGAACAGTGCATGTGCCTGCGTCGACACTCTCGACCAGTCGTCGTCTTAGGTGTTTGCTGACCGGGGAACTCACAAGGCAGACACGATCGATAGCCAATCCGGCTGTGGCCCGATCGGTGCGGTGCCGACGATATTTTGCAGTTTGTTTGGGCCTGCCCGCTGTCTGTCCCGGTACTGCTGCTCGTGCTGTTACTGTGTCGGTCTGTCAGCTAGTCGAGTCAACAATGACGGCCACCATGGCCATGCTCTATAGATGAGCTGAGCTGTACTACGTACGTGTCCTTCATCAACTATCAAGAATATATGTATGCGTACGTCTGGCGTATATGCACCGATCGAGACTAGTGGATGGGAGGAAGTCGCTGCGTTCTAGAACCAAGCACGAAAAAAAAAACTCTCTCCATGGTCCAGGGAAATTTGTACATCCCTATGCCCACCAAGTTTGTTGCATTCACAGTTGAAATGCATAACTATATCAACGAGTTTTAGCACCACAACTATTTTTTGGGCAGAGTGGCCCAGAACTCAGTTGAACTTTTAGATATACATTTTCGAAGGCACAAAATGGACTTCAATTTTCAGAGATGACTAGAGTTTTTGGGCCACCTCTAAAAATGACAATTTTTAGAGGCGGTTGAGTCTAAAATGACACTTGTAGAGTTTGGAAAATTCTCGGCTTGTCTCTACTAATGGGTACTAAATCCGTTCCAAATTATAGTTCATTTGACTTTTTCAACCCAAATTTTGACCACTGTCTTATTCAAAATTTTGTGTGAAATATCACGTTTTTTTTTGTGGCTTTCTTTATTAACAAATGGTATACAAGAATGACTTAAATTTGACTATTTTTATGTAATTTTTTTGAATAAGACGAGTGGTCAAACTTAGAGTCAAAAAAGTCAAATGAACTATAATTTAAAACCGAGAGAGCACAATATACTATATTGCAGCCATCTGCTTTTTCTCTCCTCGGATAGATATTGTAGCCGAAGAGGAGGGCTTGAGCAACTTTTCAAAATTACAAATCTAAGGGGAGAAGGTTTTGCTCTTTCGGAGAAAAAGAGTCTTCAAGATAAGTAAATGCTATTCCTAATATCTTTTTTGAAGGTTTAGTCATAGATTATTTGCTTAATTAGTTTTTTATTTCTTTGTCTTCCATAGTGGTTGAGGCAAAAATAGACTAGATCTTTGTCTTCCTCGATTTGGATTCTTTGTTGGCAAAATGGCCTTGTCTACCCCATCGTAGGAAGTCGTTAGGGGTCTCCATGAGAGTACCTAGGGTCCGTATAGTTGACAACAACAGACTATTTGGGACTGGGACATCGCCGCATATGAGAAAGAAACGTGGAAAAAGCATCCCGAACGCTTGGCGACAAACGCACACACACAGAGAGAGGGCTCGAGATCCACTTGGCGAATGCTTGCCGACAAAACGTGGAAAAAGCTCGCCCTTCTTTGCTGGTGCTGCAAGAACACACACAGAGAGAGGGCTTAGATCCACTTGGCGAATGCTTGGGGACAAACATGGAAAAAGCTCGCCACTGCTGTTGCTGCAAGAACACACAGAGAGAGGGCTCAGATCCATTGTTGTTGCTTTGCTGCAAGAACACACACACACACACACACACACAGAGAGATGGCTCAGATCCAACAATCCTAAACGCAACTGCTTAGATCGAGGGAGGTAGAGGCGAGAGGTAGGCCTACTGGCGGCGAGACGGCGAGCGTCGGGAAGGAGAAAGAGGAGGGAAGGAGGGGGATATATAGGCGGATATTAGCGCGAAAGGAGGAGAAAACCCTAGCGAGTTTGCACCGTCTCCATGCTGCAGAAATCGCCGAGCGTGCGTGCACACGGGGAGCACGGAGTGAGCCTAGACGAGGAGGAACGCTCGATTCGCTGCTCCTATCAAGCCTGGCTGGACGGGGAGTTTTTGCACACGCAGCGCATGGATAGGGGGGGAATAGGCAACCAAACACTCGCACACTTGCATGACGGGAGGCAGGGGGGAGGTGTTATGCAGGGAACCAAATAACTCCATAGTGACACCTACACGGGCAGCGGATGTTCAAGTTTTCCGAATGCACTTCTTCCCGCATCGACTAAAATATCAACGAGCAGGCCATCAATATGTTTGGCATTAGGCATTAGCCCCACCTTTTGGTATATATATCACTACAACCATTAATGTTTTTTTTTCATGTGCGTGGTCACCCAGCTAGGTCCCCAGCACGTTTGGCATACGAAATTTGATAATACATCTCCATGTCCATATTTCTCACGTACTGCATACTATTTTTCTGAATTAAAATGTGCTCCAATTTCTGACATGGTCTCTAGTACTTAGAAATTTTCAGCCTTCAATGTAAAGTTGTCATGCTTGCTGGTAATTCGTCAGAAACTGCCAGTTCTTAGATAAATCCTGCAAGATTTTGTCACATTACAAACATGGTGATCAATGGCATCTTTCTCAGCTTGTTCAGCAAAAAAGCGATTAGCCATTCACACGATTTCTTGTTTCTCAGGGTTTACCGATGTTCAATAGAATCAGTGGCCTTATATATATATATATATTCATATACGTAGCAAAACTTCAAAGGGCAGCAGAAACAATAATATACGTACTGTATTGTTTAGTATCGTTGCGTAAAAAAGAAGCATGACACTAACAAAGCGTTGTGAAAGTACGTTCCTACCTGAAAAGGGAAGCTCTATCCATCGTTAGATTTACCACTGGCGACTTCCTCTCGAGTTGTTGAACAAAAAGCAGTCAGTTCCAAGCCCTTTTCCACAGATGATTGACCACCACCAACTCCGAGTTCGGAACTCACAGAAACGGTATGGTATCGGTGTCCAATTGTCTGATCAGAAATCAGATAAAGGTCACTTGATATGAAGATGCCGGGCCCCATCAGGAGAATTCTTCGGGTAGGCGCAGTCGTTGTCAATGATGAAAACGGAAGGGTTGGTATTTGGATACTGGTCGTGGCCTTTGTGGGTTGGGCAGGAGACACATCGAGACAATGCTCGAGTAACGATCACCGACTGGGTGCGTGTGCGCGCAAGCTGCAAGCGACCAAATCGTTCGGCAATGCTAGCTTCTTCAGAGAGTGCTGGATGTTCACCGAGTGCCGGCCCGTGTAGGAATATTCTGGGTTCAGGGATTCAGGCCAATGGCAAGCGTTTACCTGTGCGACTTGCGATCACCCACGACCAGTCGTAGAGGTTTAGACATGGGGTAGGCCAGAAATTAGGGCCCTAGATATGGATTTCGATCAGGGTTAGTACTCAGTAGGGTTTCATTTCATGGTCTCGATCGATTTGACCATTTACTACAGGTACCGTTGTTCATTTTACAGGTGCAATTTTAATCTATTGCTCGAGTAAAATCTATTTTTTCATGGTTTAACCGATTGGTCTAATAGTATATATGTGGGCTATATGCCATATAACTTATTGAATTCGATTCGTATTTAAAATACTTTTGAATGTTTACAATCTTGTAACTATTTATATATCAGTTATCGTAGAAAGAGATGGTATTCATAGTTAAAATATACTAGATGATTCTTCGCATGTTGCGTTGATACTGAATTTTATTGCGGTAGATAAGGAATATGACTTGGATATGGACAATGTTGATATGGGACTTTAAATAAATGCTTAATGTTGGTTCAATATATAATGTGACCTGGCGATAGCTCAATAGGGTTAAGATAGCAAGGAAAGGCTTTTAGGGACTAATTAAAGGTGAAGAGCAAGCAACGGCTTGACGACCAAGCTACCATAACTAAGGTGAAGAAGAAAGTGCTTGTGTTGAGTTGAGGTACTAATCGAGCTACGAGGAGTCATGTTATGTGGAGGATCAAATATTTGTTGAACAATAAGTGGAAGTGACTTGAAGCCATGAATAGAACTCACATGTATTGAAATGGTTCAAGTCACATACTCCATCATTGATTTGCTCAAAGGATGGTGACAAAGACGCTAGTTGCAACCCTTATGAAAAAAAGATATGCATATAAAGTCACTGAAGACTCAAGTGGTTAAAATAGATGTATCCTTCTTATCTTGAGTATAGGTATAAATTGTATAATGTAATATCAAGGAGGATGCAACACAAATCGTAGACAAGTCTCAAGTGCTTAAATTAACCAACCTCTAGTTATAACATGAGAGAAACAACTTGAGACTTGTCAAGGTACCCCTCTAGGCGACATGTCAAGGTTCTTTCAGGTACCCAAATTGGAGTTGCATTCTCTCTATGACATACATGCATGGTCATTGTCATGCATCTGGCAGTAAACAAAGTGGGAAAATCGAATGTAAGCATAATTTACTTGTTGGGTTGCACCATTGGAGTTTAACTAAAAGTGAGGGGCCCAAAAACACCTGACAAACAATATATGAACATATATGAATGAATTTTCAAACTTATGAACAAAGAATAATATATAGTAAAATTGGGAAGATTTTTTTTTTAAAACCTCTCCTACAGCATCTGTCCATGTGTTCCTCACACACTCACACCACCACAAGGTGTACCTGAAATTTTATTCGGGAAAACCCGGTGAGAACCCCAGGCCGATCGAGGATCGAACCTGGGTCGATAGGCTGCCCACCGGCAAGCACTGCCACTGAGCCACAGGCTCGTTCTCAAATTGGGAAGATTTATTTCTGCTACTTATAGAGGGGGAGTAGTATCACAGGAAGGAAGAGGAAGATGAGACGAGATGATCGCCCATTTCACAACTCGCCCTCCGCAACATCCACCACGTTGTGTCATGACACGATGCTTGTAGCGTGACGCCCTCACAAGTTGCTCCACGGTGCGATAACGTGGCGGGCGACGAGTGGAGCAGACGAGCTCGACCTGTGGCGCGACAAAATAATGGTCGCCCGTTCCTCAGCACGAAATGATCTTGGGCTGCTTTTCACGTTTGGGCCTGGGCCGCCTGGCAGGCTGGTAGTGGGAGACCTGAGATTGGGCCGACTCCGTTGGACCGTAAATGGATGTTACATGTGACTGCACCTTGCACGGGGTGCTAGCTGCCATCTTGAGACTGCCTCAAAAAAAAAAAAAAAAAAAGCTGCTATCTTGAGGATTGTGACTGCGCTCTGCTCGTTGGTTCCCGTAAATGCGTGAGGCTGATTTCACGTGTGAGCCTAATAATAGAGCGAGCTGGCTAGAATTAATTGCATTGTTTAATAACTATGGTAATTAGAAAAATTAACCGTCCGGTGGTTAGCCTCCAGTGGTACACGCACACGCGGGGTCGTATGGTTCTCGTAACTTCAATTTCGAGTATGGTAACACGAGTCGTACATGCAGTCATGCACGTGTGATGGTAAATAGGATGTCTAGTTACTACTTTATCTTGTTGATTTGCTCACGTTAATTTTTGGCAACTCTAGTATTGTCACTATTATTAGCACGCTAAATGTATTCTAGTTACTATGCATTGTCACCGAATATATATGTGCTTCAATTGTTTATATATCCACTCAAAATATACTATAAACAAATAAAATTTTTGTTCTTTAGCCAGAGGTAAACTGGTCTATTTAGGTGTCACTTGATGCCGTTACCTACCTTAAACTAACAGAAAGGCTAAAGGAGCAAGGAAGTTTCATTTGGAGGCCAAATAACCAAGTTCGAAAGAAAAGGGCTAGAAAAGCATGATGAAGTTTTTTTCTAGGGCCAAATAGACAATTGTCCCCTATTTTTATTTGGTCTAATAAAAATAAAAACTGACATCAGCATATTCTATGGTTTTTCATGTTCAAAAAATTTATATCTTCGAAACAAGTACTCAAATGAAAATCCAAAATCCGATTTCACCGTCAATAAAACCTTCAAAACAAGACCCCACATGTATATATTTCGACAAGAAAGAAAAGAAAAAAATAGAAACTCACCAAGCATTACGGAACTAGAGCTGCGACTAATAATGCCTTGCAAGCGGGCCGCGAAGAACCAGAAAAAAGGAAAAAGAAAGAAAAAGTCCACATTCTCTCCCCTCAACTATTACGTGAAGTTCACTTTTTTCCTCCCTCAACTCCAAAATGGACAAATCGCCTCCCTCAACTTTTCAAACCATGCATTTTTTTCCCCTCAGTGGTTTTGACGGGCGGTTTTGCTACAGAACCGCGGGTTTGGTACAGTAACCATGGTTTGGTACAGTATCATCACCTTTGCCTTTTCCTTTTTAAAAAAAAAGCGATCGAATCTTTTTAAAAATCATAGTAAATCACAGAAAAATTAAAAAATAGAAAATCTAATTTTGTTAGACTCCATGAGTAGATCTACACAGTGAACATATAATATGGTATACTTTAGTTCAACAAAATAATTATAGAAGCCGCAGCTACGAATTATTTTAATTAATTATATATTCACCGTGTAGAACTTTATACTAAAGCATATCATATTAAATATTCACTGTGTAGATCTACTCATGTGGAGTCTAACAAAATTAGATTTTCTATTTTATGATTTTTTTTATGATTTTCTATTATTTTTCAAAGATTCAGCCAAATAAATGAAAAAGAAAAAGGCAAAACTTTCATAGCAAAAAATTTGTACTAAAGCATATCATATTATATATTCACTGTGTAGATCTACTCATGTGGAGTCCAACAAAATCAGATTTTTTATTTTATGATTTTTCTATGATTTACTATGTTTTTTCAAAGATTCAACCAGAATTTTTTAAAAAAAGAAAAGGCAAAGGTGCTGGTACTGTAGCAAACCATGGTTACTGTACCAAACCCGCGGTTACTGTAGCTAAACCGCCCTCAAAACCGCTCGAGGGAGGAAAAATGCATGGTTTGAAAAAGTTGAGGGAGGCAATTTGTCCTTTTTTTGGAGTTGAGGGAGGAAAAAGTAGACTTGTGTGATAGTTGGGGAGGGAATGTGGACTTTTTAAAAAAAGAAACTCACCTACGCGTACGCATGCAAGCAGGCCAACCATGTTTTGGCCCAGTTCAATTTCAGCCACAGCGGCCTGTGTGCATACGAGCAGCCCATTAGTATTTGTCCAGCCCATACAACGCCACATTGCTGTGAAGAAGGCAGCTGATCGACGACCTGCACGCAAGGAGCATGGCCCTTTCTTTTTAACTTTTTCTTGCAATGTAGGCCACGGTGCACTAGCTAGCTACCTGCATGTAGGATTCACGCAGGGAGCATGGCCCTTTCTTTTATATTTTTTCTTGCGTTTCCGTATTTGTCTAATTGTTTTGTGACAATTAAAATTATATAAATTTTATGAGTAAAGCTGTCACCAGTTCCTAAACTTGTACTGATCCCGATCCTTTTATAGTATACTAGTGGATTGGCGCGCGCCTCCGCGCGCCCCTTCAGGTTGTAAACTGAATGTTTTTGTGCTAAAAAATTCAGAGAAGACGCATGGCCTGAAACCTGTGCTGAACTGAATGTTTTTGTGTTGTTCAAAAAAAGTTCAGTATATGTGTAACCCACGGACAAACTGATCATATATTACAAAGAGTTGATATAAGACTAATTGATCATATATTACAAAGAGCTGATATATATTACATAGGTTTCGAAACTGTAGCTGCCATGATATATATTACACAGGTTTTCAAACTGTTGCTACCATACTGGGTTCTTATATATTACACAGGTTTCCAAACTGTTTTTACCAAATTGTTGGTACCCTATATATTACACAGAGTTGTTATATATTACCCGACATTTGTACATGTCCGAGCAGCTTGCATTTCTATACCCGAAAGCTTGGCATTTGTAAGCCTGAAAGTTTAGTAGTAATCTTAACTGTCATTGTAGTAAAATTGCCATATCCTAGAGCTTCTTGATTCCATCCATTCCAGTTTCATTACCTCGCTTGTGAGGTCCAACATGTAGAGAGGTTGTGTCTGTCTTCAACAATTCATTGAAGCTTGTGAGGTCCAATAACTCTTCTCCATTTGGTCTTCCTGACTCAACAATACCAGCAGGAAAGAAGTTTGTTCAGACGTTCAGTAGCCTCCGTGCATGTCAGACGTTCTACAAAATTGAAGGAAAAATCATAAGTTCCCCAAAATAGGCACAAATCATACTGATGGGACTCAATGGAATGGCAGCTGCTTTCAGTAATCAAATGCAGTTTCCATCATCTGAGGTAAACTATAGATCATGACTTACTCTTTGAATTGAATCCAGGGCCATAACAGCAGCGGCCTCAAGGCTGGCATTCATGTTATGCAGTGGCTTTCTAACCGGACTAATACATTTTATACATCACTACTAAACATGGAAAATAGATCCGTATACGGAGAAATTGCAGGATAGCTTTTTGTTCAGTGTAAAAATAAATTGCAGGATAGCTTTTTGTTCAGTGTAAAAATGAGGGAGCAGGAAAGATTGTGGCAGTTTAATTATGCAGGTTCTGTACGTTCATTGTTTTATAACAGGTTGTGTCCAGGAGCACACATGCAACCAATCTCATTGAATCGCAGCCGAAGGTACAAAAGTTTTCATGGACATAGATACGAAGAAGCAAGCACCCATACCTTAGAAATAGATTGGCAATAAAATTATTTGTGAACCAACGAAGGAGATCCATCAGGCCAGATACTGTTTCTCCAACTGCTCAGTTGCCGCAGCATATCACCAGTGAACCTTTTGCATAAGCAAAATCAATCCATACATAACAAAAAAGAAATCAACAATCAGACACATGAGGTGGGAAACGAACTAAATGGGAGTTTTTTAGGGGACCGTAGAAAGGCAAAGGAAGTCTAGGGACAAAGAAAAAAGAACAGAGAAAATTTTTAGCAAAAAAAAAAAGGACACGGAAGGAGAAAAACAGTTTGTTCCTTCGTCATCATAATGTGGAGAACAGACACAGAAGCCCTTGAACATCGTGGGCATCAGTGATTACATTTGAAAACAAAATTAACAAAATGGATGTGAGATTAATTACAATATAATAAAGTAATGTCAACTAATAAAGGGAGATTTGATTGCACCTTGGATCCTGAAGGTCCAACACACTGTATATATAGTAGAACATCTGAGACAATATAACACAAAAACAAAATGAATCTTTGTAGAACCCAAAGCTGTCGCATGACATGATACAATCACATAAGGTGGAAGCTCTTACCGCAATTAGTTCAATTGCCACTTGGGTCAGCTCAGCTTGCCATCTTCCACTATCACCCCCAGATGTCTGGGCACTGGTATCACGGATCAGTTCTGATAATTTCTTCCCCACCTGAAACAATGAGTGGATAAATATCTTCAAGGTACGCATTGAAGAAGTATTTGACAAAAACTAATCATCTTGAGCTATATGCCTATTTCTAAAAGGTACAAGGACATCAGATAGTAGTATGACATCTATGTTATGACAAAGCCACGAGATATCTTCTGTTTACTGATCAGGTGCATATCCTAACGAAGATATCTATTTACTGATGGCACACATGATCAGTAACAGCTGGAGAAAATATAAAGTATGCCCAAAAGGAATTTTAATTCTTTGTTGGTCATGAATTATTTTGCAAGCCGTAAGATATATATAACACTGACATGGATTGCCTCTATTTTTTCCTCAAGAGCAATACATCCCTGTAAACCAATTTGGAAAAAAAAAAAAGCCATCAGTATCCACTGGGAAATAAAGGAAGCTACATTCATGTCGATATATTAGTCGTCTTTTCTTTGTTAGAGAACTATCAAATTCACTAAAGTTAGGATATGCACCTCTCTGCTCATTACAAATTGGAAAACTATTTGCTCCAAGATAGTATTTGAGAAAAAAAAAAGACATGTTGTTTCACCAGCTCATCAGTTTCGTGACAACACAAGAAGTTAGTACTAAAAAGCAGGCCCTAATTCTTTCTATCCTTTGCTAGTTCACCATCTCCACTAATCTAAAAAAAGGTTCACCATCTCCATGTGTCTGAACACAGAACTGGCATGTAACGTCGTATTTGCAAAGATGAGGGCCTGGCTGATGATGCTCACTTGTAGGTACAGGGCAGACATCATCTCATCGGTGCTGCTGCGCAGAGATCTTACGTGGAAGGCAGGAGAAATATTATGTCCGGCAGTTAGTGATCTTATTATTCTCATTCATGCTAAACTTGGATTAGTGCTCATCGAGACAGAAGAAAATATGCTTACAGAAAAGAAGTTGGTGCTTCTCATGGTCCAGAAAAAGACTACAGCCATTACAGCCATGTAGGTTCCATACACAACGCCTGTGGCAAAGATCTCATCCAGCTTCCAGCTATCAGGGTGTGGTGATGGTCTTACTGTGTCCTTTGCTATAGTCATGACAGTGACTGAAATCATACAACATATTTCTTCAGAATAATAAGTATTGAATGCAAAGAAAAAGTAGTGAACAATATACAACCATTACTGTACATATGTCCCTGTAGTTGACTGTAAACTTACCATCATTCAGAATGCCAATGACCATAATCATGAATGGTGAGAAATCAAATTTCCATATCAGTGCAATCAGCAAGAATCCAAGCTGCACATTCACAGTTCACAGTAAATAAGAATTTGGAAACACATAAGACCATAATCTCTAGATTTTCTTGCAAGGCCTGAGTAAAAATAACTTACCACAATACGGATTGTGATTGACACCACATATATCTAAACCAAAAAAATAAGAAAAGGAATTAGGGCCAGAAGGGTAAGGAATTAGTGAATATTGACGCAAAAGGAATACTTACAGTGTAATTCTTCATCCTCTTGAAGATGGCCCTGCTAGCGAGCACCACACTGATGATGACACTGAGTCCTTTAGTGAGCACAATGTCAGAGGCGTTGTGTGCTGCATCAGTAGCTCCTGAAACGGCAACTCCAATATCGGCAATATCGGCTTTGTTCATAGGAGAGGCACCATTGACACCATATATGCTTCATTTCTTGTAGTTTCTTAATGATCTCATACTTATGCTCTGGGAAGACCCCGGCAAAGCCGTCGGCCTTCTCAATCAAGTCCTCCACAGGAATCGAAGCGGTGGCTTCATCTTTGCTCAGCCCAAGCAGAGACGATGATGGATACATGTTTGAGCCCATCCCTAGCCTACTGACTCATATAAAAAAGAATTTTCAGTGTTCTAGAAAATATTTCAAACATAAGAGAATATTGTTCTCATTATTCCAGTCCTAATCCTGTATGCATGACACTGCGGCTAGGAAACAATTTTTTGTGATAATATAACAAATTAAGAGGTTCCAGCTAACATATGGCCCAGCTAACTACAGGATAACATATTGCAGACTAACATATGGCCCAGCTAACAGGTTTAAAATTTAGAAACTTTACAAACAACAAGCTTAAGAGGATCCCAAACATATGGCCCAGTTAACAGTAATGGTTCCAAAAGGCAAAAGCTTTCCCAACACATACATTGCTATCTTTCCAGAACCGCTGATTAGACATCTGCAGAAAACATTGCACAATATGAAACTAACAAAAGGCTAAATATGTAGGTTGAGTACATCTTATTTATGTGTAGGTTTAGTACATCGTATTTATGTGTATAGCAGAAGCTTGAAATATTTTCATATGTAAAACGAAAGCTTCAACCGAATATTAATTTTCAAATTGACTATTGAATGAGAGCCTCAGGGGCAATCTAGGAGTGTAACATGTTATAGCTAGCATGGAATTTAACAATGACAATCTAGCATTTTTTATACAACTATTTACAGTTTCTGTTCCTGCAAGGTTAGACTAACAAAAATATGTGAGGTAGTGACGGTACCTCACCTAACTGCCCGGCCAGTTGCCTGGCTAGAAACCTGAATCAGGGATTGGGATCACCAAACTTGCTTGGATTGGATTAATATCACAGGTCTCAAACCTGATAAATTTTGGTACAAGCAACATAGGTTAGATCAACAGCTCATCTATTCATTTATAGAGACATGAATATTGTCCAAAAACCATCACTGGCTGCACATTTGACTTAGGATATATAAGGCTGGTGTGATTATGACAGTTAACAACCGGAAAATAGTTTGGTCAACAGAAAACTCATGTAACAATTTTTGTTAACCTGGAGTGTGGTGAACCTTGCAGAGAACACGACATCTCTAGCATTTGTTTTACCTGCAAATGTCTACTCTAATGGGGGCCAATGCTGAAAAGAAAGCATCCCATGCGTGCCTGAAACTACAAAGAAAATTAATTCTACAAACTAAGCATCTGAGATACCAGCGGCCTAAAATTGTATTATTTTTTTATCTTTCCATGGAAACAAACCAGAGTGACTGCATCATGAATAGATGTATTTGACCAAGGATGAAATGTTAAATGATAAATAACTCCTTTTGCCTCAGGAAAACATGATGCATAACACAGGGGAAAAAAAGCCAAATATTGGAGGAAAAAAAATGTTTCATGACATTTAATCTCAGACGAAATCTATTCAACTGCTCATTGTTTGCTGCAAACATTAGCTCAGAATTGAAATAAGCACCACCAAGAATTTCAAATAGGCATCTAGAATTTGTTTAAGTGGTGATCATCTTTATTTTGTTAAAACGATTACCTAGTGGCACTTTTTGTGCACATAAGTGTAACCTGAGACAAGCAATGGTGCTAATCCATATTTACCCTCCCAAAATAACCTCTGTGGACGGTTCAGACAAACAAGGGCATTCTTGTATTCTGAATATGCAGATTAGCAATGGTCCTTGAAAAAACTAAAGGTTTTCATCTCGACGCCCAAGGCACCTTGAGATTAATTTCAATTGAAGATTCAAGTGCACACTTTTTGTTAAGATTTAGTTGAAACACACAGAGCAGATAGGATACATTAATATATTTAGTTCACCTCAGAGATGCAGTCCTTCTGATCTTTGTGAGTTTTAACCGGCTGTAACCAGCAAGGAGCAATGAGTAAGTTTAAATCAGTCAGAGAAAGAGAAGTAACCTACAAACATGCATGAATGTTAAGATAGTAATAGAAAAACAAAAACAGTGGCTGATCAGATCACTAAGGTACTTTTATGCTGCAAAGCTGCAAAGCCACTTCCTTAATTTCGAACACACAAATGGTAGGCACTGTAGACAAGCTGCAAAGCTGTACCTCTTGCTCATTTAGTGTAACTTGGGCCGGGATAAATTCGTTGGATATTCGTTGGTGCTACTAAACTATGTATTAACTGCAAAACACAGCTATATAGAAGGGCATGTAAGTGGATATCATAATTCATAATCCATAAATAAAGCCTGATGGTCCAGATCAAAATTTAGTGCTCTCAAGATTCATAGATAAAGAAAGAAAATATTACGGTATACCTTCAACATAGTTATTGTATCTCAAATATTCAATTTAGTACTCTCCGAATTCATAGATAAAGGTCACAAAGATGCACTATTTCTCAATGAATCTAAATATAACCTGATGGCCAAGACCAAAATTCTTCATAAATAGCAATAGGTTCAGCTTTATTGGCATGAGCTGTATTATGTGACAATAGGCAAGTAAACAAGAGGGCAATAAAAAAAAGAGCTCAGCAAACAGGTGCTTTCGAGATTACTGATGCCGATGTCCTCTCCTGCACAGTTAAAACCAACATATAAGTGTTCAGGAAGAACTAATATGATTTGAATCATCTCAATGAAATATCCAGACAAGGAAAATCTAGGGCGCATAAGCATTTTAACTAACACAATAAAAATATACATTGAAGACTTTAGTCATGCTCAGTTCAGAGGCAGACATATATTAAATTGTAGGAAATTTATGAATTTTTTTAGCACTAACATGTGCAGATGAACCAAGGCACCTAAATCATTTTTTTTTGTAGCATACTTATTCAATGGAAATGAATGAGACATACAAGGCATTACCAATGTCAATTTTCACATACTATTTATGAACGGACAGTTACAGATGAAGGGAATTATTTTTGTGCACATCCTGGACTCACCTAGAACAAGATAGAGTAGGCTGCCTTTGTCCAGTTAAATAACAAAACTAATGAAATAGTGCATAATTATTAGTGTTGGACATCTTCCCTCATAAATCCTTGACAATGAATATGCAGACTAACAAAACCCAAGAGACCAAAATCCTTGTCTGCATCCTAAATATACAGAAAGATGAAACATATTATTTAATTAGTTATACCTCATGATTTCCATGCCATCCATCCAAACGTCCCAGGCCAGTCCCCAAGCATAGAAGAATAAGTGATTGTAGCAAAGCTAGGGTTTCCTGTAGCAAAGTCAATTAGGGTTTCCGGCGAGCAAAGACCAAGAGGAGTAAGGGAGGGAGGCTGTCTTTACCGGGGCTGCTCACATCGGAATCATGGCCGGGCGACCGCGCCTGAGCCGGCCACAAAGGACGCCGTCGTCGCCTCGCGCCCGCTGCTGCCTCGAGAGGGAAGGGGAGATAGGGAGAAGAGGAGGAGGAGAAGGAAAACGACGAGTTGGAGGTGGAGGAGGGCGACGAGGTGGAGGGCCGCCGCCAGCGCCGCCGCCGGTGTGCGCGCCCGGCGCCGTCCCGTCGCCCAGTCCGTGTGGGGGGAGAGAGACCGATGGGAGACGGGAGAGAGACGAGGGAGAGAAAAGAAAAATCTGGAATGAGAAGCCAGAAGCCGAGGAGAAGCTGAGTATATATTTGGGTCCCTGTATTCGGATGAGAAGCAGAAGCTAACAGGTAAATGAGAGGGGGAAGCCAGCTTTTTATGTGAATCTGCAGAAGCTGAATCTGGTTAAACAAATATTGACTATTGATCTCAAGATCGAACGGTAAAAAAAAATTTTTAGGGTAACGTGGATGGTTGTTCCTTGCAGGAAGCTATTCCACTTTCTATCGTTTAATAATGAAAGACTTATAATTGGTACGAAAAAGACCTAAATACTACTGAGGGGTTTTAGCCGACCATTTATTACAATCTCAAATGTTAAAATAGAGTTTACCATTGTAAAGAGGTGAGATAGTCAAATAGATATATCATTTGTTTAATTTAGATAATATAAAACAGTTATGAAATTTTGAAACTAAAAAGCCAACACACATAAGCTGACGTTAGTAATACAAAAGTCAACAACACATGCAGATCCAGGCAAGGTCCTGGCGCTATGGCGCACACATTAAAGCTTTTTTTAGCAACATCACATAGCTTCATTCAATAATAGGAGTACAATCTTCGCTTGCTAAACCCATATAAGCCACTCTGGGAAATAGACTAGCCAAAAAAAAAAAAAAGAAGGCTAACAGACACCATACATGCACTGCAATGGGCCACTAAATTTGCTTCCCTACACATCCAAACAACTCGAAAATCTCGAAAACCCCTACCTGTCCCCCTGATGTCGAAACAAAGACCACCAATTGAAGACCTCATCCCCACATGATCACTCGCTCATAGCCATTCTCTGCAGCTAGCTCTAGCACCTCTTTGGTAGCAATCGCCTCGGCAGTAAGAGCATCGGCACATCATCAAACCAACGAGCCGTTGCCGCCTGGATGTCTCCCCTATGATCACGAATTACAACTCCAGCACTGCCCGTGTAGGAGACCCCATCAAAGGCTGCATCGGTATTAATGCACACATTAAAGCTTGAAAAGGCTCTAAGAGCACACAGCAACAGCAACGGTAATGTTAAGTGAGAATGTCGAATAATGACCGAAAATGGATTATCATTGGTGATGATTGTCTACAATGTCAGAATATATACAGTGACAACATGCATGACCGAAGGGGTATCTTAACCCTGACGTTTCCTACCGTAGGGCCTAATCCCTAACCGTCATTAGCCGTTGCTAATGACGAGATTATTCTAATTGATCACTAATTAATAATACTAATTAATCCTAACACTACCCCTTGATCAATTAATCTTGTGTAGGCTCCATTTAATCTTGTGTAGACACCGTTGTATATTCGTCAGTTGTAGTCTTGAATCTTTGGAAAACCCTATGAAAAAAACCAAACTATATCGATATATCGGGAAAACTCCTTAAAAACACAGTGGGAAAAATAAGGAGAAAAACCATGATATATATAAATCCTAATGTTTATAGACCCTTTAGGTGACACTAAAGACATAGTCGTGATCAAAGATCAATATGTCTTATATATATTATCCTTAAAAATCCCGTGTAGGAAAAAATAGATAATATAACAACTTCCACAAAACCTTTTTTTTGGGAAATATGTGAGGAGACTCTTTGGAAAACCCTATGGGAAAAACCAAAGTAGTACTGATATATCTGGTAAAATTCCCTAAAACCCAATGGAAAAATAAGGAGAAACGCCGTGATATATAGTCACCAATGTTGTTAGACCCTTTGAGATAAGCTCAAAGTCTTAGTCTAATAACACCTTGGCCATATGGTCAATATGCCCAAATATCATCTTCCAAAAACCCCGATGGGCAAAACTTGATGATATAGCATATAACTTTATATGACATTGCCTCATCAAAAACTTTATATGAGAAACCTCGCAAGGAAATAGCTCAAATAAAGAAAAGAGTACAATGTATCATATGTCCCAATATCATCCCCAAAAACCCCTATGGGAAAAAACAGATGATATGACATAATCTTGTGTCGATATTGCCTCATTAAAAACTTTATATGAGAACTCCAAAGGGAAAAACTCATACAAAGAAAATAGTGCAATATAATGTTTTCAACAAGTTATTAATCATAGAGACAAGATAATCTCCCCGAAACTTGCAAACCTTTCATACCATGTACTCAACACATAAGAAATGTGGAGTATGGTAGACTTTGTGAATATCGCTTTGATATTATCACAATACTTAGTTTGCGAGATATTCATATGTCCATATGACCTATGGAATAGAACCATCTTAATGCAAAGCATTGCAATTAGTATAACTTGTCTCCATCTAAACAACACAAGATGTATTACCTTTATGGATAATGATATTTGATTCAATAGAATCAATATCACATAACTTCATATGTGATCTATCATTCTGCCAAGTTATGCATATTCATATGATGCCTTGGATAATAAAACTTTAGAATGATGAATGGAATTGACCATTAAATGTCTACTTAACGACTATTACAAACTGGTCTTTCCATATTTATGTAAAGATTATTTTAATGATCTAGAATTTGAGGATCTTATAGATAACCGTAATCATAATATCCATATAGTTGGATCATGGATTACACTAAGATCACATGTGCTATTTTGATATATCAAACATATTCTTAACTTCAATCTACCAACATCCTGGTAGAGTAGCGCCGGCTTTGCTAGATAACAGTTTGTGAGAACGTCGGATCATGAGCTAGAATTTGATGGACCAAATCATAGAACAAATCTACATGTTCAGCAACAATGGATGTCCATTTGATGTGGAAAAATTGATGAAGTAAATGGTTGTGCTCATCTATGTCAAATCTATTGCAAACTGCCCGAACAAAGGATTGAAGACATTTTAAGGATGTTTGGCTGCATAGTTTGAAACCAAAGAGCAGGTGACCCAAATTAGTGTAGGGTCGAGATGGTCGACTAGAGGGGGGGTGAATAGTCGTTTCTAACAAATAATCGCAATAGCTAGCCAATTTAATGTGCGGAAGAGTAAAACGGCCTAGCTTTGACTACACCCCCTCTATCTAAAAGTTTCTAGTATCCTTGTGAAGATGAAACTATATTGCTACTAAGGATACTAAGCTAGATGAAAGCTCTCCTACACAATTCTAGTATGCAAGGTCAAACAATTCTAAGCAACTAGAAGGAGCGAGCTCAACAACACAAGATATATAGATGATACAATGAAGTAAACTTGTGTTGAGATAAGCAAACCACAAAGGAGAGGTTGACACGCGATGTTTTTACTTGGTTCGGTGACTTGCCGGTCACTTACTCCAAGTTGAAGCAAGTCCTAGGATTGCCGCTCCTCTAATTAGCTCCAAGCCCGCAAGCTTCGGACTACCTCACTAGGTAGGCTCCTCGAGCACTAATTCTTGAGCCACTCAATCAACTAGGTACTCTTCTTGCCTCAATTCCACTAGAGATGCTCTTTGCCTTCCTCCCATGGGATGAGCTCACAAGCCCCTCACAAGTCTCAACTCCGGAGCACCGCACAATCCTTCTTTGCGTGCTTCACGGAGACACAATCACCAAGCCGTCTAGGAACCGGCAAGCTCCAAGAGAAACAAGCAACCACGCCCACACGACGATCACCTAGTGCCACAAGCAATCTCTCACGCAAGGATCCGCACTAGTGATGCACACTCTCTCTCAAAGTTGCCCTCAAGCTTAGAATGGGAGAGGAGGTGTTTGGGAGGAGCTCTCTCAAAGGATATGCTGTTAGAATGGCCAAGAGAGACTCCCCACGCCGGCCACCCTTCTATTTATAGAGGTGGGGGCAAAACTAGCCGTTTTCCCCTTTCCTGCGACAAACGCGGACAGTCCGAAGTGACACACCCGGACAGTCCGCTTCACACGAGAACTAGCCGTTGGATTCAAACACGGCTCATGCGGACACCCGCCCACGGGGCCCCGGACCGCCCACCGCTCACCTACGGCGGCGAACCAGAACATCACCTCACTGCTCTCGACCCGAAAAGACTTGTGGGACAGTCCACCTAGCGAGCCCGGATCGTCCGCCATTGAAGGCGTGGCCGGAGAATGAGAGCGGCAGTGGCTCGCTTGCGGCTAAACCGATCGGGCGGACGATCCGCCATCGAGTGCGAGCCGTCGCCCACGGCGCTTCCGGCGCTCAATCCCAAGAAGACCGAAAACACTCTTGTCTCTTCAAATCAGCCCACGGAAAGTCCGCCAAAGATGCCGATGCGATGCGAGGTAAACCTGAAAACCACTTCTCAAGCGCAACGCCACCTTTCACTTTGGGCAAACATTCATACCATATGAAGTGCTCCAAAGCATAACCAAGTTAGACCCAAGCGCTTTTAAAACCTTTTCAAGAAAGCCAACGCCAAGACATGATCACTCCATGAGGATCGTTTCAACAATGCCACCGGTTAGCTTTTGAAATCAATTTCACAAAGGTTTTGTCGAACAATGCCACTAACCACTAAACGTACCTCAACGTTAGAGCTCACAAGTGGCACTAGATAACCGTAATGCAAACACGTTTGCCCCTCTTTATAGTACGGCTATCTATCCAAAATCCGGCTATAATCTTCTCTACACACCTCATAGCCGTAAAAATGAAACGCCCTATGTTTCATACCTTTGCCTTGCTCAAATCCAAATGCTCCATTTGATGTTCCGCAAGGAAGGCCGACAATTCACCAAGTCACTTGATATAATCAATTTATCCTTGACTTGATCTTCTCAAATGATGTGGATCACTCAAACCATCACATAGACTCCAAGTCCATCAACCTTAGCCTCACTTGCTTTTCACCTTCACTTTGGTCCTTCGGCGCCAAGTCGCTCAAGCTTCACCGCCTCGCGGTCCGTCACTTCAAAGCCTTGACTTGCCCTTCACCCTCGCATCGGTCCATCAAGCCAAGTCTTGCTTCGGTCTTCACTTGCTTGCTATGTTTGATTTGAACTTTCCAACATACTAGCAATGCAAACCAATGCCGAAACTCATTTCATCTTGTGAACTCAACTATTTCTCCTTCACACACTCAACCGAGAAATTAGTCCACAAGTGTTGTCATTAATTACCAAAACCCAAACAAGGGCCTAGACCTTTCACCCAAGAATACGCATGGTGGCTAAACGCACCCATCTAGCAGGATCAGTTTGATAGACATCAATATTAGTCTCACAACGAGTGATCTAGAGATGTGGGTTTGATTCATCAAACTTATGTAGTTCAACATCAGGGAAAGAATTATGATAACTAGGGCGGACAAGATAGCAACGACCATCAACATTAACAGAGCTAATTGTAGGCAGGATAGTGGTAGGAGACTTCGATGGGACCACCGCACCTGAATCTAGGGGTCGGCCCGGGGCGACGGTTACCACCGCCCCCAAAGCCTCCCTTGCCGTGGTCTAACGACCTAGATGCCGCCCTTGACGGGTGAAGCTCCGGATCCATGGAGCTCGACACCTTGTTTCTCGGTGAAGCAAAGTGTCACTAGTAGCCAAATGATTTTGCATGATATCGCAAATTATTAACCGTGGCGGGCACTCGGTTTGCCTGTCGCGGTTAATGCCCCACCACGCCCAGTTTTATTTTCCGTGGCGGGCATTTTTTACCCGCCATGGAAAATTGATTTTGCGCGTGGCGGGCACCTTAACTCGCCCGCCATGGAAAATAGTGTATTTTCCGTGGCGGGCGTGTTAAGATGCCCGCCACGCAAAAATCAATTTTCCGTAGCGAGCATCCTAAAAGGCTGTCACAAAAAAAATAGTGGCCCGATAAGCAGCCCATCTCGGCCCGATAGCATCTCCACATATATATATACTATACTTATGGTATGGAAGTCACCCCACTTCTCTCCACTTCTCGAAACACCGACCGCACAAAAAAAACACCGACCGCCCCTCCCCTCCCCATCCTCGTCGGGGCCTCTCTCCCGATCATGACCGGCCGCCCCAAATCCTGCCCGCCCCTCCCCATCCTCTTCCCCTCGCGCCCGTCCCTGCCCATCCTCTTCCCCTCCGGCGCCGTCCCTCTCTCTTAGCGGCAGCGTGCGCGGCGGGACTCCCCTCGGCCCGGCGCCCTCGTGCGAGATCTCGGCGGCGAGGTGGCGGTCCGTAGGCGGGAGCGGCCACGAAGCGGCGCGACCGGCGGATCCAGCGGCTTCCGGCAACGAGCGGCGGATCCGGCGGGGAGCCACCGACGGGCGGATCCAGCGTAGCCGGCCCTCGGCGACGGCGCGGTGGCGCGGATCCAAGTCACGGCGGCGGCGTGATTCCCGGCCGCGGTGAGGTGGCGGCGAATCCAGGCGGGAGCGGCGCACCCGCGGGCGGATCCAGTGGTTGCGGGCCCCAACGGCAGATCCCGACGACCCTAGCTCATGGCGGCGGCGTGATTCCAGCTTCGCGGCGGCACCGCCTAGATCCACCGTGGCCCAGATTGAGGCCTGTTTGGGCTTTTTGCTTTTTTTTTTTTTTTGAAATCATTAACCATGACGGGCACATGTAACACGCCCACCACGGAAATCGATTAACCGTGGGCGGGCTACAGCGCCCCCGCCCGCGAAATTCCCACCATTTACCGTGACTGTGAAGGGTGACGGGCTTAAATGCCCGCCACGTAAAATCATAATCGCCCGTCACGTAAAATCACTTGGTTACCAGTGTGTTCTTCACGAAGCGGTGTATGAAGAGCTTGGTGCGCGATTGATGGTGACGGAGCCTGCGTGCGCTTCCATCACTGCTTCCGCCATGTCGTCGGTGATGATCGGCTCGATCACTTGGGCTTGAGGCAGGACGAGGTTGAGTGCGGCGTCTACCTTGGTCCTAAGGTCAAGCATGCCGTGCTCAAGCTTGCGAACTTGATGGTCGACATCCGACTTCCAGTTATGGAATTCGGTCCTCATAGATCGCATCTCCCCATAGAGGACTTGAGCTCGTTGATACCCTTGGTATTCTCACTCAGGAGGGTGAGAATTTACCCGAACTGCTCCTCCGATGTTGCCATGGACATCTGACGACTAGTGTGATAGGGATTGAAAGCCTGTGGAAAAAAATTGTGGGGAATTTGTGGATGGAAACAGAGTTGATACCAATGTAACCAACTCTACTACAAATATTTAGAACAGATAGTATACGATGGTAACCCTCGGCCAACGCCTCCAGTTGATTAACGAGATCGTCTAGCACGCCGCCGCCGCCACTGCTGACAGGCACGGTTCAACGATCAGTTCGGGTTTCCAATTCTTGTTCTTCTCCAAGACGTTAATATAAGAGAGCCGGAGGCTGCTCCCGATCTAGGCCGCTCGAATTACTTAGACCATTGGCCCGTAGACTCTACTAGGCTTCCTGGGTCGCCTGATCTTGGCCTGCTTCCCTGGAAGGCGCACTTGATGATCCCGCCTCTCCGCTGTCTTTAGACTTGTCAGGCTCACCGTCGGCACTGATGGTGACACGTTCTTGCCCATGTATGAACCAACTGTAAAGATTTGTCTTGGCACATTTCGTGGTATGTGGCTTGATACTACTGACGGTGCCAAGATTACTGCTCCTGTTGCCCACATGTTGTAACTCTGCAACGACATCACCGTTGCAACAGAATCTAGCAGGACCGGGTTTCATAAGTCTGCTCCTCCAGCACGCCGAGCTCATGGCAGAGCCACAGCAGACGATCAGGTACGTGCGTCGAGCTTGGCTGGGTCATGCTCCAGTTATACAACAGGTCTGTGTCTGTGTACTTGCTGCTGTGCCGGCTGGCGTACCATCTGGACTGGACGAAGCCATCTCCATGGCGAAGGGAAGGCATCGCGCTGTGCGTGCGGGCGGGCTGGCTAGCTGACCAGCTGTATAAAGCACGGCCCATGAGAAATTGAGAGGGATGCACACGCAGCAGCGTCTATACACGAGTCGATCAGACGCTTCCTCGCGTGACCTCACGTGGCCCCCACACTCTGTTACGTGCTCTGCAACCGGCGGTTGCGAATCTCCTGGCCTAGATTCGCAGCGCGCACCACGCCCGCCCCACATCCCCTTCCTCTCGGAGCCAGTAGCCACGGTCACGAATTCAAATGTGAACCAACCAACACCACCGAGGCACCGACTCGTCGCCCCTCCCACCCCAGACGCCCCCAACCAGTGCAGCGCCTCGCCGCGTGCTGGCAAGGAACAAGAGAGCTGGCGGTCGAGTCGGAGCCGAAGTGCATGTGGGTGGCCCTCGTCTCAGGAGCAATCATGTATGCTTTGCACACGCCGTGGAATACAAAGAACCTGGTTCCCCTTAAGTCTATACTAGAAATACGCCCGTGCGTTGCAACGGGAGAAAAATATTAAATGTTAATGAACCATAAATATAAGTGTTTCATATTGGTTTTCTAGAAAATTTATTGAGCCGTAATATTTTTTTTGATGATATTAACATTCCCTATATAAGTTAATATTAAGAATAATATGATATATCCCATTAGGTCTGCATCGAATTATTTAAAAAAAGATAGATCTTTCTGAAATATTTACACATAAATTTATTATGAAATTAATATATAACTGTCTATATGTCGATAGATATTAATTTAGGTGACTTTCTTTGAGGACACATAACACATTTAATTGAAATTCTAACTCTCTCTCGACTAACAATGATGCATACATTGCATGTCGTCGGACTGTTTTTTTCCTGTTGATTAACAATGATGCATAGATCTATGCATCCATGTGTCTTTTTTTTTTTCTTCTGTATTTTCTTTATTTATTTTCTTTTTTTAGGAACTTTATTTATTTTCTTCTCTCTATTCAATCTTATCCTCTGTCACACCTCGCATATCCATCTCAAATCAGCCCATCAAGGCCCAGTGTATCCTCTCCGTTGCCAAATCCTCCCCGCCACCCAAGTCGTTAGGCACGACTCACGCCGTCGCGAATCACGAGCTATGTGCCCGCCGCGGCAACACCTACGCCCGATGAGCGGAGCCAGCCGAGGTTGCACGCGGCTCGTTGAGCAGCTCAACGCTGGTGCCCGGCTTCAGCGAGGAACCGGTGTAGAGCTCAAGCTGCGCCCACGGCCGCCTCATTCGTATTCGTGGGCCCGACCGCCCGATCTCATGCCGACCATCGCCTCCGCTCGAGCTGTTCGGGCGAGGCGCCCATCACCGCACTTTCGTGCGCCACACGTGGTGACCGGAATGATCCCCCACGCCGATCGCTACGCCGTCTTGGGTCCTCCTCGAGCGCGCCCGAAGATCTTCCGTGCCGCCGCTGTTGTCCCCGTCACAATGAAAGCTGAGCTCAGCGTGCGGTGAGCCTCCACGCGCTAGGAGGGGATGGAGGTGCGGGGCTTGTCCATCGTGGGCCGCTTCGCGGCGAGCCCCATGCCCACTATGCATCGACGCCGCTACCGGCGTGTCCGTCTTCCGCAGTGGACGACCGAATCCAATGGTTGTTTGCGCGTGCGCGCTTGGGTACATCCACAATGATGCGGATGCTAGAACTCGGTCTTGTTTTATATATATAACAACCAGAGCTCGGGCATGTGTATTAGGTATAGATTTGGAGTTCTTTTTTTTTTCGATTTGGGTTTGATACGGATTGGATTTCCACTTCGATACAATGTCGTCGGCAGACACGGGACAGATACGGCATAGGGCTGCTCGTGGCCTCCATCCTCACGGACGGCCTCCATGGCAGCGGGGACGGAAGGCGATATGTGTCGGACTCTGATTTGATTTGGAAGGCAGGCAGGCTGGACGAAATTTTTGGGTGGACGACGGAAATTTTCTCTCTTTATTAGTAGGTATAGATATAGAACCCGAACGTTGTGAAGCCAACTACTCCCAGTCTATAGAACCTGAACGTTGTGAAGCCAACTACTCCCAAGGTGCATGTAGGCCATGGCAAGAGCCAAAGGAGATTTGTCAATTACAATGAGCATTTGAGAACTCACATAGCCCAGTTCTGCTAGTCGTTTCTGCGCCTAATAAGCCTGTTATTACTATTTTGTTGTGACAGAAAAAACACTGTAACAAAGTGTTTGTTTGGTTTATGGGACTAGGGACTAGAGACTAATAGGGACTAAAAATTAGTCCCTAGCCCCTTCCAAGAGTCTAATAGAATAGGGACTAAATGAGACTAATAATTAGTCCCTAGTCCTATGTTTGGCAATTTAAAAACTAAATGAGACTAAAAATTAGTTCCTAGTCCCTAGTCCCTAGTCCCATAAGAACCAAACATGGCCAAAGATGATAAGCAGGGGTGATACATTAAGCGAACATGACCGCCATGGTTCCCACCACCATTGAAGGACTAGCTTTCTACTCTCTCTCTCTCTTACGATAAACTAGCTTTCCACTCTTTAAGATTCTCTTTTGACAACTTTATATCCAAAAACCCTGAATCCCTAAGCGCCAAATCACATCGGATAATGAGAATCCAATAAATTTGGTATATATAGAGAGAAAACTAAGACACCCGTACTCAAGTACATTTTTTTTAAAAAAAAACATCTCTTAGGCCCTGTTTGACAGTCTTGTAATTCTTTCCGTATGTAAATGGCTACACCTGTATTTTGTTGTGCACAAGATAACCCCCCAAAATACAGGGTATTAATTTTCCTCCTCGCGATTTCGCGATTCCGCGATTCACTCCCCCTCCTTCTCCTCCTCGTCTCCTGCGCCTTGGCCGCGACTCCTCTTCGCGTCTTCTCCCGCTGCTCCTCTCCGCAGTCTCCACCGACGACCCGGCACCTCTTGTGTCCACGGTTGCCAAATCGTACGTACGCCGATGAGGGCCTCGTCCCCGATGGAGCCTCCCTTCTCCTCCTCGCGCTCCGCCGCGGCGTCCGCGTCCCCCTGCTAGCGTGGTCCGATCTTATGAATCGGCTTCCCTCTGTTCCTGAAGCCTACCCCTTCTACCTGCTTCGCCGCCGTGGTCAGGCATGACCTAGGTAGGAAGAGGGTGGAGGGCATGGGCGGTGGCGCCGAGTGCGCGTGAGGGCTTCTGGGAGGCTGCGGGCACCTCGTCCACTACCATCTCTCTGGATTTGGAGGGCACGAGGAGGGGCAGAGAGTGGAGCTGCCGCCATCGCCATGGGAGGTCAAGCAACGAACATAGATAGCCGGAGCGGGATGTCGGGGCAGCGACCAGGAGAGCCCGATATGTGTTGTATTTTTTTCCTCACCTCCCCACCAGATTTTATTTTTCCGGTGGTATTAGCATAAAACAGAGGTAAAATTAGTAGTGTCACCGGTCATCCAAACGCCATTTTCTAGAAGAGTGTAAAATCTTCCGGAGTTGTATTTTACACCGGTTTTAATATAAAAACCGGTCATCCAAACATGCCCTTAGGAAATAAAAAAGGGCTAATACTCAAGACACAACACGGCCCATGAGAGGCATGCATACAGGTACAGCTAACAAGCAGCAGTGCCGGTAGCCCAGTACACACTCACGATCAACAGCCATGGCCATCGCTACGGCGTGTATCCAATGCTCGTCTTCCTTCCTCGGCTGACCTCACGTGGGCCCCACTCTGTTTCCTTGGTGTGCAAGTGTACTGGAGCAGGAGGAACGAACGCTCGCTTGGTTGTGGGCCCGTCGCCTGCTGCCGTGGATGTGCAGCGCAACCACGCCGCGGCCCCGTCGTCCATAAAATCCCCGTCGCCTTCGTCTTGCAGCCAGCAGCCACGCCGATCACGAATTCAAAACAAACCAACACAACCGACTGGCCCCCCTCGCCACCCCAACGGTGGCGCCGCCGCCGCCAGCCATGGCGCCGTCGGCGCCCGATGTGGCGGAGGAATCGTCGCGTTCCCGCGAGGAAGAGAAGGCGGCCGAATCGAGCCGGCGCAGTGGGTGGCCCTCGCCCCGCTGCCGTCCTCCCTGGTAACGAGGGCGAGCGGGCCAAGGCGATGGCCATCGACAACACCGGCCTCTTCCGAGCTCGGCGACCCGCCGCTGCCCTCCTACTGGTGCCGCACCCCCCAGCCGTCGCCCCCGACCCTAGGCGCAACGACGGGCCGCTGTCCGCCTACATCCTACGCCGCCCGACCGCTCCGCCCTCGCATCCTCCTCCCTCCAGGCTCCAGGTCGCCGACGGCGACGACATACGGGACTTCTTCCTCTGCGACACCCGCAGAAATACCGTCCCATCCCCCCCACCCCCCCCAACGGAGACCCGCCATCCCCCACCACCACGACCTCCAAGACGGCCTCATCGCCGACGCCGCACCACCCCCTGCCACCACGTGGTCGCCCAGCCCAACCCACCACCTCCGCCAACTGGCCCAACAGGCTCCTCTACTACTCCACCGCCAAAAGGGCCACTGGATCCTGAGGGGGCTCGACCAGCAACCGGCCCGGCCCCCATGCGCAACCCCTTCTCTCCGAGACCGGCGTGCCGCCCACGACGGCCGCCTCTCGTGGATCGCCCGCCTATGGCGTGTTCTTCTCGCGACCCCCACGACCCTCTACGCGAGATTCCCCAACAAGCTTCCTCCCGCTCCCGGGCCACCGCGAGATGAAGGGCGACGCCGCCCTCGACCCCGTGATCGGGACCCTCATCGACGAGCGGCGCCGCCGTCAGGCCCAGGGGGCAAGGCTGCGCCGCCGAGATCCGTGGCCCTCTTACGACTAGCACGATGACGCATCTTCGCGGCTAACCCCACCGCCCCGGATGTGGACGCTGAACGACCGGAGGCGGCGGGACCCGAATGACGCATGGACGCCGAGTACGAGGTGGCCTTCGCCGAATGCGGGACAGCGAGACCTACGCCGACGACGAGGGCCTGCCACGCGGGGTGCCCCATGTCGCCCTCGTCAACCCCGACAACCACTTCGTCATCTACTTCTTCCAGGGCTCGAAGCTCTTCGGCTTTGACATGCGCGACATGAAGCTCGTCGCCTGCAAGGATTGCGTGATAGACCGTGATCAACTCAGCTTCCGATCCTCCCGCCCCATCGTCGATGCCTGGGAGGTGTGCCACCGCCACCCGAGCTTCCGGTTGACAACGACGACTCTTCATCAGAGCTATCCAAGATTGCATTGCTTGGTGCTATGAATATATTCACCAATGTCATTATTCCAAGAGGAAAGTGCTGATTTTGAAGTTAGACTTTGAGAAAGCCTTTGATACAGTAGAGCACTCAACAGTTATTCTGATGATGTCACATTTAGGCTTGCCAAGTCAATGGATCCAGTGGATGCAATCCATCCTTTCCTCGGGTTCTTCAGCTATTCTGTTAAATGGTGTACCTGGGAAATATTTCAAATGTGCCAGAGGAGTCAGACAAGGTGACCCTTTGTCCCCCCTCCTATTTGTCTTGGCAGCAGAGCTTCTTCAAGTCATTGTCAATAATGCATGTACCAATGGAGATCTTATCAAGCCACTGCCACAACCTGAAGAGGATTACCCTATAGTACAATATGCTGACGACACCTTAATGTTTGTCCAAGCTGATAGTGGGCAACTGTCTTTCTTAAAGAATCTTCTTCAGGAATTTTCAGCAGCAACTGGCCTCAAAATAAACTTTAACAAGTCCAACATCTACTCAATCAATGTCAGCAGTGAGGACATGGCAAATCTGGCAAATGTTTTTGGCTGTGAAGTGGGTACCATGCCATTCACCTACCTAGGCTTGCCCATGGGTAATACTAAGCCAAGGTTTGAAGATCTCACTCCCCTATTGGATAGGGTGGACAGAAAGCTCTCAATCTCCTCACAATGGTTATCATACAGTGGAAGATTGCAATACATCAACTCTGCCATGACTCCCATTACCACCTATATGATGTGTTCCATTAAAATACCAGTTGTAGCCATTGAGTATGTTGACAGAGGCCGTAGGCAATGTTTGGAGAGGAAACTCTGAAAAAACAAGAGGAGGAAATTTAGTTGATTGGCAGATAGTGCAGTTGCCAAAGTGCAAAGGTGGCCTAGGCATTATAAACCTGAGGCTACAAAATGATACCCTTCTTATGAAACAACTCAGTAAATTCTATAACAGAGCTGACATCCCTTGGGTACGCATGATCTGGAACAAATACTATGAAGGTAAAGTACCACACACATGCAGAGAAGTGGGATCCTTCTGGTGGAAGGATGTTATGAGACTTAATAACTTATTCAGGAGCATTGCCACATGTCAAACTGGTGATGGCAAAACAGTAAGTTTTTGGGAAGATCGTTGGTCTGATGGTGTCCTTTCTCAAGACTATCCAAGGCTATCCTCTTTTGCAAAATCAGATAGTGCATCAGTGGCAGAAATCATGATGGCTGAAGATTTAGACTCCATCTTCTACCTCCCACTTTCAGCTGAGGCAATGGAGGAGCTGGATGCACTGCAGGAGCATCTACAGTCTATAGATTATGAAGTAGACTCTCCAGATAAGTGGATTGCATGGTGGGGAGGTAATTATACATCAAGGAAATTTTACAAGCATGTCTTTAGCAATATTGAGGCTGACTCAGTTTTCAAGATTATATGGAAGTCAAGGTGCATTCCAAGAATCAAATTCTTTGCATGGCTCATCATGGTGGATAGGTTGAATACCAAAGACATGCTCCAGAGACGGCACATTCACATCCAGGGAAGTAATGATTGTGTGATGTGCCCAAACACTTCTCTAGAGACGTTACAACATCTGTTTTTTGATTGTAGTTTTGCCCAGGCTTGTTGGCAGAAGTTGGGCATCACTTGGGATATGAGTCTGGACATTTGTGAAAGATTTAAGACTGCTCGCCAAAGTAATAACATCCCTGCATTCACGGAAGTTGCTCTCACAGCTGCCTGGGAGCTTTGGAAAGTCAGAAATGACAAGGTCTTTCAGAGAAGAGACCCTTCTATCAATCTGTGGTTTAGCAATTTCAAGTCCCAATGTCTTCTTCAGTCAGTTAGACTCAAAGCTGACTCAAGGTCAAGCTTTTGTGTATGGCTAGATGCTTTCAGTTAAATGTTTTGTAAGAACTCCCGTACCCTGTTTAATTTAAAGTAATGAAAATCTTGCTGTGGGGATCTCCCCACAGCCTTTTGCGTCAAAAAAAAAAAAAAAAAAAAACGACGACTCTTCACCGGACGGTATGCGCGCGTTCATCATCCCCATTAGTTTCTCAGTTCTTGACGCATCCACTTGCCATGTCTACGTTTACTGAATCGATCAGATGCAGCATGCATGGCTGCTGGAAATGTCGACTTGATGCTCTTTGTGTGTCTGCATGCTCGGCATATCAATTGTAAATTGTTCGTGATCATATCTAGGCTCACTAGGTCGGTGCCAACACCCACATTGGCGAATGTGCATGCTAGTAACACTAGTATTTGAACTTGTTTATGCCGAATTGGTGGATATTATTGAATTTCCAGTTTCAGTTAGCATGATAACTGCCTTACACTCTGACAAGGTCACATGGGATCCTCGTGACATCCCGATTCATTGCCTTTGTCTTGCCATTGAGAAATATTTTCATTAGTTTCCTAGATGTAATACTCTGCTATGTAAACTAGGATTACGAGTTTACAACTGCACAGCGTGTATAGGTGATAGAACAGAATCACTGAATTAGTCTAAATTTGGCATGTACAGAAGAACACTACTTCTGTTTGTCATGGGTTCCTTACATATTCCTCTTGTGAAAAAAGATTTAATTCATGAATCATGACTATGACTTCTGCTAGCATATGGATTTGAAACGCAAATTGCTGATTGCTTGCTTGACACTTAATTGCTGTTCTTTTGGCATTTGGATTCGGAATGCTCTTTATAATAGAATCACTGAATTAGTCTGAATCTTGGCATGAACAGAACGCTGCTTTTGTTAGGCATCAGTCTTTATATATTCCTCTTGCTCAGATTTGTTTCAATTGTAAATTGCGAGTGATCATACCTAGGCTGGCTAGGTCGTTTCCAACATTCACATTGGCCTATGTGCATGCTAGTAACAGTAGTACTATTTGATTTTTTTTTTTTGCCAAATTGATGTATATGATCACATTTCTAGTTTCAGTTGGCATCCTTACTGTGTGCGCTGCTCCAAGTCATTACCTTTTCTTACCACTGAGAAATATGTTCACTACTTCTGTAGATGTATTACTGTGTTATTTACATTGGATTACAACTACACAGCGTGTATAGATGATAGAATGGAATCAATCAATTAGTCTGAATTTGGCATGTACAGAACAATGCTTTTCTTTGGCACCATGTCATTACATATTCTTGTGCAGATTTGATTCCTGAATCATGAGTAGTAGCATTAGTAGTATTTGAACTGCTATATGATTAATTGATGAATATGATCACATTTCCGGTTTCAGTTTGCATGCTTACTGTATTACACTCTGACTAGACTACAAGGGATCCTGTTGACATGTGCATGCTTCTCTGATTCATTACCTCTTACCATTGAGAAATATGTTTATTACTTCCCTAGATGTACTACTCTGTTATGTATACTTGGATTACTACTGCACAGTGTGTATAGATGATGTAATATAATCACTGAATTAGTTTGAATTTGAATGTACAGAGTGGCTGGGCACACTGTGCAGGCGGTTATGATTTTGTACGGTTTGCCACTCAGCTGTTTGCCTTCTATGCTGCCCAGACCACAACTGCCAACATCACGGTGCAGCAGGCGCAACACTTAGAGTAAGTTATACTTTCTCAACATTTCATGCATCACATTTATATGTATGTGTTAGTGTGTTATAAAATTCTTGCTTTGCAGATTTACCAGACCAAGGATGGAGCGGCTATTGATGCGAGAGACGTGAAAGTTCATGAAATGGGATTTGGTTGGAGATTCATTGATCGGAACACATATTTGGGCACCAAATGCATCACCCTCCGCAATCCGCTGCAAAATAAAAGAAAGAGAGGAGTAAAATGTCTCCAGTGTGATCTCCGTGTGAAGTCCGCTGTAGTCCGGGTTGTAAGGTAATACTTTCTTTGGTGTCACTTTGATTACAGCTGCACAGATTGCTGATTGAGACCATAACCCTGCCTGTTCATATTTTGTCTTTTCTTTGCTCAGGCTCAAAACAAGCCTGATGGACACAATGACATTGTGGAGGCCTTGGTGCATTCTGATTTTGAGCAACTTCCTCTTCGAACAGTTTTTGCACTGGCTGCATGGGTTTCGCCTTGTCTCACTGCATTAACCATGAGGAGCATACCAACAACAATGTGGCGGCGTTAACAGCTCCTCCGGCCGGCGCATCCTACCCACATTGTGGTACTGCTCGTGCTTCACGATGGGTGGATGCTCCTCCCCGATCAGCTGTTTCAGGCCACCAATGGAATTCAGGTAAACGATTGTTTTCTTGTTTTTTTTTCTTTTTCTTTTTCTTTGGACTAAAACGATTATTTTTTTTTCACGCATCACGACAGCTGGATGTTCCTAACGAGCACCTACTTGAGGTCGCCGTTGAAGGGATTCATGTAAACGGTTATACAAGGGCGATTATTTTTCATGCTTTTTAATTCATTGTTTAACGGAAATGCTTGCAGCGAATCGAGGTCGACCAACAGGTGTTGTTTACACTACGTAAGCGAGATGCTCTGCCCTACGATGAATTTATTTTATTTGTGTCGAGAATAGTATAACTTTATATTGCTCTCAATTTTCGATTTTATACACATAGGAGTATGGGGATGCCACCCCTTGCATATAATTTTACCAAGGTGAAGGTTAGCACGGGTTAGTCCTACATAAAAGCTAAATGAAATGGGAAGCTAGCACTACGGTTAGGAGAATGGGCCTCCCTTGCCTTGCCTCTTGGCCATTATTTATAGGGTTGTGGAGGAGGCAGTCTTCCCCTGTACTCCTCTTTGGTTTATTATTTATATGGAAATCCTCGGACCTATTAGTCCTTGGGCTTTTCACATTGGTGGGGGGTCACAACCCCCTTACCTCTAATTATCCTCTTAGCCACTAGGGTTTGGCAGGCACAAAAAAAACTAGTTGCTATTGATAAAAGAACTTCAGATAGCCCAATTCTCGGGCTTTGATAGACGTCGTTGGAGCAGGAAGTGTTTTGCCAACAAAGTTGAGAGGCCATGATATGATGATGATGAGTTTTTTTTATTGCGGAGGTTGACATATAATCTCAATCTTTCTTGACTCAGCTGCTACGAGGGTCTTCACCTTGTTGGGAGCATCTCCATGTAGCCGAAGTAGTCATAGTAGTGGAAACATTTGTTCTAGCTATCATGGTCTTCAGTTGTAGATATATGTAGTGGTTGTCACCTAAGGTCAATGATGATCCCATTGCACTGATCGGGGCACTCGTAGTGACCTAGGGGGTCAAAAACCAAGAAGTGGCTTATTTACCAACCATTCTTCTTATGGCTAGATGCAATCTCCTAGTCCCTGCAGAAAAGAAAAAGAATTTCACGTTCTTCCTTTTAGGAAGGGAGGATTAGGAAAGTCCTATTGATTACTGCTTTCTCCAGACCGCCGGGAAAAGCATGAAAACACATATTTCGAGCACATGCAAGGGAACCGTAGACATGCAAGTGAAATCCAATCCATGAAATAAATTGATCCATGGACGGCACTGTTGTGGTAAAGGACGTAATGCCAGAGGAATCATTACCGCAAGGCATAGAGGGGGAGGTCATAAGCGCCTATTTGTCTAGGTGGATGTAGATGGAATAGTTATCGCAGTTGGAGGGGCTTGCCCCTTTGTCTCATGAGCACCTACCACCAGGTTGAATTGGTCTTCCAATGCACCCCCACCTAGCACCTCTTGGTTGGTGCTTATGACTTATATGAGCAGGCAAGGGTTGTGTCATTGTGTGCCTAGTTGACGAGTGTGTTGATGGACTTTGGAAGAGGTTCTTCAGTTGAGCCCAAAGTGATGGTGTGGTGAAGTTGAACTCGTCCTAAAAATGGTTGTGGGCCGTATGTAGAAATTAGAATGTTTGATTGAGTGAAGCTGTAGTTAATGCTAGCTGGTGATGATGGTGAACCCTTGGGCCGTATGTCAGGACGGCAAGGTCAGGTACTGTTGCTCGTCCGACAACGGCATCTAGTGGCAAATCAGGCGTGTATCATACTTGTTTCAGTCTTCGGCCTTCGGCCTTTCTTGTGATGCTATTCCAAATATGACCTTGTTGCTCAGTTTGCAAAAACCTGTGTACTTTGACTTTTCTCAAATCAGCATAAGCCTATTATTGCTGGACAATGGTCATGTGAAACAAAATAGGGAAACTGTCGATCGGTTGACGTTAGTCCAACTTTATTAAATTTTTTTCGACGGCATACCATTGGCACGTATTTCATTAGGAGAAGTGGGTATGTTTACACGACCTAGCACGTATCCGCGGGCGAGATGCCTAGACACGCACTAGGTTGACACACATTACAGAGATCACTAGCTTGAACGGTGGAGCTTAGAGTGGTGTACTAAGGAGGGAACAAATGTGCAACGGTGAAGAAACGGCGGCGATCAGTGGCCCCTGTTGGAGGGGCGTCCTCGGCGCTAGCGTCTGGTGGGCATGAGCCGATCAAGCACCTCGCGCTTGTGTTGCGGGACCGGTCGATGAAGTGACCGAGGAACCTCCGCGCGATCGTGGGAGTCCGGAGTGCGGGAGGGGCGCCCTCCGCCTGCCCTCCCACTTGTTGACCAAGACGCGACGGGCCCGCCCGCTCCGGATGGGATCTCTGAAGGCGCTCTTGGCAGCCAACCGGTGCTGCGACGTGGGAGTCCAGTTCCCCTCGACAATCCGCGACTTGCGCAGCGGACGGATCCTGATCAGGGGGGGCTCCTCCAGTGGTAGGCAGAAGGAGTCGACGAAGCGCAGTTACCGGCCACCGTACGGTCGACCACGACAGGTGCGGGTGCCACGGTTGGTGCGACGGCGGGTCAGTGGAGCGCCAACAGCTGTGGTGCCCCACAACGCCCGCAACCGCGGGAGCAGGTCCCTGGACGGGCGTGGGCAGAGTGGCCGCCACCAACTTTATTAATTTAGTTGCATCCGACATCAACATACTCGATAAACTCAACCGCATAACTAAGTTGGCAGAGTTTCATCAAGTCCAGTCTCGGTTTCGTTGCCACTTAAAAAAGAGGCACGAGTATGCTACATGTATCACAGGGCCCAATCATATAAAACATAGAGTAACTAACAAGCGTCGCAGGCAAGAGTTCACGACCTCGTCTTGAATGGCACATAGGTCTTGAGTGAGTCGAGCACGCCCTGCACGGAGGCCGCGCAGGATGCGACGGTGACGAGGAAGCAGACGAAGCTGAGACTCTGCAGCGCTATCCACTTGGTACTAAACCTCGGAACCTGCCGCTGCCGGATGTACATCTCGACGGGGAAGAAGACGGTGAGCGGCCAGAATGCGATGCTGCCGAGGATGCCAAGGATGCTGTTGAAGAAGGGCATCAGGATCGCCAGCAGCGTGATGACGGCCACGAACGCAGTGCGCCACACGAGGCGGAAGATATTGAGGCCCGCGGCGCCGTACTCGCGCGTGGACCCTGGGTACCTCGCCGCCACGGCGCCCTCGACTGCCGCGAAGAGCGGCTGGCAGAAGACCTGGAAGCTGCCGACGAGGTGCACGACGATGCAGGCGTTGGCGAAGTCGACGAGCCAGAAGGGCTCGTAGAAGCCGAACCCGGTGAGGATGTTCCCGACGCGGCGTTGCCGAAGGCGGCGTAGCCGAGACATCCGCACAGAATGTAGAAGCCGGTGGTGGTGGAGATACCCATCATGGTGGCCCGGCGCATGGCCTTGTTCTCGGCGGGCGGCGAGCGCAGCGTGTCCTGTATCTCGATGAGGACGATGGCGTACGAGTAGGCGAAGGCGACGTTGCCCAGGGCCTGGAACGTCATCCACACCTTCTGCGCCGAGTCCACGTCCACGCCGACCTGGGTGCCCGTCATGGTGGTCTTCCCCGTCCCCGTGGGACCCGAGACGATCTGCGCCAGGGAGAGCCCGACGGCGATGATGGAGTAGGAGAAGGACATGATGGCGGCGATGATGGAGAGCCACCAGAGCTTGTGGAAGTTGTGCAGCTGGCTGAAGATGACCTGCACCACGCCGAAGCCGATGATGTAGGCGCTCGTGTTCTGGCTGCAGTCGGCGTCGTGGCCGTGCCAGTGGAAGCAGTTGGACTTGTTGATGGCCCTGCAGGCATACATACATAATATTGGAGATCATGTCATCTGAAGAAATAAAACAAAGGGACGCCGACGACTCACGCAGCACTGATGGAGGCTGTGATGGTGTAGCCGATGCAGGTGCCGAACATGTTGGCGTACTGGCAGAAGCCGCAGAACCAGAAGTACCAGCCGCCCAGGTTGCTCTTGACGGCCTCGGTGTAGGTGTAGTTGCGCTTGCCCGTCACGGGGTCGCCCACGCGGTAGCAGTCGGCCAGGAGGCCGCAGGTGTAGAAGGTGATCGCCGCGAAGAGCACCAGGGTCACTGGCCCGGTCACCCACCCCAGCTGCGCCATCGCCCACGCCAGCGACAGCACGCCGGAGCCGATCACTGCCGTGATGATGTGCGCCGTTGCCGTCCATACCGTCCCTGCACACAGATGCATGCATTATTACCCAGTTATAATGTTGTGTAAATAAACTCCATTCAGCGAATTAGCATGGTCAAATAACTCGAGCACATTGTGGAGACTCTATTTCAAACCAGCCAAACCTAAATCTGGGTGCTCAAACAAAAATATTAGGGAGATTTTTCAACTTGATTAATAGTTACTTCATCCCATTTGATAAAATTTATACGATAAGGTAATTATATTTATGATACCAACTAAGCATCATTATATTTCTATTTAATTTATTTTCATAGTGTACCAATTCATTTGTGTCATAAATCTTTCCATAATTTTACTCAAACTTGAAATGCTTTCGATCTCTAAGATTCTTAGAATTTAGAAGGGAGACATATAGATGGCCATGCAGCACGCAGCCCGCCGCCACGCCCGCGACATAACAATTTTTTTGCCCGACCCAAGGCACGGGCCGTGCACGGCTGCCGCCCAGCCGTGGCACGGCACAGTCACGCCCGGTTGAATAGATGGCCTGTGATTTGTCCCCGCTAAACCACACCCCGCTGGTCCAGTACCCCATTTTTAGCCTGCTCGGCTCATTAGGTTCCCACCGCTCTGCCTTCCCCACCGCTGCTGTTCGCACGCAACCCTATCCCTTCCCTCAGCCGCGTCGCGGGAACGAGGAACGGCTCCCATCTCCCCGCGGTTCGTCTCCCTTGCACCGTCGCGTGGCTCCGTCTCCATCGTGCCGCCGGACAGCGGGCGCGGCGGCTCCCCGCCGCCTTCCGCTCCCTCGCGGATCCTCCACGGGCGGCACGGCCATCTCCCTCCCCACCTCTTGTTGGCTCGTCTCGCAGACGATTGGCGCCCGCGCCGAAGCGAGGACCATGGTGGGGCGCGGAATCGGCGCCGGCGCCGACGCTAGTCCTCGCCCGTCGCGGCATCGCCTCAGGCTCTACATCGCTTGTCGCCCGAACTGACCTACGCCGCCTCGAGCATCCCTTCCCTCCAAGCTTCTGGCGTGCCGGCACGGCACGGGAAACAGCCCCCGCGGGTCGTGCCGTGGGCTGTAGGACGACACGAGCACGGGCGGGGCGGCACGACACGCCGGCACACAAGCATGGCATGACCGGCCACGGGCCGGGCCGGCACGGGCCGTTGGACATCTATAGGGAGACAATACTAGACAAAAATATTTGTGTAGTAGTAGATTGTGTTACTAGCTAGCGTTCTATTTTGTCCTCAACTCGATGCATGCAGGAGGAGCAAATGTGCGGTCAATATGAAAACAAAACAGTCGTCGTCGACGACGCATACATGTAACCGCCTCATCACAAATTCACAACACACAACTGAACGATGAGAATCGACGACGACAAAAACTCGCAAAAGGACAGACCACAGAAAAGCCATATGGGACCTTCTCTCTCACTCCCTTTCGGCGTGTGCCATGCGCGCAGAAATCAGCAGATGAGAGCCATATCATAGGCAAGAATCGGCGAGAAAGCTACGGGAAACCATCATATCGCGGAGGTCGTCAATGGATAGCGGCTAAGCTAGCTATGGCACGTTACATGCATGATCTCGACGAGTCCACGCACACCGGTAGCGCCGCAGATAGGTTATTTGGCGGCATTCATTCAGTGCTCCGCTTGGGAAAGAGATCATCGGCTGCCTCTGCAGCTTCTGCATCATCTCCACCGTTCTTTTTACTACTCTGCTAGCTGGTGTACAGTAGTCACTAGCAGGCTGCCTAGCTAGTAGCAGCCCACTTCTTCCATCACGAGATAAACAAACTCGGAAATTCGTGACTATATACTGCCCGTCCCTTAATAAGCGTTCGTTATTGGTGTACTTGTCTCACGTTTGACACCATTTTAGAAAATATGTGTAATATTTTTATCTCCAAAGAAAATTGATAAAAATCTAGATTCAAAGATCTTTACAATGATACTAGCTAATTATGTATTATAAATAATAATATATTTAATATATTTTAGCCAAAGTTGGTTGTTGGGAATTGTAAGCAACATATATTTGGGGAGAGAGGGAGTATGTAAGCAACATATATCATGAATGGTAGGGGAACATCTAGTCCTCTCTTAGGTAGGGCCCGCTAGGGAGCTGCATGTTTGGATTACATAGTTGCTAAACTCGGCTCAGTCGAGTTTTATGTCAGTTCTATGTGCAACAAATTCAAATAATATCCTAATTTCTGCATTGACTAATGCATATGGCTGTTCCTTATTACAGAGTTTTAGGATAGAACAAAACAATCCAGGGAATCTCAAAAATGAAGTTTTTGGATCCATAAAGATAAAGAAAGTGTTTCCAAACACTGCAACTACATAACAATGACAATAGTTTGGAAAGAAGACACAACTGAAGGCCAAACCCAAGTCAGTGCAAGTAGATTACTTTCTTGTACAGAAGGACTTTCCATATTACAATCTAACTAATTGTAAGGATATAAGTATGTGGTAAATTTGTCAGTAATAAGGATGGGTGGATGGGAATTAAAATCCTCACATATAAAGAGATACTAATTAATTCTGATCATTCAAGAATATATAAATAGGAATTTTGAAAGAGTACAAAACAGTAAACCACAAAACTAGCTTTCACTCCTATTTTTGGCAGCTGTAAAAGTAATTAAATCACCTGGGCACACATGATGTGCTGGTTATTGCTCATGCACACGCACGCAGGGCGCCAGTGAGGCAGGGACACGTTTATCAGTTTATTATTACTTCCCTTCCATAAATAACAGAAGGAACAGTGCATGAATTATTATAAAAACTAGTGTACTCAAAATAATATTTTGAACCAGTCCTCGATCCGCAACAAATACATTTTTAGTCCAATCATTTCTTTTTGTCGAATAGTGGAAGAGAATAAAAACACACTCACATAGACCGCGCTCTGATTCGAGTAAGGACAGTGTTCATGCTCGCTCTCAAATGTTAGCCTAGTCCATCTTTTATGTTCTAGAT
The DNA here is from genome assembly GCA_015847255.1 of Hyparrhenia diplandra. Taxonomy (NCBI): domain Eukaryota; kingdom Viridiplantae; phylum Streptophyta; class Magnoliopsida; order Poales; family Poaceae; genus Hyparrhenia; species Hyparrhenia diplandra. The sequence goes on along the minus strand of JADLZK010011958.1, from coordinate 16,150 downwards.
AAAAAAGAGCAGTATTATAAAGACTGGAAGAAATTAAAGTTAGTGATTTAGAATTCCAAGCTGTAATACTGCTCATTCAGTGTTTCCAAACGCCTAGATGGAATAGGAGAATCTTCTAGTTGTGCAGATCATCAAGCTAAGGGACAGTAAATGCTGGGTTAGCATGCAGCAGGTGCCGGCCAAGGTCCCTTGTAGGGAGTAGGGGACGACCGGCACCAGATTTAATTCTCGGCGTCGGCGGGGAAATATTTGGCTTGGCTTCCAAACATCTGCACAGCTCGGCGAATCACACGGAGTGAGGACGCGAGATGTCCGCGCGAAGTCCCAACGTAGCAAACATTCAGGGAACAATGAATGAACAAGATACGAGAAGCGCGAGAGCAAGCAGGAATCCATGCATGCCGGCCGTTTTTACTTATTTTTAGCTCTGTGGTGACTGGTGATGGCTGGATCGATGTATAATCGATGCTTTCACACACGTACCTGTCCTCCTCTCCTTGCCGTCGTCGTCGTGTTCGCCGCGGACGCGGGGAAGGGTGGCCAGGCCGTCCTCGAACTCCATGGCTCCGCCGCGCATCCCTCCTACCATGGATCACCGGCGGCGCCTCCTCCGAGCTAATCCCTCGCTGTCTCTAGCTCTCTCTTCTCCTCTCTCTGGCGCGTGCTTGCTCGCTCACTGGCTGGCTTGGCTCACCGCCGGCCGGTGGGTGACGATGGCAGGCAGGCAGCCGAGAGTCCGCCGAGCGCGGTGGTGGTATGGAGCACTTGGAGAGGGAATAGGGGCCGGGGAGCCACTGAATGGCGCTATATATAGCTGAAGGAGTGAGGAGCTAGGCCCCTCCTCGCCGATGACCGCCACGTTAGCGATTTGGGGAAAACTTGCTGGTTGTGAAAGTGGAACAAACTGTACATTTCTCTCGCAGTCGACACAAAAGACCCGCCAATACCACGGTGTGGTATAGGTTAGTGGTAACACGGTAGGGTGCTGCGCCGGCTCCGTGTGAACGAAGAATTCACCGAAATAGTACACAGTTAGTAACGGCGAAGTATGGTCAGTACCACTATATAACCAAAAAAAAAAAGGTAGCGCTGATTTTGGAAGACAAAAATGGCTGAAATAAACAAAAAAAAAAATTGACCACAACAGAAAAAAGTCAGCCCATTAATGTTCGTGGCCATTTAGAAGTCTGTCCCTCATATAGTCATATAGTCATATGGGTCTTAACAGGCCAAATTTGTTTTTTTTCAAATTTTAACAGGCCAAATTTTAGTTATATGACGTTGTGGCCCTTTAGAATCCTGCCCCTCATATGGGTCTTAACAGGCCGAATTTTAGTTCCATTACGTTTAGGCCTTTTACAAGCATGTCTCTCACATTTTCTCAAAAAAAAAAAAAAAAAAAAAAAGTGTCTCTCTCATGGGAGATGTTTATTTTACATTTTATGCCCCCGAGGTGGATATTTTGTATATAAATTACAACATATCATTTTATGGCATATCGAGTAATATGAATGCAAATATAGGGCTTATTTTTAAATTATCTTTGGTAACGACAGATACATGTAGTTTATATAAAAAAAAAATCTATGGTTTATTTTAAATTATGTTCTAGAATGGTATAGGTGGATAATCATTTACTATAATAATAGAGGTAGGTAATTTAAATGAAAATTTTGTGATTTACTTTGAAATCATTTTTATAATAAAGAGTTGGGCAATACTACATACAAACTATGGTTACTTTTATGTAATTTTTTATAAATATGAGTAATTTTATCATTTTTGTCTTGTCTTTATTAGTACCTCTAAGGCTAGTCTCAGTAGTGGGATTCATGTCCCAGATTTCAAGAATCGATGTGATAAAATAATGTAGTTGAGTTTCTTAAAACTCATTTCATCCCATGAAACTTCTATCATCTCTCTTCATTTATTCTATATGACATGTCAACTTATTTAATGATACGAACTCTCGTTGAGACAAGATTTCGTCGCCTTTTGGCTTAATTTTCCTATCTCACAGATTCAACACTTCTATACATTAATTATTATTATTATTATTATTATTATTATTATTATTATTATTATTATTATTATTATTTATTATTATTATTATTACAATTGCAACATGCGAGCAGATTTTTTTTTGACAAGGAATTTTCCTCTCACAGAGATTTAACACCTATAATTAAGGATGAAAACAAATGGAAAAACCCCAAAATTATTTTCTACTTCTTCATTTGCATACAAAATCGAAAGTGGTAAAGCCGGATTACCTAAAAACGAATATGAACTTATGGAATTTTGAAAACAAACTAATTCAAGCGAAGCGGATTCATGTTGTTATACGAAAAAATCAATATGAAATGTTGACCCATAGGATAAAGTGCATAACAATTAGAAAGTGTGTGCCCAAGTCCATAACAAATACTAAGTCCTACAACTTTCATATAAAAAAAGTATCTCTGTTTGATACCATATAAGAAAGATTATTTCTAAAGAAACAAGTGCTTGTACGTGATTAATCTAATGCTAACATTTTGTTTAATTTTTTTTTTGAACATCATAACGACCTCAAATTAAAAATCTAAATACTAGAAAGATGTAGATCTTGTCGAGAGCTCCAATTTTTATATAAAGATCATTTCCATCCGAGATCGTATGAAAAAGATATATTTTTTCTATGATGGCTAAATTCGGTTTTAAACCCAATTTTGAATTCGAGGATATTCTGAATTAGAAAAGTGGAAAACGGTTGAAAAAACTCTAAACCGTTTTGTTCCGATTCCGCATTTGGTGTTCCAAATTTTGAACCGACAATTCGAATTTGTCTAAAAATATGAATTCGATCGGATCAAATGTAGAAAACGATGCGGTTTGATTCGATATTTCCTATCCATTTTCAACCTTACCTACAATTGCAACATGTAGTGGATTGCTTTTGCCAATGAATTTTCCTATCTCATAGAGATTCAACATCTCTGTAGATTCTTTTTATTTTCTCAAAAACTTAGGAGACGTGTGCTTCATTATATAATATTAGAAGAAACTCTATAGATTATTATTACAATTGCAACATGTGAGCAGATTGATTAACAAAAATCGGAGTGTAATGGGTCCCATGTTGGGGAGGGCGACCCTCGCCAGCCCCCCCGCAAGCCCCTCGCCCGCGGGCCAAGCAACTTGTTGTATGACTAACTCTTTGAACATCATAGGCAAGCCCTAGCGGAGGGGGGCTCCGCTAGGCCAAAAGGCAGCGGAGGGCCCAAACAACGTCGAGCTCCGCTCCACTCTCCGGAGGGGCCTCCGTCAACCTTTCACCTGTAAGCCAAGACAACGTCATCGACAGGCTCAGCAAAGGGACCTCCGCAAGATCAGAGGGCATAAGAAGACCCAAGCGACCGCAGGCTCTACTCCCAGGCAAGGCCTCCGTCAATCATCAATACGAGGGTCAAGGCCCGATCGTCATCCCGAGGACCCAAGCGGAGGGTCAGCATAGCCAAGGACGCAGAACCAATCTCCGAAGGGAGGGCGCCACGAGAAGGTCGAGCCGTCGAGCCGTGGAGGCCGGGCGGGCGGGAAGAAACCCTATCGGGCGGCGGCCATCCTAGGGAGTCGTGTGTGTTTACCGTTATACCCCTGCGAGGGTAAAATACCTCTTTGCCCCGGCATGGGCCCACCCATCAGAGTGTGCAAATCCCTACCTACCATGTACCATGTTGTAAAGCGACCACCCGACCCCTCTTGGCTTCCTATAAATACCCGGGTAGGGGAACCAAGGAAGGGGGTCGGTTGGTGGCAAAATTCATCGCCATTTAATCGAATTATAGTCTTAGATAGCTTCGCAAGTTTTGTCTCTTCACATTCATGCTGGCCTCCGCTCGGTCCACCCCCGGCAACTCCAGCGATGGTGTGACCGGGCGGAGGCCCTCTGTCGTCTACTCCCCTCCGCACTCATGTGGACCTCCGCTAGTTCCACCCTCCGCAACTCCAGCGAGGGTGAGACCGAGCGGAGGCCCTCCGTTGTCCGCTTGTTTTGTTGGTTCATACTTGTCATTCCTTTCTCTGTGGGAAGCCCTCGCCCCTTCTCCCGCTATCTCCAATAGCGAAGGTCAGAGGGGCAGGAGTGATCCCCACATCCCATATGACAATCTACGCTTTCTTTATAAATATCAGCATCTCATGCCCACACCGTTGACAACAAAAGTTACGTTTCCGTCCTAACCACACCGCACACCTGGGCTGGCCGCCCACATATCTTCATCTTGGTGCCAGTGCCAGTGCCACAGCCCAGACGCGGAAGCAGAGAGCTCTCGCCTCTGCACTATCCGCCCACAGCAATATCATGGCGAGAGCACACCACCTAGCGCTGGTCAGCTTCGTAGCTGCCATCGCGGCTGCCTCAGTCATGGGTAAGGCTGCTAGTCTCTGATCAATTTCTTGCTACTCCAATCCACCGGAGAAATGCATATATGTTTGCTAATCTCGCCGCGCTGCTGCTGTTGCCGGCCGGATGGAACAGGTGCGGCGTCCAAGTCGTTCACCATCACCAACAACTGCGAGCACACGGTGTGGCCAGGAATCCTCTCGAGCGCCGGCTCCGCGGCGATGGACACCACAGGCTTCGCGCTGACGCCGGGGAGTCGCGCGCTCTGAGCGTGCCGTCGGGGTGGTCGGGCCGCCTGTGGGGCCGCACGCTCTGCTCCACCTCCACCGACGACGACGCCGGCACGGGCAGGTTCGCCTGCGTGACGGGCGACTGCGGGTCCGGCAGGCAGGACTGCGCCGGCGGCGGTGCCGCGCGCCGGCCACGCTCGCCGAGTTCACCATGGACGGCAGCGGGGGCATGGACTTCTACGACGTGAGCCTGGTCGACGGGTACAACCTGCCGATGCTGGTGGCGCCGCAGGGCGCCGCCGCCGCGGCGGGCGGCAGCTGCGTGCCCACCGGGTGTATGGTGGACCTCAACGGCGCGTGCCCCGCCGACCTGCGCGTGGCGTCGACGTCCTCCTCCACCGGTGGTGGTTCTGGTGTGGCCTGCAAGAGCGCGTGCGAGGCGTTCGGGTCGGCGCAGTACTGCTGCAACGGTGAGTACGGGAACCCCAGCACGTGCAAGCCGTCGGCGTACTCGCAGTTCTTCAAGAACGCGTGCCCACGGGCGTACAGCTACGCGTACGACGACGCCACCTCCACCTTCACCTGCGCCGGCGGTGGCGACACCGCGTACGCCATCACTTTCTGCCCCAGCACAACCAGGTAAATTGCACACACGTCACTTGCTACTGAACCTGGGGCCTTTAGGGTAGTAGTAGCGATCTCTTGTTCATGACTTTTGTCACCAAAAAGATTCATTGTTTTATTTGGTGTGCGTAAGCATGATATGGGAGACAAATTGCGTCAAACCAAAACGACTTTTGTCTCCGTGGCTCCAGAAGCTAGAAAGGCGAATTAGGCAGCACCAGCTCATCACCGCCTCTCAACGAACCCGGCCGGCCGGTCGGCAACAGACCACACCGCACAAGCTGCTCGGTGCGCCATGTTTGGTGACGCGCAAACGGTGAGGTCCAGGCTAAGCCACAGCCACAGCAACCATGTCCGCGTCCATGGCCAGGCGTGTCGGCACTCGGCAGCAACTGCGGTGCCGCCCGCCTGCCCATGCCGTCGAGAGGCGTCCGTGCCGTGCATACGGCAGGCGCCTGAGACGTCGGCATCCCACGTACACGAGTCAGCATCGCCGCTCGGGTTTTTGTTGGCCCCGGTGGACCACGAATTGATTGGGGGTGTTGACCACACTGCGTTGTGGAGGTATCACAAAGGCACGATGATACACGCCTCTTCCCGTCTTCCGTGTGATTTTTTTTTTTTTTTTGCATCATACGTTGTTTTCTGCACGAGCCCCACTTCGTGACTCACCTGCAGTTTTCCTCAAGATTGTACTACCGATTCCTTGAATTCCTCTTGGACCGCGATATTGCACGACTGGGCGAGATGTGGCTCCACCCGCATCCATACTCTTCTCGCTTTACCCTCGTACTCGTGCTCACCCCACCCCACACCCACCATCGGTGGACAATGTTCCCGCCTCGTCGCACCACCCGCCCCTATCCCTCAACCTTGCCCTCCCCTAACCCACGATACCCCCACCCCTGCCCTTCCGCCATCTACCATCATCACTATTGCATCGTGCCCCGACACCACGAAAAGTCCTTCTAAGCCCACCGAGGGTAGATCCCCTAACCTACTGCCACCGAGCTCCTCACTAGGACTTAGCCGCCGCGTCTCCTTCGTTGCTAGTGCGTCCCGGTTGTGCACTCAACTCCGAGCGTGATGGGTCGCACAAAAGAAATTGTGATTTCTCTCGTTCTTAGGATACGCTCCTCCCAAACCCTACCTGCTCCGCTCTAGCCCACGTCTCTGCTGCCTGTGTGAATGCTTAGTCGATGTGATGCCTCAGTTATCTCTAACCTTAATTTGGGTCATAAAGTCCCGTCGACTCAAAGCCAAAAAGGAATTAGGTATTCAAGAGCAATTCCAATGGAACAATAGAATATCTTGGAATCACTAACGAAGCCCCTCTCTATAGTGGAATCAGGACGTCCTAGGCCTGGACTAGCCATAGGCTCGCCTCGGTAACTAGGAACCCATTTGTAGACCGATATGTTGCCCTAACATCACCACTAATTGCCCAAGTTCAAGACCCTAGTTAAGGAGTCCTTGTGTCCATATGGACTGTCCATCTAATATATGTCATGTCAACCCATTAACCTGTCCTGTCGACAAGTCATCTATATTCGGATGGACTGTTTGATGTGGTCTCAAGCAAACTATTCGTTAGAAGAATAGTTATTGGGCATATGCAAGTTGTTGTATTGTCCTCCTCCCCATCCCATTCGGCCTGTAAGCCAGCTCATGAACCTACAGGCCATCAGAACCACACGCGTCCCCACCACTCCCCTTCCTCCCATTCTCTCTACAGAACCACCAAGAATTGAAGAAAATCAAGGTTTCATTTGACACAAAAACAGTTTTGCACCAACACACCAGCGGGATTTGGACGTCCCTAGAGGTTGCAAATAAACTACAAAAACAGCAAGAAACGCAGCGTGATTGATCGAACCGATCTAGAGATCAATAGGACCGATGTAGAGCTCGTTCTCAACCGAGAAAGCTTTGGAACACCCTCCGGAAAGATCTATCAGGAGGATGCACGCGAAGGATCTCTTAGGACCAACAAAGCCGCCTAAGATTGTCAGTTAATTCGTGGAGAAGATGACCGAACAGCAAAAAGATGGATTGAGAAGAGCAAAAATAGGGTAGAAGAGAGATATGTTTGTGTTTTGATGATTTGTTGGTAGATGAGATCAAATCGGCTGTGAACCTCTCAATATATAGAGGCGGTGGTCTTATCCCCTTAGGAAACAACTTAGATACATTTCCGACTCAAAAAACTACCCAAAGCACGAGTCGACTCGAGATCAAGTTGGTTTCCAGCGATGAACCGGCTTGGCCAGCCCTCAACCTGGCTAAGCCTGTTTTCACGGGCGCACGAGTGGCTGTCTTCAAAGTCACAACTGGCTTAGCCGGCCTGGGAACTGGCTAAGCCAGTTGGTGGGGGGTGGGGGGTCCAACCGGCTAGAGGACCTGGCCTAGTTGGGTGAAGAAAAGCAGTCGGCCTGGCTAGACGGCTAGGCCGGCTCGCTTTGCCTCGTTGTCTTCCTCCTCATGATTTCTTGCTTCATTTGCGATGTCATTTGATCTCAAGCTTGCCCAACACTATTATAACTTGTTCATGTTGTCAAAAATCATGTGAGACAATTTTGAGTGTCAACAGTTTCAAATCCTAATACTGTTTTATCTGATAATCAACCGGAGCGCCATTTGTACTGTTGAAGTGTAATGAAGAGGATCTTTGATGTCTTCGATGTGGCCAGTTTCTCCTTAGTTCCACTGCCCTAGTTAAGGAGTCCTTGTGTCCATATGGACGGTCTCAAATTACTTTATACCCTTCTATTAGAATTACTATATGATGACTCGCATGTCATAGCTTGTTTTTTGAAAGTGTGCGTTGCACATGCTTCATTAAAGGAAGTGGAAGTTACACTACTCGGTTGGCCAAACGACCGCATGTCATAGCTAGATTGTTACAAGATTGTTATATGAGACAGGGCATATTTGAATCATGACCACAACTCTCCATGCCCTACGCCATGTGTGTCATAGGTTTTTAGGCATTGGTTTACTATTCTAACTATAGCACGCCGCACTTTCTTATCACCTTTCCTACACGTTATAGACTCATTTGCTTGTCAAAATTTGCCGCAAGTGTGGTTTTGTTTTTACTCGTCATGTTTTCTGTGGCTGCCACACAGTATGCCGAAAGTTAGGCGTGCTAAGTTTGAGCATGAACCAACCCGGTTCTAGGGTCTTAAATCTTTGTACTTGGTTTTAATGGTTTGACATACATGTGAATCCTTCATAGAAAAAAAAACTGCAGTCTCTCACTTCTTTTGTGTTTCCCTATGTAACTGCAGCGTCAAGGCAGCCGGGGCGCAAGGAGGCCTGCCGCTGGTGAACGCCACCATGGTGTACCTCGGCGGCGACCAGCTCGGATCCGCCACAGCCGCGGCACGGCTGTCGTCCGGCCTCCACAAGGTCCTCGTCGCCGTCGTGTCCCTCGCGCTAGCAGGTGCGCTGTACTGATCACAAGCTATCCCCACCGCACAAATGACGCGACGCCAGACGCGACACAGGCCACGAGACAATCGTGCTCCTGCACACTGAAACATGCAGGACAGAAACGAGAAATGGACGCACCACCTGCCGCTGGTGCTCATCACCGGTCCTGCGAGATTATATTGCGAGCCCCAGCAACGACAGTGTGATTCACCCGTGCCGAAAGAGACAGCTGCGATGCAAAATTGATTGAGGACATCATTATGCATTTTTCATAGATATTTACACGATTATACTCATATAGTAGTAGTTGATTGATAGCTTCTTCAATTCCTTTTCTCACTTTTTCTGCTGTATAAGTTAGTGGATATAATACGAATACTTTAGTGTAATGTTGGAATTTTCGCCGATGTAACTGGAATTCAGGATATATACTGTTTGATCCAAGATAATCATCTACTCAACTCCATAGCTAATTCTATTCTATTATGTTTGCTTGCTGCATTTTGCAGGTCTGTCTTAGAATTCCTCTTGTTTTTTGAAACACAATATATAGTAGTGAGGTAGACACTTGAACACGTACACTGCATCATATCACGACCTTGTCTGGAAGGGCACGTAGGTTTTGAGAGAGTCGCGCAAGCCCTGCACCGAGGCAGCTCCGGCTGCGGTGGTGATGATGAAACAGAAGAAACTGAGGGTAATAGGCCCAATTGAATACGGTAATGCTTCCCATCTGACGTCCGATGGGAACGGACAAAGCCCACCGCCCAGGCCCACCAACCCCTGCCACCGCTTTTCCCTGTGGTATACTATTAAAAACTCATCCTTATCTCTTTCCCTTTCTTCTCCGCTTTTCGTTGTTTTCACGATTAGGTCGTTGGCTACACGCAGCGGAGCGCTCCTCCTCTGCCCACTCTGCCTTATCCAATGGCGTCCCTCACCACCACCACCTCCTCACCGGCCGCGCCCTCCCGGCGGCCACTACCACCGATCCACTCCACCAATGACGAGCCCTAGCCGCGGCCATGAGCGACGATGCAGCTGCCACCGCGTCCCCCTTCGCCGTTGACTTCCTGGTCGGCCTCATCCTTCACTTACTCATCAGGCACACCCTACTCCGACATACAACACTGGTCGCCTTTTCTCCGACACACGTCTGCTCGGCTTCCTTCCCCACGCAACGAGCGGCGACGGTCTGGCCCCCTTTTCCACACGACGACGACACAAGCGGTGAGGGCCTCCCGGGCAGTATTGGCGCGGCGTCGCCCTCAACCAGCGGTGGCGCAAGCAGCGAGGGGCGCTCTCCTTCCCAGCCCCGACGCCGACGGCGGCCGGATCTGGCTTGGGCGGCGGGCGCCATAGCCACGACACACTGCAGCACCTCCGGTGCCCATCACCACCTCCGCCGCCCCCCGCCCCCTCTCCAACGATGGCCCGCGGCGGCCTAGATCTGGGCGCAAACTCTGCTCCTCCTCCTTTTTTCGGTTATTTTGTTGTTGCAACAAAGTTTTTCTGGTGTTGCAATGGTTATTTGTAATTGCTGTTGTGGATGTTCTTCTAGATCTGAGAAACATAAATAGGTTTCGATGAACTTCTGCTGCATGTGTTTGATGTTTCATCAACCTTGTTTCCTTTGTTTTGTTAGGTTTTCTCATACTTTGTTGCTTGATGAGGTTTTACGTTTGCAGCAAGATCTTTTGTGATGTTTCAACAAGCATTTTTCAGATGTCACAAAGTAGTAGTGCATGAGGTGTTGCAATAGCTATTTCTTATTTGTTGCAGCAGGTTTTGCCCGATGTTACAGTTGTTCCCCACACATGATGCAACATTAATGTGTTCTAAATGTTTCATTTGTTTTAAACTAATGTTGCAAGAGTTTTATTTGAATGTTTGTATATATGTCGCACACATCTGTTGCAACCATCAAGCCAAAATGTTTCAACTATTTTGAGCAATCTATTCAAAATGTTTCAACTGCTTTTTGAGCAATACGTTGAAGTAGCTCATGTTTCAATAGAAAGTGAGCACATGCTGAGATAGTTGCATAGGCAGACTATCCCACATGGGGGAGTGACGGGTCTACATGTAGGCTGCAAGCACAGGGGCTTGGGGGCGTGCATGCGGGGGGCGCATGTGGGCTAGGAAGTGGAGCATAGCAAAGGGAGCATAAGGGGGGAGGCGCATGTGGGGCACGGAGTTTGAGAAGAGTAGTGCATACAAGGGAAGGCACATGTGGGTGGGGGTGTTTACGTTAGAAGCAATGGGCGCGGGGGAGGTGGGCCTATGCGGGGAGGGGCATCTGATGGGACTCAGTCCCATCAAACATCCGAGTGCCAGTGCCACCGCATTGAATAGCTTAGGAGTAGAACATGTGATATTTAGGCTCATTTGTAGCCCATAAAGGCATTCTTTTAAATACCAACCATGTTGTGGGTAATAAAGAAAGCGACCTTTCCCACCTTCCCTATAAAGTGAGAGAGGGGAGGAGAGAAGAGGGAGGAAGCCAGCAGCACCAACACTACCTGATATAGACTGATTTATTAATTTGTTATTCATGAAATAGCCCCCGTCAGCCTGTACAGTGGATCTTTAAATGAGCTTGTACAGTGGAATAACCGGTAGAATGACAAGAACTAGTTGTCATGTAAAGCTGTGCGTAGCATAGATCATGATTGAAAAGCTTTTAGAACCTACGCGTTAGATTGATAAGTGATTTTATTGTATACAAATTCTAATATAAAAAACACCGGTTTGAGCATCCTATTCTATGCCCTACGTAACGTGCCCGCAAAAAAAAACACGATGACGAAAATGGGCACTTACGAATAATCCGATGAACCATTGGGGGCATGAGCATCCTATCTGCCCCATGTAACTAGAAAATTGTAAAAACTTAAATAGATGTGGCATAAGGTTATTTTCACCTTCTCATCCCTCCTTGATCTCTAACACCCCCCACCTGCCCATTGGTACGTGTTCGGCTCACGGTTCTATCCCACCCGATTGATGTCTCTCGATTTGAGCCGGTGGCCTTGCCCTCTCGAGCCACCCAACCGCAAAAACATGTCATCGGGTTCAGCGAAAAACTTGAGGACCATTGTGGTTGCTTGCTCCAACAAACCTGATGCAAACTGATATATTAATTATCATTCTTGAAATAGCCACACCAGCACAAATTTTTTAAACTACCTCCAAGGTGGATACAGTAAAAAAGACCCGCAACAAATACAAGTGCTCCAATGATTGGCATTATAACATATAGAATCTTCATTAGGTCTTCCCTCCACCATGGCTCATGCAAACCGTGGGAAGGAGGGTGAGGAGGTGGAGGCGGTGAAGAGACAACCCCAACATAACCAGGTGGTGTCAATGGGGTGGTGTAAATGGGGCGGCGGGGCGACAACGGTGATGTCCTTGATTACGCGGATCATCCTCTACGCATTTCATACATACACAAGTCATAATATCCTAATCAATCATCACCCAACGTAATCATCTCGTGTCATTGGGGCATAGGATTGGAATACTTGCACACCACGAGGCTACACTTGGATCCATCGGGTAGACGGCCACCACACCTCACATACTATAGAATGAAGAACCTCCACGTGAATCCCAAAGCAACCGCGTAGGGGGCTCTCATGTGCGTTGCACAGCACGACGACCCCTCCGCCATGTGTCGTAGCCAAAACCGCTGTGTAGCACGCGTCCGAAGGCTGCGAGATGGAGTCCTCGCACGCCATCGCGAGCGTAGCGACATCGGGGTCTCTCCGCACCGCACGGGGCGGCGATGGAGGAGGCGGCGGCGGCGGAGTGAGGTGGCAGCGGAGGGTGGCGAGCCTAGCGGCAAATGGTGGCGGCGCGACGGTGAAGAGGATAACCATCATGCTCGCTAAACCCATGACGGGCGCCCGCCCGTTCTCGCGCTATATGCAGCTCGTACGGATCGCTACGCGGGCGAACCTTCTCGGAAGCGATGGCGGGGGATGACTGCGAAAAGGAGGGGCTCGGGCGATGAAGATCTATGCGAGACTCCTAGAGGATGGGCCAAGATGGGCCCGAATCGTGTAAAAATGATACCATTTTTTTGGTCTCCCCGCGGTAACTTTTAACTTTTTCATCCGAACAAACATCTTAAACCGATTGTATTATTATTTTGAGACAATTATCTATATGGCCCTCTAAAAGTTACTTTTGATTTGTATGGCCTTTTTTTTTCTAAGTTAGCTATATGGCCTTGAGAAAATTTTTGGTTACCTATATGACCTTCTGTTAGATCTGTTAGGGCTTTCCGTTAGTTTGGCCACAAACCGCGATGTAAAATGTCGAAATTACCCTTTAGCTCCACACCGAGCGCACGCACACAGGGGAACCGAGCGGGATCGACCTGGCCTCGTGAAAAAAAGCCCCGCGATTGGGGAACCCGCCGCCGCTCCTGCTGGTCAGGTCGCCGCCGCCGGCGGTGGGAGGCCATCGGGGGGTCCTCCGGCCTTGGATCCGCCGGATACACCTGCCCCCATCCCCAATCCCTCTTCTTCCCATCCTCCTACCTTGGTTTCGTTCGTTGGTCGGCGCACAGAAAGGTTGGGCGCTCCTTCCGCAACAGCGGAGCATGGGGAGACCGGTCCTCCGGCGACCGCCCAGCAGCGGTAGGACGCCGCTCCGGCGAGCGCGCCCCAGTCTGTCGCCCGCCCCCCAGTCCCGTCTCTCTGCTCCTCCTTGGTGGCCCTCGTTCTGTGGCCGGTTCGGGTCCTCGCGGCGGCCGGCCGCGAGCTGGGGGCGCGGGCTCGCGCGGCGCATCTTGGAGGCGGGCGGCGGCTGGGCGTAGCACGACTTGGATGCGGCCGCGAGCTTGGATGCAGCGTCAATCATGGCTGTGTCAAGGAGGAAGAAGAAGAGGAAGACTTGGCAGGAAGTAGGAGACGAAGCTAACAGATGGCCCCACATGGCATTGAGAGGAGATGCAGAGAGGGAGAGTAGTGCTAAAATGCGTTGTAGCTTTTTATCGGGGGTAAATCAGTCTTTTTGTATGGCACTTAATACCGTTAAGAGCCAAAACCTGACGGAAGGCCATAGAGCTAACAAAAAAAATTTCGGGGCCATAGAGATAACTTGGAAAAAAAAAAGGGCCATAGAGATCCATGATAACTTTTTCGAGGGCCATACGAGATAATTGCCCCTATTATTTTCTTTATTTATGCTTTGGTTATATCCAAGCAACTTCCCCTAAAAAAATCCGAGCAACATTTTAGAGTTGCATATGAAAAATTTATGTGACATGTATCTTTCAGAGGTATTAAACTAAATACTTGCCATCCAAACATGTTCTAAATGTTGTGGTTATGGTGCCATCCAAACAGATCATAAATGTACAAAAGCATTTTTTTACCACACTCAAATTTCAAAAACCATTTGTTGTTGCACCATAAATGTTTTAATAATGGTTTTTACTAATGTGGTGCCATGTCTTGGGCGTGATCTGACTAAATTGAATGTTCAAGGAGGTGACTCGCACAAGAATTACTTTTATAAGACTACTAGTACCCAATTAAATTCATATAGTATGTCAACTAATGTCCATTATATAATGTAATTTAGATATAAATGAAGACAATACATATAGACACAAATTAAAAGCTTCCTTAGATGATAACCCGATCACATGTTAACTAGGTGGAAACCCCATACGTTGACGCGCTGAGACGATGTGATTATGCCATTACGGGAGCATCAATATGCAAGTGGAGAGGATACCGTACGATTGCTTAATCAGGTATGATGCTAATTGGCAAAGGCATTTAAGTGACATCCACCTGTAATTACATCTCATTTATCAAGAACAAATATAGGTACATTACAAAACCATGGAATCGCATGCAAATAAATAAGTAAATCATATAGGCCCATAGGGACAAGTATTTTTTGCACAGTGGTAATTGAGAATTGGGGATGATGTTTATCTTGGCAAACAGAGTAAGGAGCTCAGCATGAGAAAGAAATACTAAGATGTTACAATAAATATGACAATGACATCAAATGTTTACCCCAGCAGAAACTAACAGCAACGCTAGACACAGAGCCAATATTTCTACGTAGTAGAGCTGCTTATATCCCAGTTTCTTAAGGAAATGTTATAGTAGTTTTGACAAAACGCGACCAAAAGAAAATAATTTGTTGCAATATATGAATGTATAACTTGAAAGACAGAAAGCCAGGCATCTCGGACGAAGTTTCAGTTTGAGAGTCGGTCAAGATCACAGGTCCGTACGTGATGCATACTCGCTGCCAATGCCATGCAATGGCAAGAAGGGAACTACTGTACGTCTAGGCTTCAATTGGTCTTGGAGCAAAACGGTTCAAAAGCATGACCCCAAAAGTGCATTTAAATTTTTCTTCAGGACAGAGAAAGAAGGCCACATGGACATCGAAGAGAGTCTAGAAGTCTAGAGTACCCACTGTGGCCATTGCGGAAGTTCAAATGAATATGGCACTGCTGTGGCGAAGCTAAAGCAAAAAAGTGGGGATGTAACGATTCATACTACTTATTAGGGTGTACATGGTGTTGACACGAAGTTAGGGCTTCACACCAACACACCGGGAGGGCCTTGGACGCCCACGAAGACCGCTTGATCGATCTTGGAGCAGCGAGCACCGCAAGCGTGGCCGCCCAAACCGATCTAGGGATCGGTAGGGGTGACGTGGAGCTTCGGTGGCGGCCGAGAGAACCTCCGAACGCACCTCCGGGAAGACCCGTCGGGAGGGCGCATGCGAGGGTGCTCTAGGACTAGCGTGGCCGCCTAGAACGCCGACGAAGAACGCAGAGTTCGCCGCCGAACAGCAGGATAGAGGGGTTGAAGGAAGAAGATGACCTACAAACGGGACAGAGGACAGATTGATTGTCGATTGGATGTAGATGGGATCAAATCGGCCATGAACCTCTTATTATATAGAGGAGGGTGGTCTTATCCTTTTAGGAAACCGTCCTTGGACGTTCCAAACATCAGGACTCTCCAAAAACCAACCCGAAATAAAATCGGTTCGGAATTAGGAAAATCTCGGGCGCAGATCGTGAACAGCGCCGGACACCCGAAAATAGCAGCGCCCGGACGCGCCAGCGGCGGCGGACGCGATCCGAGAGCCATGCAATCGGGCGTATTTTTGGACGGCGCCGCGGACGCCGCGCCGGGCGCTCACGCATGCATGCGCCGGACGCCGCCATGCGCTGCGCGCCGACGCGTCCGAAGAGCCATGCATCCGGGCGCGCATGCGAACGCCGCCGGATGCGCCCGGCTCATGCGCCGGGGCGGCTCCATGCAATGCCGGCGTCCGGCGTAGTTGAATTTTTCTCCTCCGCCGATTTCTTCAAGTGCAACACTTTTGACACGCTTTGTTCATATAAAATGGTATTGTCATGCATGAATGATGGCCATTTATTCTCTTATCCTTTGCTCATTCCAAATTTAGTATAGGACTAATT
>JADLZK010011957.1:0-117421 GCA_015847255.1 Hyparrhenia diplandra | reverse complement strand
CTTCTTGTCTAAGGAGGATCCCCACCACCCATCGGCATTAGGGATGAGACCATCCATGGCGGTCGAGGCATTGACGGCGTGGATGCGCTATGTGCCCGAAAGCAGCCACCTATGCACCCGGATGTGGGTGCCACCATCTACGCTGCGTTCTGCCTTAGCTTTGGGTCCCCCGTCTCTGGCCAGGTCCCGTGGCACCTTGCCATCCCATGCCATGCTGCGGTTGGCTCCCGCCTTTACCGCGGCATCCCGAGCCCTTAGTTGAGCGAGGTGGGAGGTTTCACAGGATCGAACAACATCTAGGTAGGAGATGTACACAATCGCCGTCATCATATTCCTGGGGTGCGGCATTGTCCGCCCGCAATCGCGACACTTAGAGCTTTGGGGCGCGCGCCGCGGCGACTTAGCCCGGATTTGCTACGCATGTGGCGTATGTACGCATGTCCACCGGATGGTGCGGATGAGGGGTCCATGAATCCGAGAAACTCAAAGAAGGAAATAATGCCGCCTCAAGGCGTCCTTGAAGGGAGAGATTGAAGATCTCTAGTTTGGTTTTGGCTAATTAGTGACACCTAAGGACTAATCTCTCATGCTAAGTGTTTGATTAGATTGGAGATTGGTCGCGTGCTTCGAGTTGGTGCATGGTGATCATGGATGATGGATCGAGGTGATCCAAAAAGGTGATCAAGCATCCAAAAAGGCAAAGGTATAACCATAGGGCTTTTGATTTCACACTCAAGACACCATAGAGGGTGTGAGTGATTATAGGATCGATAAGCCGTACTATAAAGAGGGAAACTTATCGCATATATCGGTCCTCATGTGCCTTTAGGTTCAAAAATTCATTTGCATGCATTCTAACCTAAAGAGCTAACTCCGCACTTGTCGAAAATGTTTTCGAAAAATGCTAACACATGGTGTCTAGGTGTTCTTCAACGTGTAGGGCAAATACAAGAAACAAGTGGCCCGAAGTCCGTTTGGAGCAAGGGCGGCCGGCAGACGAAACGACGCAGCAGCTCAGACGTGGCCGGACGGCGGCGGGCACGAAAGAATCCGACGGGCGATCGCGGGTTCGGTCCGGCCAATTCGAAGAGCATGTTTTCGGTTTTGGTGGGCGGCCGGGCGCGATCGGCCGGATGCTTTGCGTCTTGGCCGGAAGCACGATCGGACGCTTGTGACGGACCCGGTCAGGCCGGGGGTTCGAACACTGCTCGGGGTTGCCGGTTGTGACCCGAGACACACCGCCCGACTCAACTGGTGAGTCCGGTCGGTCGTCCGGCGGTCCCGGTAAAACCCAGGGGTTTCCTCCCTCAGCGGCCACATTTCATGGTGAGGGGGTATTTATACCCTGGCTGCCTCTTGCTCTCTCTGGTCATTTGAATCACTCCTAACAAGCTAGAGCAAGCAAGCAAGCCTCCCTCCTCTCTCATTCTTGATTTGAGCTTCATTCTTGAGAGAAGAGTTGATCCAAGTGCATTTGCATCGAAGTTCTTGCATCTAGAGGCACTTGGGGATCGTTAATGAGCCTGGGGTTTTCCGTTTCTCTGGAGACACCGCTCCTAGTTGGCTTGGTGATTTGGTTGAGTTGTTGGCAAGAAGAGGAGATTGTTTCTTGGCCACCTCCAGGCCGAAATTGTGAGAGGATCACACACTCCTCGCCGGAAGACAAAGTGCAAGGAATACATTGCTCGTGTCTTGGGTACCTCACTTGTGAGTGGTGTGTTGAGGCTAGCAAGGGCACCGCCTAGCTCAAACACCATCCTTGTGTTGGTCGGCACAACCGAGAGTAACTTGCCGATTTACAAGCGAACTCAATGAACAAATCGACTTGTTCATTGTCTCGATGTTTGGATCATCACCTTCGAAAGTGATTGATAGTTCATCTTCTTCCCGGTGATTGGTTCATTGCCTCTACTTGAGTTGGTATATCGCTCTCTCACTTGCATTTACATTCCTAGTTTATATTGTGTAGAGAGCTAGCACTTGCCTTGTGTAGTTGTTCTTGCTAGCATAAGGACCATATTAGGATTGCTCACTAGATAGAGTAATGACATAGCCTTTGATTGATTTAGAGATCATAGCATTTTGCTAGAATTGTCACTAGAGGCTTGCAAGACAATAGAGCTAATGCAAACCGCGATTACGTACCTTTTGTTATACTAATCGGTTTGTTAATTGAGCTTGTAGAAAATTTTTATAGGCTATTCACCCCCCCTCTAGCCATCTAGGACCTTTCAATGGGTGATCCGACATGGCAATGAATGAGTGAGCGCCTCAAACGGATAGGTGCATGGTTCAAATTTCAAAAAGGGCGCTCCCTTCTAGCTCACGGAAACATGGTCGGACCGGGAGAGGATATAATGGCATGCTAGAGGCCCCCGAGAGTTCTTCACGCATGGGTGGGTGAGGAACAAGCCAAAGGAGAGATAGGAAATGGAGGTGATGTCCTGAAGGAGGCGGAGTCCGCAACTACAACAAGAGAGTCGCCAGAAAGAGGATCGGGTGATTACTATTGATCCAAGAAGAGAGGAACGAGCACCTGAAACGAGAATGGTAGTGAAAATGAAGACAAATGGTGCGGGCGGCAATCGGAGGATCGGGACCATCGGGCTACCTATGCGACTCATACGAAAATACTAGAGGTATGGAGATCTACACTAAGAGCATAGTTGATCCGCCTTCTTCGCCTCCCCTTCAAATTCCTAAATTTTTAGCCATAGATGCAAGGTGTAAGATAAGGGTTTTAGAGTGGCTACCCGGGAATCACGGAGGTAGAAGACGACTCTCATCATGAGTTGGGCCAAATTGCCAATTCTTTGGTCCAAATTTTACTAAATACAACCCAAAACCATAGGCGGAAGCCCCCTTGTCTCTGCTTTCCTCCGGCCCATCTCGATCTTTTACGGTGGCGGCGCTTTGGAAACTTCACAAGCCATGGAGCTGAAAGGATAATTGTGATGTAGGAAAGTCCTCCCCTACTAAATTTTTGATCGATAATTGTGATGTATGACCCGCCATGGGTACCATGTTTATGTGATATAAACTCTTGCGTTTCATGCTATTGAGCCACTCATTACTTATGCGGCTTGGTACATGACTCTAGACATAACGTATTTCAAAGTTGTTTAAATTGATATTAGTTGGTTGTATATAATGTTTGCTCCCTACTAAATTTGCAAGACTGCTCACTACAATCATGATGATTTTTACCCTCGCTTGCTTCGCCTTATATTTGTTCAATTTTTTTCAATGTGACAATCAGGTTATACAAAAATGTAATCTTTTCAAAGCAACTGAGGTTATAGAGTATGCTATAGGTTAGCCAACCGATCCATCTTGGCGAAGAGAAGATGGGCCGGACCATCTTGCGGGCCGAGGGCCTCGCCCTTGGGTGGTGCTCGAGAGAAGAAGCCTCCACGTGCAAGACGACATTCCTCTTCTCGGGCAAAGAGTACAAGAAGCGCCCAGCCAACAAGCCCCGGAACCCTTTCTTGACGGAGAGAAGCAACCCCATAAGGAGGATGAGAAGGAAGAACCCGTCGCCCTCACCCCTCTACTAGCGGGGTGGACCGATATGATCCCTACATGGACTACTTCTTCCTTGGACAACCGATCCAAGAACCCGGACTCTTGGTACCGTGATCCGCGGGAGAGTCCCTTCAACCACCACGACACCGTGGTGGTGGCGGCGGTCGATTCAGCCATCTTGTGGGGGCTGCCCGAGGACCCCCTACCTTGACGCGAATCGACCACGCTGCTAGGGTGCTAGAGAATCATCCGGGCCTAAGGTTTGCGACTACGCCTCGACGTGTCGGGGTTCCTCTCAGAACACTCGTGTTTTTGCATCATTTTAAAATTCACTAAAAATTTGAACTTTTTGAATGACAACTAAAACTTGATTTATTTTCCGCTAAACTCAAACCCTATTTTCGAAAAACCCTGCATTTCAAACCCTCACCATCTAGAAGATAGGAAATCTTGTTTGTTGCTTGATGAGCTTTATGGTGACCAAGGATGCAAGGTAAGTTCTAGATTTTATTTATGGAAGTATAATGCATGAGAAATGGTTTTCTTAATTATCTCTAGGAATAATAATTGCTTGACGCACGTACCAAGACATGTGTACTAGAATATATATGTATGAATATTTTATAAGCACAATAAATAAATATTCCCCACCATGAGAGTCATGGGAATATAAAGGTGCTTGTATAAATATTTATAATATATATTACACATGAAATATCAATTTAGGGGAAAGGTGTGTACACACATATGTATATATCTACATATATTTGTATAAGTCTCCTTGCATAAATATTCTCATAAATACAAGTTGGGAGAATATGAGTCCAAGAGCTTATGCAAATAAATACAATAAAAATATATACATACTTACACACATGAAATAATGAGGGAAAGAAATAAAGAAAGGAGAAGAAAGAATAGGGAAAAGAAATAGAAAAGGGAATAGAAACCAGAAATGAGCCCTTCCCTTCCTTCCTCTTTCCAAACCGGCCCAGCCGGCCTCCCCTTTCCCTCCTCCCGCGTGCACACGAACTGGGCCGGCCCAGGCGACCGAACCAGGCCCAGGCGCCGCACTCTCCCTCCCTCTCCCTCGCTGACGCTCGGGCCCCGCACCATCGTCGTCTACCTCTGTCTCTACCCGCACCACAGCAGGTCGGCCCCGCCGGCATACCTCACTGTTTTCCATGACCGGACGAGTACGGGATGACGACCGGTGTACAACGACCGCATGGACGCACCCAAGGGCCACGACGAGACGCATCGAGGAGGCGGTCAGAGCCCACAGCAATACCCTGCCGCCACGGTGGCCGGCAACCATTACCGCCATGGCGAGCCCAGACGAGAGGGCCAGCTACGCCGGTGGTGTAGAAGAAGACCGGAGCACAGGGGACCTGCTGATTCCCCGTCGAGCCACGACGCGCACAGAGGATTGGGTCAGCGCGCACAGTCGCGCCACGGACTGTCGTGCCGCCATGACGAACGACAAGCTCCGCTGTAGGGATGTGACCAGACGGCGCACCCGCCCGCCGGAGCACGTGGCGCACGCGAGGGACAACTCAAGCACACCGGACTCCAGCTGGCGGCCTCATCCGAGCAGCGATGGTGTCGGAAAAGATCACGAGCACGGGGAAAATATCTCCCCGGCGAGCTCACCGTGGCCGCGGCTATAAATAGCCCCTCCGTGAGCCGATCGACCCCGCCCCTCAGTTCACAAGCTCCGCCTCGGGCAGGAACGCATCGTGCTCACCTCGGTTACTCTCCCCTCTCCTCCACGCCGCGGAATCCGCGTTTCCCCAAATCGGGAACCCGCCGCCGCCGGGAGAAAACCGAGCTCCGCCGTCCACTGGGGTCGCCGTCGGTCAAATCGACAGTGTGGTATGTGTCACCAAACCATCCTCTTTCATTTTCCCTCTTTGGTCATTCCTTTTGTGTAGTCTAGCGATGCGACAGAGCGCCACCACCGCCGTCTACCGCCCGAGCCGCCGCCGTCGTACACGGGGACCGCTGGAGCCTCCCTGGTGACGACGAACGCACCAGAACGACGACGTACAGCTGAGGATCCATCAGCGGCGAGCAACAGGGCAAGAACGACCGGACTCCGGCCAACGCCGGCGAGGCGCCGCCGCAAGGCACGGCGGATGGGGTCGACCGTCGTCGCCGTTCACTCACAGTGACGACGTCAAGACAAGGTCCAATAGGGAGCCGACACGTCGACACTCCGTTTCCCTTCCGTCACAGCCAACAGGATGACCCCGTTAAACACGTGGTGCCTATGTGGCCGCCACCGTGGCGTCCACCTGGACCCACGTGGCACACATGTAGGGAGACATATCTGTGTACACAAGTGTAATTGCTACAGCTACCCGATAAGTGTACACAGTACTTTAGAAATCATACTTCCCTTGCCAGAAAAATTCCCAGAAAATCTGTAAATTCATTATTTGATTTATAGAATTTTATCATGTAATTAGTTCCATTTTATTACATGATAAAATTATATTATAATATTACCCTAATGATTTAATTAGGGATTAATATTATAAAATCCATATCTCATGCATACTAACTCATCGCTTTTAGCGTGAAACGACTTCCATAATTCATCTAAAATCTAGCTGAAGGACCGAAACGGCGACCGCAGGGGGTGAATGGGAGCCTCAATTAAATTCTTTTCGAATTAGATGACTTGTAGCTCTCACGACCCCCTGAGCAAAAGCACACACCACACCTGGTATGATCACGACCTTGGATGCAAGGTGGATGAGCTAGAGTTTGCTCTAGACTCACAAATGATCAACCGGAAACCGAAAACAAACAAATACGCAAGAGACGGAAGAAAACGAAATACCTGCAGTGTGATCCGGACTCACCGACCGGACTCACCGGGCGGTCCGGTCCGGTATCCGGCCGAGCGTCCGGCCGACGCCTCGGCGGACCTCTCTGCGCAGACGCACCGACCGACCGACGGCCAGCCTCGACGCAGCGTCCGGGCCGGAAGTCCCGTCCACCCCCGACGCTACGGATGCCGGAGCGTCCGGCCAATCCCCGACGTCGCGGCCCGGGTCAGGCGTCCGTCCACCCCCGACACATAGGAAAGCAAAGACTCCCCGCCGGCGGTGACTCACCCCAAAATCGATCCAAACTCACTCAAATCGCAACCTCAGTCACAAGAATCGAGCCATAGCATCTAGGCATGTGGGTGACCATTTCCCTCTTGGAAATTTTGAGATTGACTGAGTAAATCGAGAGAAATCGCGGATCACACGAAGAACACACCCAAAGAGTTACCTTGATCCAAAACTCGCCCGATCTACGTGCTCGTGAGGAATTAGCTCAAACCCTTCGGTGAAAATGATCCTCTCACGCCCTAGCACGAATCAACGCAAGAAAACGAGATCAAACGATGCCAAATCGAAGAAATCGCTAAGAGAATAGAGGGGAGAGGATGAACTCGGGAAGAACAAGTGATGAACAAAAATCACAAAGACAAGATCAACAAAGAACACCGATCGACCAACCCAAACGCCACCATGTGACAAAGCTACTCGTGAGCTAGCCCTTTGCTCAGCAAATTCGATACAAATCGGTGGACCTCTCACACCACCGCCTAAGAACCCTAGACTAGAAACGTAAAATGAGAGGCAAGGGAGGATGAAGGGGTATGCCTCGCTAAATAGCCCCTATTCCCTCTCGCCTAAACTACCCCTAGGATACATGAGTCGATTTTGTAACCCTAAGGCTATTTCCGCGACTACTGGTAATCTTCGATCCGACGGCCACCGCGCCTTCCTCATCGGTAGCCTTGCCTCCACGCAATCTCCCGATGCCGCCACGTGCCGCCCTTCCGTCCGCGGAACACTTCGGTTTTGAGGCGCAAACCCGCGAAACCCGCGCGTGGTTTTGAGGCCCAAACCACCAAACCCGCCCGTGGTTTTGAGGCCCAAACCACGAAAACCTCGCCCGATGGTTTTGAGGGCAAACCACCAAACCTCCTCGACACGTGTCACCGCCGCCTTGACCGCCCGAGTCGCCAAGTCATCCGAGCTCCCCCCGCTCCGCCGCACGCGCCGCCGTCTTGACCCGATCGACACGGTCCTGCCACGCCCTCTTATCCGTCCGATGTCCCGTATGTCACCCACCATGGCTAGCCAGCCTCGGCACCCCTGGTCCCTCGGGCCCAAGCCTCACGTCCGTCCTTCACCTCCACGGTCCGTCGGCCCAAGACGTCCTCCTTGGCACCTTCACCTCTCCGAGTCGGCTACCATCTCCGAGCTCCACACCCGCACAACACGAACCAAGAGATACGCCTTCGACACACTCCACGTGTGCCGGTGAACCATAGCCGGCGTAAAAGATAAAAGAAAAATAGAGAAAAGAATGTTGAGTGTTGACAATCACTACATCAAAACTAAACACATTTGAGACAAATCAACCATGTGTTCGCAATCTCCCCTTGATGAGTGCATTGTCAACATTCAACACAAAGACGTAATAAGATAGAAGAAAGCACATCCGTGCAAGCTAAGACAACCTAACTGATAGCAAACATGGAGCAAAAAACTTGGTTCCCAAGGACATGGGCAAAAGGCTCGACACAACCAAGCTAAATGCAATTTAGTCCTCAAGAAGAGGTAGAACAAAGCTCAACACCACTAGCACGGCCCAAACCAATCTCTACCAATTTCTTTCACACACAAGCTAGACCCTCAAGACAGAGGCAAAGGCTCAACACATCTAGCTCAAAGTGGTAAAGAGATACTCCCCCGAGTTACTCCCCTTGACTAGTGCGTACACTTAAGATACCAATTCACACCACCGACTTAATTCACCGGCCTTTGTATCTTTCTCCCCTTGTTGGCACATGCACTAATCAAGCGATGAAAATGCATGCAAAGTGCAATGAGTGAGCTCCAAGTTTATAGTCATCCAAATGAGAAGATGCTCTAGGTAGTGTCATGGCAACAAAATCAAGTGCTTAACACGATGCTCAAACCGATCAAAAAGATATGAGATATGACTTGAAAGCATTTTGATTCAGCTTTTAAGCATTTCGTAAAAGGTGTCCACCACAAAGAATGGCACATAGCATAAGTAAGTCGGAAATCTACCAAGTGCTACACATGTATATCAAGAGGACTACCCCAAACAAAGTTTATCCATCATGCCAAAAGAAAGAACCAACACTTGCCAACAACATTTTAAGATTATCGAGATTTAGCGGATACAAGCATTGGTCCAAAGACATGAGTGCGAGTGGTTATCCACAACCGTCTGCCTTTACTAATCAACCATGTCAAGCCTATGCATGTGAGCAATCGTAAGCTTAAGACAATGGTCCGGGTCAAACACTACCAAGCTCAGTTCAACTCAAGTGCAATGAGAAGCAGTCCCAAGACTTGGATGTGGGACGGTATGGACCCATCTCGATCTTTTCCATACACTTAACTTAGATTTCAGATTTTAACATATGAAAGCATGTGGTCATCTAAGCAAGTGTATAACTCGCTGAATGAGACATAGTCACCTTAGCATACATGATAAGCACAAAGGATCTCAACAACTTAAACATGCTAGGAACTATCTCAATGGTGAACATTTTGCAAGATTCATCGTTGTTAAGCAAGTTCACATGAAAAACAACTTTGCTCATAACATATACCAATTGAAATGTATGAGCACAAGCTATAAGCACCAACAAGTAATTGTTACACTAAAATGAGCATAGTCTCATTGTGATCAATATAACCAAGAAGCTCAAGATGCAAAAGTGTACATGATGAATGCAATATGATACAAGATGATGCACAAAGTAAAGCAACTTAGCACTACAATCGTACATCAACTACGAGCTACCCCTCAAAAGGGATAGCACACGCCCAACTCTCCTCGGCCGGGCAAAACGGACTTGATCTAATGGCTTGGTGAAAATGTCCGCAACGTTGTTCCGCGGTACACATGCTTTAACATCTATATCCCCTTTCTCCCGGTGATCTCTCGGAAAGTGGTACCTCACCTCTATGTGTTTGGTCCGGGAATGCAGGATCGGGTTCTTGGCTACACTCACGCTCCCATGCTATCACACAACAGGGGGTACACGTGAAAAGCTCAAACCAAAGTCTCTCAAAGTGGCAACCATCCACAACAAATTGAACAACAAGCGCTAGCAAAGAACATACTCGCTTCAACAATGATCCGAAATACACCGCATCGCTTACGAGACGACCAAGACACAAGAGAAGTACCAAGAAACCGACAAGTACCGTATGGACTTTCTATGCATACGATCACCAAAGATAATCGAATCGAATAGCCAACCAGGGAGAGAGTGAAAGAAGCCGAGTACCATAGGCCAAAGTCGGGGGTAAACCGCAAGTACACGAAAATCCTCTTCACCGCCTCGATAGTGAGAGGTGCGCCGGGCGAAGATCGAAAACCGTCTTGCGCAGAGGCACACAAAGAACCGGATGTCGGGGCGCGCCGCCGCCGTACGCAAATGAGCCGATCATGCTTCAGTACTCCCTTTGGTCCACGCTTTCTCCATCCTTGTCTTCGCCCAGGGCCGCCGCCGGCGACATGGGCGTCGAAAGAGGCTTGGCCTCACCCATGCGAAACTTGCGGATCATGTCCTTCGTGTACTTGCCCCGTGTACGAAGATCCCATCCTTGGTTTGCTTGATTTGAAGTCCAAGGAAGTAGGTCAACTCGCCCATCATGCTCATCTCGAACTCCCCGCCATAATCTCGCAAAACTCGATACCATAGCATGTGAAGAGCCACCAAAGATGATATCATCCACATATATCCGACTAGGAGTATGTCATTGCCCTTCCTAAGCGTAAACAAGGTCTTGTCTACATGTTTCCATCACAAAACCCTTAGCTAATAGGAAAGCTTTCACTCTCATACCATGCTCGGGGGGGCTTGTTTGAGGCCGCATAAAGCCTTGTGCAACTTGTACACATAATCTGGGTGTTTAGGATGCTCGCACCCCTGGGTTGCCTCACATACACCTCCTCCTCCTCTATGAACCCATTTAGGAACGCACTCTTGACATCCATCCGGAAGAGCTTAAAGCTCTTCGAGGCTGCAAAGGCAAGCAAAATCCTAATGGCTTCTATGCGGGCTACAGGAGCGAAGGTTTCCTCATAGTCTATACCCTCTTTCTGACAAAACCCCTGGGCAACTAGTCTGGCTTTGTTTCTCACAACCACCCCATCCTCACTCTGTTTGTTCTTAAACACCCACTTGGTTCCTATGGGATGACACTCAGCTGGAGGTGGCACTAAAACCCAAACTTGGTTTCTCTCAAAGTTCTGCAACTCCTCATGCATGGCATTGACCCAATCCGAATCGATAATGCAAAGTGGTAACATCTTTGGGCTCAAGAGTGGAAACAAATGCAGAATGAGCAAAATGACACATGGCATAAGATTTGGAACGAGTTACCCTTTGATCAAGCCCTCCAATCATGGTCTCCTGGGGGTGACGACGCCGAATCAGCCGAGGCGCCGCGGCGCTGTAGATGTCGCCTCCCCCTCGACCGGATCGGGAACCTCCTCAAGCGCACCGCCTCGCCTTGAGGAGGCCGCTCCACGGGACCCCGTGAAGTAGTGGTAGAAAGGTCCGTCCGCGGAGCGCCGCCGCCGCCGCAGGGTCGACCGCAAGCGGAGTCGCCGGGATCACCCCCGACCAACATCTTCCCCGCTCCTCCTCCACAAAGATGCTCGCTCCATCTCTTCCTTTCCCGCACACTCAAACACGTAAGAAGAACAAGGTGCGCTTTCATCGAAGGTTACCTCACACGCCTCTACAACGCTGTTAGTCTCAAGGTTGAGAACCCTCAGAGGCGTGTGAATGCAAGGCATAACCAAGAAAGATACCATCAACGGATCGAGACTCGAATTTGTCAAGGTTACCTTGCTTAAGAATGAAGCACCTGCATCCAAACACACGGAAGTGACTCACCTTGGGCGTCTTCTTCCAAAACGCAACTCATATGATGTCTTCTTGGTGAAAGCACGAGGAAAATGCGGTTGGAGACATGGCATGCCGTGTTGATTGCCTCACCCCAATACTTCCTCGCCTTGTGTTCATCAAGCATGGTCCTCGCCATCTCCACAAGCGTCCGATTCTTCCGCTCAACAATCCCGCTCTGCTGCGGAACATAAGGGCTAGAAAAACCGTGCTCGACACCCAAGTTAGCACAAAGAGACTCGAATCGAGAGTTCTTAAATTACGTGCCATTGTCACCGCTGAATCGCTCGAATGGTCAGTATCTGCCAACTCGTTCTCGGTCTCAAAAACAAATCGCGAGCAAAACCGAAAAGCCTCATCCTTGCCTTCCATGAAAAAGACCCAAGAGTATCTCGAAAAATCGTCAACGATCACTAGACAATACCACTTCCCACCCACTCGACCTCACCCGAGATGGACCAACGGTGTCCATGTGAAGGATCTCTCCGGTCTCGAGGTCATGATCTCGAGAAACCGGGTGGTGGGAAGCGGATACCATCTTCCCGTGACGACGGGGATGGCAAACCAAATCCTTCTCAAATTTGAGTTTAGGCAATCCTCGGATTAGACCCATGGAACTTAACCTCGTGAGAAGGTCAAAGCTCAGTGTCCAAGTCTCCTATGCCATTTCCACAAATCGAGGAGGACCCGGCCAACAAGCAACAAGAAGTGCCAAAGCCACGAGAAAAATCAGCACGAAAGACTTGCCCAAATGGCACGATCCAAAAAATAAGATCATCGTGAGAGTCCAAAACTCGAGAGCATCCAACCTTAAAGCTGCACCTCATACCCATCCGCCATGAGCCGGGAGACAGAGAGTAGGTTGAAGTGCAAAGTTGGAGACGAGCGCCATCCTTGAGCACAAAGTGGTCATTGATCCCGATGGACCCTCGAGATAGAATCTTCCCTCCGTTGTTTGTCCCCCGAAAATGATGTACTCTTTTTGTCTTCATGGGGGTGAGGCCGAGAACCACTTGAGTTTCCTGGTCATGTGTCGAGAACAAAATGCCGAGTCAATGAGCCACATGTCCTCCATTCTTCCAAACCTGTATCAACGATAAAACATGGGATGAGCATATGGCACAACACCGGGGTTAGTAAACTTGGAAGAGTACCGGTGTTGACCATCTTGCCCCAAATATGCATTAGGCAAAACAAACATCCCACGCCCCATCTTCTCAAACGCTACCACGCACAACAAAGCGTGGTGCTCTCCCTCTTCTCAACCTCAAAGCTCCCAAAGCGAGGAACTACATTCACTTTCGCGAGCACGACCACCAAACGATCTCACGAACCGTGGCCCAAACCTCTCGAGACCTCCTACCTTCAGGCCTAGCAAACGCCTCGAACCGACCGCACACCCCTCTCATACAAGCCAAGTGGTGGGTGGTACATGTCACGGTTTCAAACTCCACTCTACGCCTAGAATCCCTCTTCCTCCCGAAGCAAAAACTCAACCAAGTGACCATCTCTCAATACTCACAAAGTGATACCTCACCTCTCTCTTGGGTGGTGGTTGGTTCACTCTCTTGGGTGGATGGTTCACTCTTGTTGTGGTCTTGGCTTTAGGAAGGGTTTCCTCAGGGATCCTGGGTAAAGTGTCAAGTGGGTTCTTGAGGTGGTTCGGTTTGGGAAGCCACACTTGTTTTGGAGGTGGAGTCTTTGTGGGTTCTTGGAGAATGCCATTTTGCACAATGGGCTTGGTAGGCTCGGTGGGGTGATCTTGGTTAATTTGGGAGTGTTTGTTGATTTCTCGCCGAGCTCAAACCACTACCTTGACCAACCTTACCATAGATAACTTCACCCTTCCCACCTATTGCAAAGCCTAATCGATGTGTCGGGCCCCTCTTGAACTGACTCATCATCATGCCAAGCCGTGGCTCTCCACTAGACACCCAACTCAGACGAGCGAAGGTATTTGTTCTCCTCTTCGACTCTCCCTTCTCATGCCTACAAGACATGAGCTCCAACTCCAAAGCCTCACACTTAGCACATTTCAAAGACAGTGCTATCCGAGTTGGCCTTCTCAAGCACAGCAAGCTTGGCAGCCTTCTCTCGCCAACTCGGTCGCAAGTCCGGACAAGACTTGCACGCACTCAACAAAGACAGCCTAGACTTCAGATCAACATGCTCATCTAGCAAAGCCGAATACTTGGATCGCAAAGACATGATGCTAGACATATGCACAAAGACAAGCATCACACTCCCTCTCATCGTAGACATCGACAGGTGCTTCCTAAGCAACTCTATCTCCGTCACACCATCTCCCACTTCTCCTTGTACTCCTTTCTCTCCCTAGCGGCACGCTTTAAGCAACTTCTCTTGACACACAAGCGCGCCGCCCAAAGATTCAACCTCATCGAGAGAGATTCAATCGTAGGAGGTACCTCGGAGGAAGAAGAATCGTTGCCGTGTGGCTTGGCGCCGCCGGTCACCGCTCCATCGAGGGCCATGGTGCGAAGCCCCGGGCTTGAGCCCTCGGTGAAGAAGCAAAGTCCATTCGCCTTGTCCTCAACCTTGCGCTCGGACTCCTCATCGCTTGAGGAAGATTGTCCGTCCGAAGAGTCGCTTGTCGAGGTCGCCGAGGGAAGCAAGGAAGGCGTGCTTGTGCTCCTTGGCACGCTTGAGGTACTTCTTCTTGATCGCCTCCTTGTCGAATCCCTTCTTGGACTTGTGCTTGCCGAGGTGTACTCGCGCTTGTCCTTGCTCTTCTTGGGGCAAAGGGCGACGGTGGTCCGGATCTCCGCACTCGAAGCATCCGCCCTTGGAAGCACCGCCACGCCGACGGTTCATGCGGTTGTTGTGGAACCGCGAGAATCGGGCGATGACTAGTGCAAGCTCATCATCCCCAAGGCTCTCCATCTGCTCCTCTCGTCACGTACGACACCAAGGAAGACAAGGCGAAAGAAATCTCGTGGAAGGGTTAGCGTAAGAACGAACCGCTCTTACAGAGACGAGTGCAACGCTCGGCGCCGATGGGTTCTTGAGCTTCGCCGGATCCGGGCCTCAATCTCGAAGACTTGAGCTTGCTTGTAGAGCTCGTCGGGAGTGAGGGTGTCGTAGTTGGCGGACTCCATGATCGCGGACACCTTCACATCCCACACCTTCCGATCCAAGGCGCATAAGAGCCGCATCGCCTTCTCGTGCTCGCCCAACCTCTCCGAAGGCTTGTTCGCACGAAGCTTGTTGCGATCGTCCCGAAACCTAGCAAAGAGAGAATCGATGGTCTCGCCATCAAGCTGGATGAGGTTATTGTACTCTCTCTTGTAGGTTTCGGTGAGGCGGGCCTTGACTTGTGGGGTTCCCTCATGGTAGCTCTCGAGAGTCTTCCACACCTCTCTAGCGGTCTCACAAGTGGCTACCCTCTCAAACTCGCTCTCCTTGAGGCTCGAGAACAAGACACTCCTCGCTCGGTTGTTGGCATTGTGTTGGGCTATTTGATCCTCACCCACTCGAGCGGCAAGCACTTGGTAGTTCTCATCCTCAACGATCTCCCACACTCTCCAATCTATCCCCATGAGATGCGCTTGCATCTTAATCTTCCAATAGGGATAGTTGGTGCCATCGAACTCCTGAGGCTTGCCACCAAAGTGACCAAACCTCTCCATGTCGCCTTCTCGCGGATCAAGAACCTAAGGTGGATTTGATCCTTAACCTGCTCGATACCAATTGAAGGACCGAAACGGGGCGACCGAGGGGGGTGAATGGGAGCCTCAATTAAATTCTTTCGAATTAGATGACTTGTAGCTCTCACGACCCCTGAGCAAAAAAGCACACACCACACGGTATGATCACGACCTTGGATGCAAGGTGGATGAGCTAGAGTTTGCTCTAGACTCACAAATGATCAACCGAAACCGAATCGAAACAAACACGCAAGAGACGGAAGAAAACAGCCTCTGCAGTGATCGACTCACCGACCGGACTCACCGGGCGAAGTCCGTCCAGCGTCCGGCCGAGCGCCCCGGCCGACGCCCCGCGCACCTCGCCAGACGCGACCGACCGGACCGACCGGCCGCTCGACGCGGGGCGTCCGGCCGGAGCGCCCGGCCACCCCCCGACGCTACGGACAGCACCGAGCGTCCCGGCCAATCCTCGGACGTGCGTCCGGTCGTCGCGTCCGGCCACCCCCGACGAATGCGGCGGCAGACTCGCCGGCGGCGACTCACCCCAAAATCGATCCAAACTCACTCAAATCGCAACCTCAGTCACAAGAATCGAGCCATAGCATCTAGGCATGTGGGTGACCATTTCCTCTTGGAAATTTTGAGATTGACGGAGTAAATCGAGAGAAATCGCGGATCACACGAAGAACACACCCAAAGAGTCACCTTGATCCAAAACTCGCCCGATCTACGTGCTCGTGAGGAATTAGCTCAAACCCTTCGGTGAAAATGATCCTCTCACGTCCTAGCACGAATCAACGCAAGAAAAACGAGATCAAACGGTGCCAAATCGAAGAAATCGCGAAGAGAATAGAATAGGGAGGGATGAACTCGGGAAGAACAAGTGATGAACAAAAAATCACAAAGACAAGATCAACAAAGAACACCGATCGACCAACCCAAACGCGTCACCATGTGACGGGCTACTCGAGCTAGCCCTTGCTCAAGAAATTCGATACAAATCGGTGGACCTCTCACACCACTGTCTAAGAACCCTAGACTAGAAACTGTAAAATGAGAGGCAAGGGAGGATGAAGGGGTATGCCTCTGCTAAATAGCCCCTATTCCCTCTCGCCTAAACTACCCCTAGGATACATGAGTCGATTTTGTAACCCTAAGGCTATTTCCGTCGACTGGGTAATCTTCGATCCGACGGCCACCGCGCCTTCCTCATCGGTAGCCTTGCCTCCACGCAATCTCCCCGATGCCGCCACGTGCCGGCCCTTCCGTCCACCGGAACACTTCGGGTTTTGAGGCGCAAACCTCGCGAAACCCGCGCCGTGGGTTTTGAGGCCCAAACCACCAAACCCGCCCTCGTGGTTTTGAGGCCCAAACCACGAAACCCGCGCCGATGGTTTTGAGGGCAAACCACCAAACCTCCTCGACACGTGTCACCGCCGTCTTGACCGCCCGAGTCGCCAAGTCATCCGAGCTCCCCGCTGCGCCTCGCACGCCGCCGTCTTGACCCGATCGACACGGTCCTCGCCACGCCCCTCTTGCGTCCGCCGATGTCCCGGATGTCGCCCACCATGGCTAGCCGCCCGCACCCCTGGCCCCTCGGTCCAAGCCTCACGTCCGTCCCTTCACCTCCACGGTCCGTCAGCCCGGACGCCCTCCTTGGCACCTTCACCTCTCCGTCGGCTACCATCTCCGAGCTCCACACCGCACAACACGAACCAAGAGATACGCCTTCGACACACTCCACGTGTGCCGGTGAACCATAGCCGAAGCGTAAAAAGATAAAAGAAAAATAGAGAAAGAATGTTGAGTGTTGACAATCACTACATCAAAACTAAACACATTTGAGACAAATCAACCATGTGTTCGCACTAGCTCTATGCATCTAACCTATTGCCACCATAATGTTCTATGCTTGTTTTGGATGCTCTAGTTCAAGCTAGGTTAGCGACGTACCCGCCGTAGTTCTACATCGACCCGATAGGAGTTTTCCGTCCGAAGATAGCTAGAGACGTTCGATGCCGTGCCGATTTGTAAGAACCTCCCAGGCAAGTCCTTACCCCCTTAACCTGACATAATTCCTATAATAATTAATAAGATGTTAAGATAAGTATAACCAGGGCAAGCCGTGTGGGAGTACTCATGGGCTATGTGCGTGAGGCTTCGCTAGGCTGTGTCGTTAATATAACCTTGTTAATAAAATGAACCATGTCAACAAAAAGGTGAGTGGTGATAGTCTACATGGAGGTGGACTAATCACAATCGGGGATGAATCCCACGGAGAGATACTCGCCTCCCTAAGGACCGGTTCATAGACCTTCTACCTGGTGCAATTATACGTACAGCCACACGCCGGGATGGGGCGGCTTGATTCCACACCCCGTTGGGTTGAGGTATAGTTTCGATCCAAGGTGGCCGGCGTAGGCAGACGACCTATCAGGAGCAGACATGGGGAGAGTGGCCCCATGGTCCGGTTGGCGTGGATGCTGAGTGATCTTCCACGTAAGGTGTTTCGGCGCAGTGGCGCAGTGCTAGGTGCACATATTAATGATTGGGTTTGGTGTTTGACAGTATAGGTTGGGTAATAAGGTATTACCTCAAAGCCGCGGTGATTTGGTATCACCATATTGTCTAGGATGATGCGTCTTCCTTTCAACCCCCGAAAAGTCGTGGGTGAGGATTATACCAATATACCTAGGAGGCATCCAAGCGGTACGGGATCTTGTTGGACCACCTTTGACCACCGTACATGGGAGAAGATGGCCCATCGTGTGGGAAAGTGTGTACAACCTCTGCAGAGTTAATTGAATCTATTCGAATAGCCACGCCCTTGGAATGGGCAAGTGCTAGGCATGAACATCTATGATTAGATATACACTTATGATGACTAACCTGTGGTGTCATGACAACAGTGATGACATGAGATAACCCGGGAACTAGCGAGAGCAGCTTTAGAGACTCTGCTAGGGGCCCAAACCCTTAATAATTACAACCCCCTCGTTGGGACTTGCTTGAAGCACGTTTGTACTCACCCTTCTATTTTTATAGATATCGGCAAGCATGTGAAGGTAAGATCGACGACAAGATAGAAGACCCGCGTGATCGTAGGAGTTCGTAAGGTGTTTGCTTAGGAGAAGGACGTTGAAGCCCGCATTTCATCCATGCACAAGTCCGCCCGTGGAGTACGGGCGTTGTCATAGTTAATCCACCGCTTCTACACAACTCGATATTGTAACCCGACTTGGTGACCCTTCGTCGCCACCGTAAGCCCTTTCCATCCTATATTTCTATAGCTTGGTTTACTATTAATTACATTTTACCATCATCCGCTACTAATAGACGTGTTTGTGGCATGATCCTGGCGCAAACACGTGTGATTAACGACCCATTAAAAGTGGGGGCGTGACATCCTCTGGCCGCCACACCTCACCCGCTGGATGCGCCTCCTGTCACTCAAGCAGGCGATTCTCATCAATGGGACGAAGACAATCGAGGAGACACAACACATGTACCGCTTGACCCGAGCTCAGTAGTCGTGGGCTCACCTATCTGGT
The DNA here is from genome assembly GCA_015847255.1 of Hyparrhenia diplandra. Classification (NCBI taxonomy): domain Eukaryota; kingdom Viridiplantae; phylum Streptophyta; class Magnoliopsida; order Poales; family Poaceae; genus Hyparrhenia; species Hyparrhenia diplandra. The sequence goes on along the minus strand of JADLZK010011957.1, from coordinate 98,708 downwards.
GTCGCCTTCATCAACCTCCGCAAGTGAGCTTTTTGTGTCCGCCGGCGAGGATGGTCATCCTTGGTCAACCTCCGCGAGTGTCTATTCTTTGGGCCTCATTTTGCACGGACGGTGAAAGATCTTTGGGTACTGAGGAATTTGAGAATCGCTAACTCTGAACTTACACAAGGGTGTGACCAAGAGAATGGACTTCAAATTGAATCACCAACACCCACGCTGGTCTTCTCGTCAGCTGCCACAAAGTTGATACTTGGCCGTGCACTGAAGATGGTTATTCTGTAGCTTGGAGTACGTGCTATCAGTTCCTCAGTTACCTCTCCTCCTATCCACATTCACTTTTGCAAGGGCTTGCGTGAGCTGAGTGGTCTCTCACGGCCATGCCATGATTTAATGCTTTGGAGCAGCTACACCCATAAGGTATGGACTAGTACAGTATTCACTGTTTGGCTTGTGCTAGTGCTAGGTAGTAGGTATTTTGTTTTTATGCTACCTCTTTGTTAATGTTAGTCCTTACCAAAATTTTACGACAATGTTTCAAGTATACATGGAGTATTTTATGCGATACAAATTTTTTTAAGCATAATTAGTCTATGATGTTGACAATGTGTTGCTACAGTAAACATTTAATTAGTTTTTGTCGGTGTATCGATTCAGAGGTGCCCCAAGTTACCGACTAGTGAATTTGTGTTACGTGCTCTCTACTCTGGATAGTTCATGCAAGAAGAACGCAAGAGATTTATACTAGTTTAGGCCAACGAGGCCCTACGTCTAGTGTGGTGCTGCAAGTTGTATTATCTTGCATGAGAATGCTCGTGTAGGGGTTACAAGCTGGGTCGAGAGAGGGAAAAGGTCCAAAGTCTCCGTGAGGTGGAGAAGATGATTGGGGCCATAGCCCATGGTGAGAGGGAGAGGGAGAGAGAGATATTTGTGTGTACATCTCACCTGTGTTGGCTTGCCTTGAAAGGCTCCCCGGTTGCCTCCTTTTATAGAACCGGGGGGGGACACAGGTACATGGTGTGGTTTGTTTATTTTGGTGAAGTACACAAGTAGAGGGCCCACAACTTTTACTTCGATGGAAAGTTGATTCCCAAAGTGGGTGGAACAAAGTTTGGTGTTGTCCCGTAGTCTTGACTTTTGGTTTGCACTCCTCAATGATGATCGGCGTGCAACGATTACGCCCCATCGAGTATTATGGTAGGGATACGCCCCCTCGATGGTCGACTACTTCCTTCGCTATCGCTTGCTCGCACCATTGCCGATCGTGAAAGCGGTAAGCCCCGACATGGCACAATAGATCGAATGGACATGTGCTCAGACGCCCCGACAGGGGTCATAATTCCTTTTATCTCGCACACTCTAACTATACGGAGTGGTCGAAAGCATCAGATATTTGACTTTTCTCCCCGCTTCCCGACCGAAGAGAGACAAAAAGGTTGGGCAAGATGACAGGGCGAACCCATGAGCTGATAGGCTTCGGGCGTAGTGACCTACTCCCTCCGTCCCAAAATAAACGACGTTTTAAACTTCCCCGAAAACATATGCCGGCAATTATATACTAAAATAGGATTAATATTTATATTACATAATTAGTATCATTGGAAAGATCTTTTGATCTAGTTTTTTAACAAATTTATTTGAAGATTTAAATCTTCTACGTATTTTCTACAAATCAAGTCAAACTTGTGGCACGAAAATCCACAACGCCGTTTATTTTGGGACGGAGGGAGTAGAGGTCATGTGAGAGCAAGTACAATAAGGCCACGTCACTTGGCTTATAGCCAAGCCACCTCAAAGATAATCCTACGTGGAAGAAAGAGAAGAAGGGGAAGACAAGCAGCTTGGCGACGCATTTGCCGCCGGCCGCAAAGCACAAGAATCCATGCGCCAGCCCATTTAGCGCCGAGCTTGTCGATTAGGGTGGCAGGTTGTGGTCCTTTACGATTCTATGTGCATGGCATGGCCCCTATTTGTGTTCTTGGCCTATCTTTTGCAAGTAGCTACAAAGATTGTGTTAGTGTTGATCACCTAGTTCAAATGCGTTCAAGAGAATTAAATACCAGTCCACTTTGGTAGAGCCAACCTAACAGCCAAGCTATTGTATCACTTGTCTCTTATGGTGTGTTGAAATGATGTGGACTTGGCTAATAGCCAAGCTTATTGGTCTTGCTCTGAGTCGTGGGCAGGGCGCGCGACTCGGGATGTTAGAGGTCCATACGGGAGGTGCTCGTAAGAGGCGTAAAGAGGTCAAGGCGCGGACCCGGAGGTCGCTCCCTTTGTAGGCGAGCGAGGACGGGCGAGCGACCCGCGGAGCCCCGATGGGCGAGGAGTGCGGGTTCGATGGCTTTGGGCGCACGCTGTCGGGCCTCACAGCCGTAGGCGGCTGCCAGTGGAGCTTTGGCTGCCCCGCAGGGCGGGCCAGCCCTCGGCGAGTGTTGGGGCACGCGGGTGGTGCCGAAGCACACGCGCCTTGGTGGTGTGCGGCGCCGGCCCTTGGTGGCTCGGCGGCCGGGCCGCAGGCGTGCCTCGATCGGGTGAGTCATGGCCCCGACCACGACGAGGGTGAACGACCTTTGGCAGCGTGCGCGCCAGCGGGTATGCGCAACCCGCGACGGCCGTACCCGGCGCCGCGTGGTCATCAAGCATAGGTGCACGCGGCGGTCCTTGCGTGGGGCGACCGTGAGCAAGTGTTTCGTTAACACTCTTAACCTATTCCTCGTGGAGGATTGGGCAAGCTTTTATCGCATTCGTTCGTGTATCCATAATTATGGTACCCGATAGTAGCCACGAGCCTCGGGAGGAGTGTGAATACTCCTTCCGAGGTTCTGCTCTGAGTTGCTCTGCGACCGGTGAGTGTCAGTTCCTGCATCGGGGTTAGTGTTGATGTTTTTTCGATGGGTGCGCGCGAGTGCACTCGTCGGGTGTAGCCCCCGAGGCCTCGGAGGAGCGGGGACACTCGTCCGTGGGCTTTTGATATTCTATCCAAGTGGGTTTCTGATGCAGGCGTTTTGTTTGCCTTGTCTTGGCTTAGTGCGCGAAGATAGCCCCCGAGCCCACGAACGCGCGGGGAGATCGTTCAGAGGCTATTTCGTCTTTTTTGCACCCCTAGAAAGAGGAGGGGGTGGATGTGCCCTACTACCCTTGGTGGGCCATGAGTAAGGCACACCCGGTTAGCCGTTTACGTGTAAATCTGAGTGGGAGTCTATGCCCCCATTCGATAAGGGTCGGCTGCGGTCCATAGACACTTCCAGCAGATGCCTGAGGGATGTTGTGTGGTCCCGGATCCGTTCGATAAGATCCGAGGGCTCGCATGCCTCTCTCCGGTGAGACACCATTTCACAACTTTTTCGACGGGCCTCGGATACGACTTAAGGCATCCTGAGTGTTGGTAACTTAGGCCTTGGTCGCGTTCGTGACACGCTTTTTAGCCATCCTCGACTCGTGTGTCCTCGGCGACCGGGCAAAACCTCCATGAGGATAGCCTTCAAAACCCTTGGACCATAGCAGGGCTCGAGCCCCTGCTTTCCTTCGTAGGGAAGAAAACGGTCGAAGAGAAAGGCGCGCCTCGAGAGATGATGTCCTCGAGGGCGACAATCACCGCAGCAAACGAGGCACGAGGTCCATCGAGGGCGTAAAGGCGCGCGCCCGGACCGTGGGATGGACGGAGGCGTGAGCTTGACGAGGGGATAATCCCGCGGCGCCGCAAATACGGAATGCCGCCCGGCTACGCTTTGGGATTATCCACCGCGGTTTGCCTCACCGCCCTCGCTTTCATCCGCACTTTCATCCATCTCTAGCCCGCTGGTGATGCGCGATACGACGCCGCCGGTGAGTTGGTGCCGAAGTGCTTGATGTCGTGGTCGGTCTAGGTCCGTCGAGGATAATCTAGCCCAATGATGTCGTAGTGTGTGGCAACGTGGCCGCGGGGCTTCCCCGTAGCTTGCCGAAGTGAAGCACGACTTCCGGTTAGGGGACGATGAGGCGGTGGTGGAAGAGCGGCGTGTCGGGCTTGGCGCGTTCGTGGCGGACCTTGTCGGGCGCGCTGATGGACCTCGGCGAACGCGGGCGAAAGATGGCCGGGTTCGGCGATGCCACCGCCGAGGACCAGGACCACACGGCCGGGCTCGGGCGGGGCGAGCCACGCCAGGCATGGGTGACGACGGTGTGGTCTGGGTCAGCATTGCGGGCGGCTCAGCGGAGGTGCTGCGCCGGCGCGGGGCGGCACTGTGTCCCGCCACGAAGCCGATATGCCTCAGGTCGCGGCGTCCAAGAGATCGTGCGGGTCGTAGATAGGTCGTGCGATTAGGGAGGTCAAAGGTCCGTACGAAAGGGGCTCGTACGAGGCGGAAGGAGGTCGGTTGGACCCGGGGGTCGCTTGTCCCATTCGGCGGAGCACGTACCGAGCGAAGAGAGGTTGTGGGGGACCCGAGGTCGACGCATTCGGGCGCGACGACCGAGGTCGCGGCGAAGCCACGATGAGGTCACGAAGACCCATAGGTCGCATGGGGGGCGCGGTCTCGGAGGGAGCCGACGGCAGCACCACCATTGATGGGGAGGAGGTGCTGCGAAGTTGCATTCGCATGGCGGTGTGTAGGTGGGTCACGAAGATGGAGCGGTTGGGAGGGAGGGCTAGGCGCCGCCGCCAAGGCGGCTTACGGCGCCACCGCTACGGGGAAGCCCGCCCGTGGTAAAAAACCATCCTCACTAAACTTCGATTTTGACCGCTAATAAAAGTAATGTGTATTATCACGTGACTTCCAATCCAATAACATGGTATTGTTACGTTGAAGTCACAAATTAAGTCCTTGCTTGGGTGTAGTAAGATTTGCTTCAATCCATATGTGTTGGTGTGAATTGGCACATGTGGATTGAGCTGAATCCAAGGTGGGCAAAGCTGCTTATATCCAAAAAAAAAAAAAAAAAAAAAAAGCTCAAAGAGCGTCGCCTTCTTTTGCACCAACTGACATATTTCATCTATCCTATAATATAGCACATTCTATAAATTATAAGATAGATAACGAGAGAACGTAAAAGGCGGCGATAAAATGGCAGCCTGCAGCTGCCAACACGCCGTCGCCGGTAACTCCGAGGCTCCTGTGAGCACAGTGCCAGCGCAGCGGTGATGGCACATCTGGCAGTGCCAGAGGCGATGGCACATCTGCCAGTGCAAGGCATGCAAGGCAATAGCTGCCTCTGAAGCAGCACCTGCATCGACCCCTCCGCTTCTCGTATTTTTCCTTGGCTTTCCTGATGTGACGAATACAATACAACAACTATCAACGTTGGGTTGCCTCGGCAGACCCACCAGTGAGCAAACTCATACTGCAACGATGCAACCTGACAAATTACTCCTCGCTTGCCTCGGCACCAGTGAGTTGAGCTAGCTGATAGCAGGCTCCAGCCAGAAGCCATACGCTCCCTATAAAAGACTTGCCTCGTGGTAAATCAGTCTTCCATTCATATCTCACAACCGTACAGTACAGCAGGTTCGTCTCCAAAGTACGTCTGGTTCACAATTTCCAGGCCTGCTGATCCCATCAGGCGCCAGTCCTGCAGGGAAACAATGGTAAATATCCCTCTTATCTCCAAGCCATTTCTTGATCAAGTATATATATGTTGAATGAATGCAATGACTATATAATACGCTTGTGTGCAAAATTGAATAAGTGATCAAAGAACCAATGACTAAGATAGTTTTCTCTTCAACCTAATTTTTGTGCTTGGATTGGGCCTTTTAAACTCCTAAAAAATTCCTGAAAACAAACTACTCTGACTAGCTAGGAGACTGATACTCGATAGTCTACATGCATCATACATATACTATATAAGTACATGTTTTCAGAATTTCTCTTCCAAGAGATTATAAATGAATTTTAGTAGTCACTATTGACAATTATATTTGATAATAAGAAATATAGAGTACAATGATATATGGAATAGTTTGTTATATGTTTCCATTTTACATATTAAGTTCATTATTTACAGGGGACTTGCAATGGACCATCTGACTTTTGGCAAGGATCAAGAACCCCATTAATGGAGTTCAATGACAAATCTTGTTCTAACTTTGAGGATTTCCAAAGCAACAAATCAGCTTCTTCTGGGTTCTGTGCCTTCACTGATCCAGGCCAATTCTGCGACCTCAGTAGCAATGTGGCACCAGATTGGTATGGAATCAGTGTGGCAGACTCTTCTAATAACAGTTTGATCAACTCAGACATAACCATCAACTACATAAACAAGCTGATGATGGAGGAGGGCAATGACGACAAGGTAAAATTACATCATGCAGAGCACGCCCTTAGAGCTATGGAAGAGCCTTTCTATAGAATTCTTGGAAACGCGTATCCTGCGTCACCATCACTCGGTAATCTGAATAACCTCAATGACAGCATCAGCAACTCTTCAGGGCAGTCATGCAGTAGCTGCTCTGTTGCTATTGACTCAAGTAACAATCACTCTAGTCTCAACTTGCAAACTTTTGAAGCTCCATGGAGTCTGGCTGACATTGTCAAAGAGACAAAGCATTTCACTCAAGGTACACCGAAACAAGGAGCTTGGCCTTTTAATTGCTGAAAAGCGTAGCCGAGACAATCAATCACTTCAAGAAAATGCTGCAGATATGAGCAAGCATGCATCATGTGAGGTTCACAACGGAAATTACTCACATACAGAAGATTCTTATTTGTTAGAAGCAAGGAGTAGCAAGCAGGTTGCCTTTTTTCATTCAATGGGCCAACCCGAGATGAGATGTTTGACAGGGTTTTACTCTACTCTGAGCATAAACCTACAGATGAAGCTATTGTTCTGCAAGAAATGATGACAAACAAATCAACCGGATATTCACAGAATGAACAAGGAAGAACAACAGCTCGACGGAAGACACGAGGTAAGAAGCAACAGAAGAAAGAGGTGGTTGATCTAAGGACCATTCTTATCCATTGTGCACAAGCAGTATCTGTGAATAACGATACCTTAGCAAATGACATGCTGAACATAATAAGGCAACATTCCTCAATAACTGGGGATGATACCCAGAGGCTAGCATTTTGTCTAGTGGACTGCCTTGAGGTCAGATTAGCTGGAACTGGGAGTGAACTGTATCACAAATTAAGAACTAAAATCATGAATCCTGTGGGCATTTTAAAGGTATTCCAATTGTCTTTAGCGGTAGATCCTATACACAGGGCATCATTTTATTTCTCAAATAAGACAATCCTTGATGTCTCAAAGGGAAAATCTAAGGTGCACATTATCGATTTTGGCATTTACTTTGGTTTTCAATGGCCATCACTGTTTGAGCAACTTGCGAAGAGGGAAGACGGGCCACCTAAGATTCGGATCACAGGTATTGAGCTACCAAAGCAAGGATTTCGACCAAACCAAATGAATAAGCAGAACACGAGACAACGATTAGCTGAATATGCTAGCATGTTCAATGTGCCTTTTGAATATCATGCAATAACATCAAAGTGGGAAACCATACGTATAGAAGATCTCAACATTGAGGAAGATGATGTGCTGATAGTCAACTGCATATACCGAATGAAGAATCTGGGTGATGAGACTTTATCCATAAACAGCGCAAGGAATAAGGTTCTTAAGAACATTAGAATGATGAAGCCAAAAAGTTTTTTGTGCATGGAGTAGTCAATGGATCATACGGTACACCCTTCTTTTTAACACGTTTTAAAGAAGTCATGTACCACTACACTGCATATTTTGATATCTTAGATAAAACCGTTCCACGAGATAATGAGACAAGAATGCTCATAGAGAGGGACATCTTTCTATGTCAACTTCTCAATGTCATTGCATGTGAAGGATCCGAAAGGATTGAGAGGCCAGAGAGTTATAAGAAATGGAAGTCACGAAACCTGAATGCTGGCCTTGAGCAGCTCCCACTGAATCCAGACATTGTGAAAGTAACAAGAGAAATGGTGGGGCAATACCACAAAGATTTTGTTGTCAATGAAGACGATAAATGGCTACTGATGGGATGGAAAGGAAGGATACTGAATGCAATATCCACATGGAAACCTAGGGAGTCATATGATGGCGAGTAAGATCTAAGAAGCTTGCTAGTACTACAAGTAGAGGTTTGACAATCCTATGTATCAATGTTCTAAACATTGTTTTGTATAGGGTTGGCAAGAGCTTTTACCACCGCTTTATTAGACGATAGATGTTGGGAACTTATGAATTATGATATATATATATATATAAGCTTTTTACTGTGTAATGGTAATGCATTGCATTTGGCTAACTCGTTGACAGCAATGTGCATCCAGAGTCTAACACATTGCGTAGTGGCAGTGCTGTTTTTAAAAACAATTGAATTTGTGTTGCCAATATATCCTTTCATACCTAGAGAACTACTTTGTTCAATTGGCTTTCTGTCATATACTCTATTGTGTTTGTATTACACCTCAAAATGTTGACTGCTGGTAGGATGAATTCTGCGAAAGTTTATTTCTTTAACCTTTGTTCATACATGGGCAATACTACGAGCATCTTTACATCCAAGCATGCTCAATTTCTATGTGAGTAGAGGGAATAATAAAAGATCGGAGGATGGTATATGCATTGCTGGATTCTGGATCCTTGTAACTAGACAGGATCTAGCTATTAGCAGTATAACAGCGAGGCAGTCCTGCTCGCCGACGAAGAGCAAGACAGAAACGGAGGCGTGGAATGGACAAGTACCTTGGTGGAGTCCTGAACGGACACATCGTATCCTTGGCTCTTGGCGTGCGCTACACAGCCGTCTTCTTCGTCAGCATCCGGAAGTGGCCTTGTCGCCGGTCCGTACAGCATTCTATCGAACAGCTCCTGAGCATCCACTCGCCGTTGATGTCAGACACCTGGAGCGCTACCTCGACCTCCCCGCAGCGCACCCGCGTTAGTCAAGACGAACCACGCCCACTGGCCCAGCAGCAGGCGGCCCTGCTCGCTCAGCAGCTCACCTCGCTGCTTCCTGCTTGTGCGAGCCGCGAGCGCGACTCCCCGCTGCGGCGCTGCGCACTCGCCTCCGACCTCCGCCCGGACCCAGGCTCGCCTCTCGCCGCCTCGGCGTCGCTGCCGCCGCGCCCGCTCCCGGCCACCCCAGCCCCAGCCACTGCCGTTCGGCTCGGCGAGGACCGCCGCCTCTGCACCAGCCGGCTGACCCTTAGGCCCCAGCCGGCCCTGATTTCTGATTTTGGCCCAAATTTGTGCTTGATTATCTGATTTGATTACGGGCCTGTTTGGCAATTAAGGGCCTGTTTAGTTTCCATAAGACATGTGACTTATAAGTCAAAAATTTAAAATAAGTGACTTATTTTGTCAAACAAGAGGACTTATAAGTCATGAGACTTTTAAGGGTCTGTGTTTGGTTTCCATAAGTCGGTGACTTTATAAATTCAAAAAAATCAAAATAAGTGACTTATTTTTTGCTAAAGAAAGAGGGACTTATAAGTCATGGGACTTATAAGTCACTTGCAACTATTTTCTCTTCTTTTTTTACCCCGACTTGTCAGTCATCCATTTTCTCTTCTTTTTCCACCCCGACTTATAAGTCACGTCTAACCAAAATGCATACATGACTTTATAAGTCACTAATTTTTTAGTCACGACTTATGGGAACCAAACAGGCCTAAGTCACTTGCAACCATTTTCTCTTTTTTTTCACTCGACTTATAAGTCACCTATTTTTTCTTCTTTTTTTTCCTTGATTTATAAGTCGGTTCTGGCAAAACATGCATGAATTTATAAAAGTCATTTTTTTAGTCACCGAGCTTTAATAAGTCACCCGACTTATGGAAACCAAACAAAGCTCTAAGTCGGTGACTAAAAATAAGTGACTTATTAAGTCATGTCTACTGTTTGGTAAAATAAGTCACTTATAACTTATAAGTCTCATGATTTAATAAGTTTTAAGTAGGGGTGAACAACTTAACTTATAAGTCCCATGACTTAATAAGTCATGATGTTTGATAAAATAAGTTACTTATTTTACTTTTTTGACTTAATAAGTCACCACGACTTTGAAAACCAAAACAGACCCTACATATTGTATTTGTCTGATTCAATTTATTAATTTTGCAGATTTGGGAAGAATTTTGCAGATTTGGGAAGCTTAGCATTTCTGTTGATACTAGTAGAAACTCGGGCCGAGCACTTACGAGTCACGAGTATTATTGATATCCTATCTTCTATAAAAAGGGCTACATTTTGCTGGTTGTTCTACAAATTTTGTTCAAAACATGCAAGTTGGTAGCCAAAACTTTAGAGTACTAGGTGGATTCCCCCCAGGCGTTGCCGCTGGGTAGAAAGGGCTATTTTTAAAGGATTGAATTGTAATCATATAGAAGTATCGTTACAAACTGATTTAGAAATGAAGAACTAAAACATGAGATTGTATACTCAATGGTATAAAGATTATTTAATCTTTTGTTTGGACTCAAGCTGAACCAATATTTAATAGAAATATTTATTCATGTTTGACGGTTGACACCTTTTGGTAATATAATAAAACATATATAATAATTTATTTGAGAAAAACTACGGTTGACACCCTAGACCTCCTTGGTGATGACCAAGAATGGTCTAATGCTTTTCTCAGGCAAACAATGGACAACCAAGATGCACAGGTTGGTCAAAAAAAGAATGCATTAGAACTCAGTACAATATATACATACATGCTATTCACTTATTGCATTCCTATGAACAAAATTTAGAGCTCAGGCTCTACTGGTCATCGATTACATATGCTTTATCCAGCTTCTTCTCTAGTGATAAAGGGGCAGAGAAATCCAATGATGAGAACATGTCATATTTGGATTTGGGGGCAGGCTTCAACTCATAAGGGCCAACCTTGGTTCCCCAAACCTGAGAGCAAGTGACCACATTGTCAAAAGGAGATTCTCTTTCATGCAATCTTGGCAAAACAACAAATCACCTGGTTTCCTTGGTCGTCAAAACCTTTGTCCCAGATATGTACTTCACCATTTTTTTGTGGATGGACAAATCTGATGTACAATATGATGCACGACTCTATAAAATGCTAATGTTGAGATGAGTCATAGAGGCAATATACTAACCGAGCACGACAGAAAAAAGACATAAAAACTTTCAATATAAGCACCAGTAGTTATCAATAATAAGAAAGTCAAATCTATACATATATTGGAACGGAGCTTCACCGTTCCCTGCATCTACATTACAGGCTTAGATGTTACAGCCAGCATGCTTCACAGAGCAAATTTATGGTGAATTCAACTAAAGAAGAATAGAGTACCTGTGGATCATCAAGAAGTCTAAGAGGTCTTGGGTCATGGCTTAGAATATCCCTCACAGCTTCAATGTATATCTCTATGGCTGAGAACTTCAAAACGAACTCTCTTTCAGGATGCTGCAGCATGGAAAAGGGGTTCAATTGCAAAGAAACACCAGGTAAAATACAATAGTATTCCATAAAAGTGAAAAACATGCAGATAGCTACCTTATCTATGTAGTCATAGATGTCAAGCATACTATATTCTGTTATTCCCGTCATGGTGTAAGTCTTTCCACTGCTTGTTTGCCCATAGGAAAATATGCTTGCTGCAGCCAAGAAGAAGAAATGCATGTGTTAGCTCACCAAAATGGAAGCTGCAGACAATTTCCTTTGGTACACCTTGCCTGCTGGATGTTTCTGCTACACCTCTGTATCAGTAAGGAAAATCTTACAGATAACATTAGTTACTTTTACCTGAACAGAGCAATTAAGCAAATCTAAAAATCTATTTCATGCTGCCAATCTCTGTCCTTGTTTTGTTTTTAATCAACTCAATAAATTAAAACCTCACACTTCCAACTCTAATATGAAGGAGCTATCAATCGACAATTGTAGCAGTGTAGGTACTACACACACATACACATATGGTACACCAATCCCAAAATTATATGCTCTACTTAAACTGAATCCTCCAATAAGGCACTTTTGGCTCCTGTTAGTTCATAGTATCTTTATTATGACTTCAGCTTACCTACAGTCGGGCTGCATTATGTAATGCAGGCTGAGCAACACTCAAGATGAAAAAATTGACTTCCCCCTATTGGTGTTGGGTAATCATTTTTTTCTAAGGGCAATGCAGGATGATTTACATTATATTTTTTTTGTACAGATTCAAACTTGGCTCTGATTTTTACAGTTGGATGTTTTCCAAAAAAAAAAAAAATTCTACAGAGCTAAAAACCTGGCTATGAATTTTTCTTCATTTCCAAATGTAAGTATATGCATGTTAACAGACAGTAGCACATGTCACATAGACATAATGCAGCGACTCTGCCACAAAGCACCTCTACACCGCGGCAGGTTCAGATAGAAGATGCTCATAAGCACGTCTTTACACACATAGGTGCGCTGTATAGGCACTAAGCATAGCCAAAGATTTGGCCAGATGGCATATAATCTATAAACACAACTGACATGGTCATCAACTAAAGTTGAAATCTTTTGGAGATATAAGCAAAATCGGCCTTGCTGCAGAATTCAATGATATCATGCAAAGTGCCAGACCGAAGCACCCTTCCTTATTTAGTACTTACACACACATGATGTCGTCGCCGTAGAGAGTCTCCCTCTTCATAGGCAGAGGCGCCGGGGGACGTTGTCGTCCTCCCCAACCCCAAATCCATGCAACATTGCATCTCCCAGTGCAGCCGCTGGGGGTGGATGCAACCTGTGAATCGGATGCCCAACTCAACGATCCATCCACCAAAAAGACCCAAAACCCAAACCTTGGCCGCCTACCTCATCGCCTCTTCCACTCTGGCGACCGCCGCCAGTGTAGCATAGGCAACTTAGCTGGTTATGCATGGAATGTGTTGAACAGAATGGAAATTTAGAGGGACAATACTCACATATGGAGTTCCCTGTTCATCACGCATGACAAACCGAGGATGTGAACTACCTCTGAAGTAGAGCAATTGGCTGAGCCCCATCATATAACATTTGCTCTAGCACCAGCGAGCCATGGCAGCCAGAAAGGTATGTTTTGCACACATGGATCATGCAGCGCAGGCTGCTGCCACCATATCGCAAGCCTTGTGGTTATCATCAAATATAAAAAAAAAAGCAACTGAAATAAAGGAGGATCAGTATGGAAGCATTAGAGACAACTATTGCCTTGTAATGTAGACTGAAATGACACATACCACAGCCACGAGGAAACGCCATCAGGATACCAATTGCAGCAGCACCAAGGATCAAACACCCTGAGAATACCAAATGCAAATTCAGTAACCTATAGTACAACTGAAGATCATCAATTAATAATAATAAAATTTGGGATCTAGAAAGAAACTTTGAATTACAAAATCAACTGAACTATAATAAGTGACCTTTAATTAGGTAATGGTTAGTGCAAAGGAATAGGAAAGTGAATTCCTAAATTACCCAATAACAGGTAAAATGTTGTGCCACTGTGAACAAATATGAAATATTCGGCGGCACTAAAAACGAATCAGGTTTAAAGATATGCAATATATGTGCACACACGAACAATTTGACATATTTCTAAAAAGAATCATGTTCTGATGTGAACAGATCATATATGACAGTGGTCGTCATGTATCACAGCTTTGACAGGGCAAATCGGAACCATTATATTAAAAAAACAAATAAGGAATGAAGAGGCGTACGCCATGGTGCCAGAATGGTCTCCTCTGCTTATCCTGCACTGATCCATACGGCAGAGATCTGAACCGGCTGTATAGGCGAAAGTAAGATTGTGATAATAACCCCTCCCCAAAAAAGGCCCGGAAGGAGAAGGATTGGGGGGGGGGGGTGGTAAAATACTGACAATTTTTTCAGCACAGAAATTGCATTGGTCGTAATGGAAAGGCAAAATTGGCGCAGTCGCTGTAGCCAAGCAATGGCATAGCTGCGTCGCTCCGTCCATGTTGATCGTGTCTGGGTGTCCGCCATCTCTGCAGGAGCGGTGACGATGTCGACATGGATAGGCGACCTGCGATTTCGATTGTCGATGTCACTGAATCCAAATCGATTGGAAATGGGATGGATCGGAAAATAATGGCAGAGGAGCCCGCCGCCTGCAGCTGCGGCGGTGAGGGCGGACTCACCGTCGATGTAGAACAGCTGCAGCGCCTCCTCCAGGTGCCAGCTCGTCATCGGCCGGCGTAAGATTCGAACGGGCCGGTGCCAGCAGCCCTGTTAATTAAGGGGGGCTCGCTGCGGCACGGTTCTCCTCCTCCAGCCTTGAGGCGTGCGCCTGCTCGTCCTCCTCGGCACTCCACCTCGACGAGCTCCTCCACGTCGCTCTCGCCGGAGCCCGAGTCCTCGCCGGCGGCATCCCCGGCGTCAGCGCGGAGGCGGATGAGGCCCTTCATGGACCCGTACCTGTCCACGCCCCACGCCGGTAAGGGCAGCCAGCGAGGGAGGAAGACGAAAACGAATAGGGCGTCGAGGACGAAGGGGAAGAGGCCGTCCCGGGAGGATGAAGAGGATGAAGAAGAGGAATAGGCCGGCAGCGAGGAGACCAGGGAAGGAGATGTACATCCAGGAATCTGACCGGTCCATGAAGCGGGAGGGCATCCAGCGAGGGGAGGAAGACGAAGACGAATAGGTAGGCAGCGAGGACGAAGGGGAAGAGGCCGTCCCGGGAGGAAGACCACGGTCGCGGGGAGGGCGACGGTCGTCGCGGCATTGAACACCTCGTGCCTGCTCGCGTTGCCTGGATTGCCCACTGAATTGAAATTTCAGTTACTGCTCACACGGTTCCGATCGGGAGCCGAGAATTCCCAAAACGAACCCCCTAGTGGGAGATAGGAGTTTTAGATGAAGTCCGCCACTATACTAGGCAGCTTCTCGAGAGGCGTTGGATCCAACATCAGACGCATTCTTCACATGGGATCGGCAGAGGAGGTGATTTGGCTGGCTCTAGATTGTAGGCCGTCCGGTCCTGCCACGTGGCTTTTTTTTTTTTTTTTTTTTTGACAAAAACCATCAATATATTAACTTAGCAGCATGATGCTGCCAGAGGATGATACAAAGCGTAGTTCTCTGATTGCAGCGCTGAATACAAACAAGAGGCGCCATTATGGGCACCATTTGAGCATGTTACATTAAAAAGAGCCCGGGGAGCCTGAAGGAGATCTAAAAGCTCGGTTGGCTAGATAATGGGCTTTGATCTGAAAATCTATGTTCTTTCCTGAACTGCTGTGTAAACGGTTTAATTCTCCAATCTGGAGGCTCTTGATCCCTGCTTGCCAAGAGATGTTGAGCCAGGGCCTGGCTGTCAGTATAGAAACTGACACTCCTACATTGAGTTTCCTAAGAATGTCAGAGGCTAGAGCCAAAGCAGCAGCCTCCCCACCAGAATCGAACTGCAGGAAGGAAGTTGGGCCTGAATATTGAACATGAGATTGTTGAATTGATCGACAATGTAGCTCCCAAGACCTGCTTGGGATGCCTGATGTAAAGAGGAATCAGGAATAGCTGATGCATCGGTATAGCAACATAGTCCACGTGGCTTGTTGATAGTCATCAAAAAAAGACTAGCACGCTCCACAAATGGCACAACCGCAAGTAGCTGCAAGATGATTGGATGACACATCGGCACGTCGGGTCACCGATAATAGAGATGGCAAGTACAATTTGTTGAACTATTGTAGGATTAAGACCCTGTTTAGATGTATTAGTTGTTATAATTAACTAGCTAACAATTTGTAGCTAATATAGTTTGATCCAACTATAGTAAAATAGTTATTAGTGAATATTTAGCTAACAATTAGCCAGATTATTAATATGAACAGATACCATACATCACTAGTATCCTAATACTTCGACTTTGGTCAGCGATCTCTTTTTTTTTTTTTCAAATTATGGTTCGACTACCGTATTCATAAAAATGTATATTAACAAGAAACAATAAATTATACTGAACTTGGAAGCGCATGATGTCAAATCCAAACCACTTATATTAAGTTCAATAGTTTCATTATGTACATTAAGTTGGAGTTTTTTTTTTTTTTTTTTTTTTTTTTGAGAACAAGAGTTTACCTAGCAATTATGCATATGTGGCTTAGAGCGTGTAGGAACTAAATTTACGGTAGTTGTGTTGTGGGATGGTAATATCAGCCCTAAAGCATATTCCCTAAGCAAGGCTTTTGTTCAACTGATGCCCCTCCTTTATTTCCTTCATCACCATTATCACTCCATATATGATTGTTGACATTGTCAGTTGTTTGTGATGTAAGAGAAATTGACAAGGTAGACTTTATCCAGCAACAACATGAGAAAAAGCCATAGACTCAAATTGTGATGAAGATTGAACACCTTCACTCAATCACTTGTAGAACTTCTTCTAAACGCTGCACCAAAACAAAAGTTGAAGTTGCCTTTTTATATGGGGCGCCATATGGACATATGGTTGGTATGGAGGCATGCCATAAGGATTGAAGTTTAGTGAAACTGATGCTAGAATTGTTGGTTGAATTACGGCGAAATATTAGCTGGTGTTGGGTATGTGGGAATGGTTGGTTGATTCTGTTGTGTTGGTCAGATGAGGAGTGAAGGATTACATTCGGACGAACTATCCATGGTGTTCTCTTTTCTTGAATGCAATATTTCTTTTTCAAAATGATGTGTCAGAGATGTGTGGTCCATATATATGCTTATGTATCTATATAAAAAAATGATGTAATAAAGGCTAATCGGTAGCCTTCACAGACCAACAGTTGTCTCGCCAGGGGCAACCGTTGGGCGAATGCTCAAATAGACCACTACCCTTCAACATGTTTCACATGTTTTTTTCCCTGTACTAGCACTTCTTTTAGTAAGTATACCTGAGCTACTCTAAAAAAAGACACACAAAGAGGAAAAAAATGTTGTGGATTCAAATTCTAGAAAACACATGAGAATATTTTTTTCTAAAAAAAGGTTTGGCACGACCGAGGGGACACTTCGGTGGTACAACCTAGACATGATTTCCCCCCATTTTTCATGTTATTTTCTAGTATCGAATTCTAGCGGTTGCCAACCAAACCGTTAGTTAAAAATATATTCCCACCTACTGGTCAACTGCAAATGAAAATGACCTATTTTTAGCATTAAATTTGGTTGTGGATGAAAATGTTTCAAGCATGAAAAATGTCTATGTTAATGTTATAATATGTCACAACAAGGTTTCTGTGCGCTCATATTATTGCAAGCCTGAGTGACTTAATGTATGTGTCCAACTTCGTGAACATTTGACCAATCTTGGTGACTTAATGTATGTTCTGTTCACATTACGACAACAAGATATGTGTCGACAAATGGGGAAAGGTCATTAGTGACACATAAAAGACGGTTATTAGTGAGGAACCAGGCCTGGCTGTCTCTAAAGCAGCATCGGCATCGAACCATCCGCTGCTGGAGCTCGTTTTTTTTTCCTTGGCTTTACTGATGGGCAGGACGAAGGAGGACGAATTCAACCGTAGCTATCAACGTTGGGCAGCCTCGTCAGACCCACCAGTGAGTATACTGCAACGGTGCAACCTGACAAATTAACTCTTTTTCGCTTGCCTCAGCCCCCGTGATGTGAGCAGTGAGCTAGCGGATTGCAGACCCCAGACAGCAGACCCTCCCGATAAAACACTTGCCTCGTGGTACTTCATATCTCACAACCGTCTACAGCAGGTCCGTCACCACGTACGTCTGGGATTCGATTTCCAGGCCAGCTGATCCCATTAGGCGCCATCCCTGCAGGGAAACAATGGTAAGTATAATAAGACCCTCTTATCTCCAAGCCATTTCTTGATCAAGTCCATGTTGAATTATTGCCATGACTAGATGTAATGTGCTTGTGTGCCAAATTGAATAAGTGATCCAAGAACCAGTGTGTGTGTGTGAGAAGTTGAAAGGTGACATCTTACTTGGTTACTGTTCTAGACTGTCATGTATTTTTCAAGAAGATTTGCTTAATTTTGTAAGAAATGTTTTCTAGGTTCCTGCAGTCTATAACTTTGTTCAATTTACAAGGACACTGAGCAACATTGAGAGCGTTTAGGTCACCTGTGTTGATTTGCTCTTGCTGTTGCCCAGCAGTGTTTTGGGGTGTTGAGTATATGTGTTCCTCTCTAGGTCTCCTGTCTTTTTATGTCATGGGCTCATGGCCAGAGCTTGTATTTAACACACTCTCTTTTCTATCTTAATTTAAAGGCATAGTTCCTAACCCCTTCTTTCAATTTTTTTTTTTCTAAAAGTCTTTGTTTAATTTACTCCTTGAACTCAAAAGTTTGAAGATTGAACCCTTTTGAGAGAAAAAAAAGTGATTTTGAGGGTTTAAAACTATATTTAGCAAGCTCATTCTCTTCAACCTAATATCTATGCTTGGATTGGACCTTTTACACTCCTAAAAAATTTCCTGAAAGTCAAACTACTGACTAGCAGGGAGACTGATACTCCATAGTCTACATGCATCATATATATACTAAATATAAGTATGGAACTAATGTGATCCAGTTCATGATTTCAGAATTTCTCTTCCTAGAGATTATTAAGAAATTATAGAAGTCGCTACTGATAATTATATTAACAACAACAAAGCCTTTTAGGCCCAAGCAAGTTGGGGTAGGCTAGAGTTGAAACCCAACATGAGCCCCTTGTCACAGTTCAGGCGCATCAATAGCTGCTTTCCAAGCATTCTATTAGATAATAAAAACTAGAGTACAAGGATATATAACATAGTTTGTTATCTGTTTCCATTTTGCATATTAAGTTCATTATTTACAGGGGACTGGCAAGGAAATGTCTGACTTCTGGCAAGGATCAAGAACCCCATCAATGGAGTTCAACGACAAATCATGTTCTAGCTCTGAGGATTTCCAAAGCAACATGTCGGCTACTTCTCGGTTCTATGCCTTGGTTGATCCAGGCCAATTCTGCGACCTCAGTAGCAATGCGGCACCAGATTGGTATGGAACCAGTGTGGCAGACTCTTCTATGAACAGTTTGATCAACTCAGATATAACCATCCACTACATAAACAAGCTGATGATGGAGGAGGACAATGACGACAAGGTAAAATTATATCATGGAGAGTACGCCCTTAGAGCTATGGAAGAGCCTTTCTATAGAATTCTTGGACACACGTATCCTGAGTCACCATCACTTTGTAGCTGCGGTCATCTGAATAACCACCTTGACAGCATTAACAAGTCTTCAGGGCATTCATGCAGTAGCTTCTCTGTTGCTGTTGACTCAAGTAATAATTACTCTAGTCACAACTTGCAAGCTTTTGAAGCTCCATGGACTCTATCTGACATAGTCAAAGAGACAAAGCATTTCACTCAAGGTACACAAAACAAGGAGCTTGCTGTGAAAATTGATGGCCTTTCAATTGCTGAAAAGCGTAGCCGAGATAATCAATCACTACAGGTAAATGCTGCAGATACGAGCAAGCATGCATCATCTGAGGTTCACAGTGGAAATTACTCAATCACAGAAGATTCTTATTTGTTAGAAGCAAGGAGAAGCAAGCAGGCTGCCTTTTTCATTCAACGGGCCAACCCGAGATGAGATGTTTGACAGGGTTCTACTCTTCTCTGAGCATGAACCTACGGATGAAGCTATTGTTTTGCAAGAAATGATGACAAGCAAATCAACAGGACATTCACAGAATGAACAAGGAAGAACATCAGCTCGGCGGAAGACACGAGGTAAGAAGCAACAGAAGAAAGAGATGGTTGATCTAAGAACCAATCTTATCATTTGTGCACAAGCAGTATCTGTGAATAACCGTACCTTAGCAAATGATATGCTGAACATAATAAGGCAACATGCCTCAACAAATGGGGATGATACCCAGAGGCTGGCATTTTGTCTAGCAGACTGCCTTGAGGCGCGATTAGCTGGAACTGGGAGTCAGCTGTATCGCGATTTGAAAAAAATCGACACTCCTGTGAACATTTTAAAAGTATTCCAATTGTCTTTCGCGGTAATTCCTTCCCTCAGGGCATCATTTTATTTCTCAAATAAGACAATCCTTGATGTCTTGGAGGGAAAATCTAAGGTGCACATTATTGATTTTGGCATTGGCTTTGGTTTTCAATGGCCATCACTGTTTCAGCAACTCGCAAAGAGGGAAGATGGGCCGCCCAAGGTTCGGATCACAGGTATTGAGCTACCAAAGCAAGGATTTCGACCAAACCAAATGAATAAGCAAAACACGGGACAGCGATTAGCTGATTATGCAAGCATGTTCAATGTGCCTTTTGAATATCAAGCAATATCATCAAATTGGGAAACCATACGTATAGAAGTTCTCAACATTGAGGAAGATGATGTGCTGATAGTCAATTGCATTGACCGAATGAAGAACGTTGGTGATGAAACAATATCCCTTAACAGTGCCAGGAACAGGGTGCTCAATACCATCAGAATGATAAAGCCAAAAGTATTTGTGCATGGAGTAGTGAATGGATCATATAGTAGCCCCTTCTTTTTACCACGTTTTAAAGAAGCCATGTACCACTACACTGCATATTTTGATATCTATGATAAAACTGTTTCACGAGATAATGAGACAAGAATGCTCATAGAGAGGGGCATCTTTATGTGGCAACTTCTCAATGTCATCGCATGTGAAGGATCCGAAAGGATTGAGAGGCCAGAGAATTATAAGAAATGGAAGTCAAGAAACCTGAATGCTGGACTTGAGCAGCTCCCACTGAATCCAGACATTGTGAAAGTAATAAGAGAAATGGTGGGAAAATATCACCAAGATTATGTTATCAACGAAGATGATCAGTGGCTACAACTGGGATGGAAGGGAAGGGTAATGAATGCAATATCCACATGGAAACCTAGAGAGTCATATGATGGTGAGTAAGACCTAAAAAGCTTGCTAGTACTACAAGTAGAGGTTTGACAATCCTATGTATCAATGTTCTAAACTTTGTTTTGTATATAGGGTGTCAAGAGCTTTGCCACCGCTTTATTAGACGATAGATGTTCTGAAGTTATGATTTATTTATAATCTTTTTCTAGTAGCACAGAAATGAGCTTACAGAATCCAACATTGCGTAGTGGCTGTTGCTTTTAAAAACATTTGAATTTCTGTTGCCAATATATCCTTTCTTACCTATAGAACTAATTTATTCGATTGTCTTTCTGTCATAAAATCTATGGTGTTTGCATTACAGCTTAAAATGTTGAACTGCTGGAGGGACAAATGCTGTGAAAGTTTAACTGTTTAACTTTTGTTCATACATGGGCAATACTACAAGCATCTTTACTCCAAGCCTGCTTAATTTCTATGTGAGTAGAGGGGGAAAGGAAAGAATGGAGGATGGTACGTGTTAATGTGCAGTGCTGAATTCTGGATCCTCGTAACTAGATAAGATCACTATTGGACTGTTGGTTGCTAGTAGCAGTATATAAGAGCGAGGCAGTCATGCTCGCCGAGCAAGAAATAAACGAAGGAGGCGTGGAATGGACAAGTACCTTGGTGGCCGCCGGAACGGACGCATCTTGTCGTCCTTGGCTGTTGGCGTGCGCTAGCCGTCTTCTCCGTCAGCATCTAGTCCGTACAAGCATTCTATCGAACAGCTCCCGAGCATCCACTCGTCGTTGATGTCAAGCACCCGGAGCGCTACCTCGACCTCCCTCCCCGCAGCCCACACGCGTTAGTCATACGAACCACGCCTATTGGCCCAGCAGCAGGCGGCGAGTTAGGGCTTGCTGCTCGCTCACCTCGATGCTTCCTGCTTGCGCGAGCCGCGAGCGCGACTCCCCGCTGCGGCGCTGTGCACTCTCCTCCGACCTCCGCCCGGCCTCCATGCTCGCCTCTCGCCGGTCCAGGCTGCCGGCGAGCCAGCCGGTCTCCTCGGCCGAGGATGCGACCCCGCCCGGCCGCCCAGCCCGCAGCCACCGCGCCGGCCAACAGCCAGCTCCCAGGAGGCCAACAGCCTCGGCCCCAGATGGCCCTGATTTGTGATTGGGTTATTTATGACTTCTGAGTTGGGATTTTCATTTTGGTGCTAACAGATATTGTCCCATTCAAGACAACATCTTGTTCTACGATTTTTGTCCAAAACATGCAAGATGTCGTCGGTTGATAAAATTCTAGAGCATCTCAAAAAAGATAGCCAAATCCACTGATTTAGCTACTCTCTAAAATAGTTTTTATAAGAAAATCAGTCTTTTTTTATAAATAAGTTGTTATGATTTATTAAGTACTTCAACAGACTCTGTAAAAGATGGCTAATGAAGTAGGTTATTCAAAAGTAAAATAAGATAGAGAGCTATTAAATTTCGAGAGCCATCATAGAGTCTGTTGAAGAGGTTTTCCCTTTAATAATAGCAAAAAAATTAGCTTTAGAAAACGATTTGGTTGGTCTTTTGGAGATGCCCTTAGCTTGC
Organism: Hyparrhenia diplandra; assembly: GCA_015847255.1. NCBI lineage: Eukaryota > Viridiplantae > Streptophyta > Magnoliopsida > Poales > Poaceae > Hyparrhenia > Hyparrhenia diplandra. The sequence continues at coordinate 76,321 of JADLZK010011957.1, read as the reverse complement.
TTTCTACGGTGAGCAACAGTTGAGGAAGAGACCACTTTTTTTTTGACAAGAATATAGCCCACTTTCTATTTTAGAAAACGAGATAACGCAACTGCTTACTGTAAATTTTTAAAATAGTCTACACAACAAGGATATTATATCTATTAGAGTTGTTCTAAGAAGATAACTATACACGATGTTTTAGACAAAAATTAGAGAGGTAACATACGTTGTTTCCAACTTTTATGGCCTCAGATGAGTACATCTATCATTGACATGAGGTAAGTACTACTATTAGTTTTTTTTTTAAAAAAAGTACTGCATTAATATGACCCTGTTTGGGGTCGCTTAATGTAGATTATAAGCCAAATAAGCAAAATAAACCCGCCAAACACCTCGCTTTTCTCATCGCGGTCTCCCAACGCCACCGCAGAATAATCTCCGCCAACACTGCGTTTCGAGAAGCGTCTCCTAGGCCGCGTTCCGAAAAAGCGACGCGCTTTCCCCAGCTGCCCTTCTCCTCCCGCACCTGCCCTCCATCTGAATCGGTGTCGCCGGCTGAGCTCGCGCCGGGAGCCCGCGCTGGGAGACCGTGCCGCCGTCCGCCAGACCGCGGATGCTCCCCTCCCCACCGCGCCAGGAGCCCGCACCACCGTCCGCCAGGAGCCCGCTGCGCCGCCGTCTCTCCAGGAGCCCGTGGAGCCTACGCCGGTGCCGCCTCCCTCGAGCCAGCAGACCGCGGACGCTCCCTCCCGACCACGCCAGGAGCCCGCACCTTCGTCTGCCACGAGCCCGCTGCACTGCCGTCTCGCCAGGAGCCCGTGCCTCCTACCTGCTGTTCCCGTGGAGCAACGCGTCCGCCCTGTCGAGGTCGAGCGACTGAAGACGAAGGTAGTGAAATTAGTAGTATGTGGTACTACTCGTGCTCATGCAAGGCTGAATTCCGACAGAAATTACTACGTGCTTGTCTATGCTTCTTTGCCAATCATTTTGTAATCTGGAGAACTACTGCCTGCTTCTTTGCGTAGAAGGACTGGAGTTTTGGAGAGAAGGACTGTGTTTTGGATAAGGGACATTCTTGTCTTTTACACCTAGAACAAATAATCTGCCTAAAATAATCAGGATAGCCAAACACCATGATTATTTTTTTTTTTTTTTTGAAAGATGACACAGTACAACGCAGACACTCACAACACGCACGCACACTCACCCCTTATGAACACACGTCGTCTCGCAAATCCTACCCCTACGAAGACCTCCGCGATCGAAAGACCCGGCGGATCTGGAGATTCTCGAAGTCACCATCGGGCGCCTCGTCGCCGACGGGAACGCCGCTACCACTTAATGCATAACGCCGAAAATCCCGGGAAAATCCCGAAAAAGGTGCGAAGACCGGGATTTGAACCCCTGCAGTGGGTAGCGTCCCCACCTGGGCCGTCCCTACCATTGGACTACAAACCAATTCGCAAAACACCATGATTATTTGAGACACAGATTCTCCGGATCGCGGCGTATCAAATAAAGTCCGCTTCAAATTATAAAAGCGAGTTCCGTATACACGGTCCCAAACGGGGCCTATGAATCGATACCATCCTAATACTTCGCCTTTGGCCAACGACCTTTGTTTTTATTTTTAAAAATAAAGTATGGTTCGACTACTTTATTCATTCAAATATATATTTACAAGAAACAGTAAATTGTATTAAACTTGAAAGTGCACGATATCAAATCCAAACCATTTATATTAAATTCAATAGTTTCATTATGTGCATCGACCCGAAGTTCTAACACTTCTAATCCATTCTGAAGTGAAAGATGTTTTAGCTCTTCAAAACACGCATAATTTGTATTATACATAACGTCCGGATGCATAGCAAAAGTCATAACAACTTATAATTTAAAATGGACCAAGTATAACATTTGTGTGCAGAAAAGATGGCTCAAAAGCACCGCCTTTTGCACCAACTGACATTTATAATTACAATGCGCAAAGAAAGGTTTAGTTGAGGAGGTAGCTAGCACTAGCAACGAACATGTCGTCGCCTGCAAGCCGACTGCAACTCCGAGGCTCCAAACTGTGAGCAATACCCCACCAGTGCCAGCGGCCAGGCACATCTGCCAGTGCCAGGCATAGCTGCCTCTGAAGCAGCATCTGCATCGACCCCTCCGCTTCTGGAGCTCGTTTTCTCCCTTGGCTTTCTTGATGGGCACTGGAGGACGAATTCAACCGTAGCTATCAACATTGGGGAGCCTCGTTAGACTCACCAGTGAGCAAACTCATGCTGCAGCGGTGCAACCTGACAATTAACCCCTCTCGCTTGCCTCGGCACCAGTGAGCTGAGCTAGCTAATTCCAGGCCTCAGCCAGAAGCCAGACTCTCCCTATAAAAGACTTGCCTCGTGGTAAATCAGTCTTCCATTCATATCTAACAACTGCACTACAGCAGGTCCGGTCTCCAAAGTACGTCTGGTACACAATTTCCAGGCCTGCTGATCCCATCAGGTGCCATCCCTGCAGGGAAACAATGGTAAATACAATAAGACCCTCTTATCTCCAAGCCATTTCTTGATCAAGTATATGTTGAATGAATGCAATGACTATATAATATGTTTGTGTGCCAAATTGAATAAGTGATCAACGAACAAGTCACTACGATAGTTTTCTCTTCAACCTAATTTTTGTGCTTCGATTGGGCCTTTTAAACTCCTAAAAATTCCTGAAAATCAGACTACTCTGACAAGCTAGGAGACTGATACTACATAGTGTACATGCATCATATATATACTGTATAAGTACATGTTTTCAGAAATTATCTTACTAGAGATTATTAATGAATTTTAGTAGTCACGACTGAAAATTATAGTTGATAATAAGAACACTAGAGTACAAGGATATATGGCATAGTTTGTTATATGTTTCTATTTTACATATTAAGTTCATTATTTACAGGGGACTTGCAACGGACCTTCTGACTTTTGGCAAAGTTCAAGAACCCCATCAATGGAGTTCAACGACAAATCTTGTTCTAACTATGAGGATTTCCAAAGCAACATGTCCAGTACTTCTGGGTTCTCTGCCTTTGTAGATCCAGCCAATGAGTCAAATGATCTGGAGTTATTTTTGGACCAACCCAGATACATGCATCATTATCCTCCAGTATCAAATAATTTTAACGATAGTGACCATATTACATTGAGCACTTCCTATTCGAGTACACTAGATGGTTCACAATTCTGCGACCTCAGTAGCAATGCGGCTCCAGATTGGTATGGAACCAGTGTGGCAGACTCTTCTAATAACAGTTGCATCAACTCAGATATAACCATCAACTACTTAAACAAGCTATTGATGGACGAGGACGATGACGACAAGGTAAAATTACATTATGGAGAGTATGCCGTTAGAGCTATGGAAGAGCCTTTCTATAGAATTCTTGAACACGCTTATCCTGAGTCATCACTTTGTAGCTGCGGTCATCTGAATAACCTCGATGGCAACATCAGCCAGTTTTCAAGGCAGTCATGCAGTAGCTGCTCTGTTGCTATTGACTCAAGTAATAATCACTCAAATCACAACTTGCATGCTTTTGAAGCTACACGGAGTATGTCTGACAAAGTCAAAGAGACAAAGCATCTCACTCAAGGTACACGAAACAAGGACCTTGGTGTGAAAATGGACGGCCTTTCAATTTCTGAAAAGCGTAGCCGAGATAATCAATCACTCAAGATAAATGTTCCAGATACGAGCAAGCATGACTCATCTGAGATTCACAGTGGAAATTACTCACGTACAGAAGATTCTTATTTGTTAGAAGCAAGGAGTAGCAAGCAGGTTGCCTTTTCACTCAATGGGCCAACCAGGGATGAGATGTTTGACAGGGTTCTACTCTTCTCTGAGCATAAACCTATGGATGAAGCTATTGTTTTGCAAGAAATTATGACAAAAAAATCAGCTGGACATTCGCTGAATGAAAAAGGAAGAACATCAGCACGGCAGAAGACACGAGGAAAGAAGCAACAGAAGAAAGGGGTGGTGGATCTAAGAACGATTCTTATCCAATGTGCACAAGCAGTATCGGTGAGTAACCATATCTTAGCAAATGACATGCTGAACATGATAAGGCAACATTCCTCAATAAATGGGGATGATACCCAGAGGCTAGCATTTTGTCTAGCGGACTGCCTTGAGGCGCGATTAGCTGGAACTGGGAGTCAGCTCTATCGCGATTTGAGAACTAAAATCATCAATCCAGCGGGCATTTTAAAAGTATTCCAATTGTCTTTGGTGGTACTTCCTTACCTGAGGGCATCAATTTATTTCTCAAATAAGACAATCCTTGACGTCTCGAAGGGAAAACCCAAGGTGCACATTGTTGATTTTGGCATTGCCTTTGGTTTTCAATGGCCATCACTGTTTGAGCAACTCGCAAAGAGGGAAGATGGGCCACCCAAGGTTCGGATCACAGGTATTGAGCTACCAAAGCAAGGATTTCGACCAAACCAAATGAATAAGCAAAACACGGGACAACGATTAGCTGAATATGCAAGTATGTTCAATGTGCCTTTTGTATATCAAGCAATATCATCAACGTGGGAAACCATAAGCATAGAAGATCTCAACATTGAGGAAGATGATGTGCTGATTGTCAACTGCATAGATCGAATGAAGAATCTGGGTGATGAGACAGTATCCATAAACAGCGCAAGGGATATGGTTCTTAATACCATTAGAATGATGAAGCCAAAAGTTTTTGTGCATGGAGTAGTGAATGGATCATTCAGTACACCCTTCTTTTTAACACGGTTTAAAGAAGTCATGTACCACTACTCTGCATTATTTGATATCTTTGATAAAACTGTTCCACGAGATAATGAGACAAGAATGCTCATAGAGAGGGGGATCTATCTGTTCCAACTTCTCAATGTCATCGCATGTGAAGGACCGGAAAGGATTGAGAGGCCAGAGACTTATAAGAAATGGAAGTCAAGAAACCTGAATGCTGGACTTGAGCAGCTCCCACTGAATCCAGACATTGTGAAAGTAATAAGAGAAATGGTGGGAAAATATCACAAAGATTATGTTATCAACAAAGATGATCAGTGGCTACTAGTGGGATGGAAGGGAAGGATGCTTAATGCAATATCCACATGGAAACCTAGTGAGTCATCTGATGGTGAGTAAGACCTAAGAAGCTTGCTAGTACTACAAGTAGAGGTTCGACCATCCGATGTATCAATGTTGTAAACTTTCTTTTGTATAGCGTGGCGAGAGCTTTGCCACCCTTTTATTAGACGATAGATGTTTTGAACTTATGATATATTTATAATATTTTTACTTTGTAAGGGTAATGCATTGCATTTGGCTAACTAGTTGGACAGAAATGAGCTTCAAGAGTCCAACGTAATGCGGTTGCTCGAAAAAAAAAAGAAGTCCAGCACAATGCGTTGTGGGCAGTGCTGCTTTTAAAAACACTTGAAGTTGAGTTTCCAATTTATCTTTTGTTACCTATATAACCAATTTGTTCTATTGCCTTTCTGTCATATAATCTATGGTGTTTGCATTACACCTCAAAATGTTGACTGCTGGTGGGACGAATTCTGCTTAAGTTTATTTCTTTAACCTTTGTTCATACATGGGCAATACTCGTAATATCCAAGCATGATTAAATTCTATGTGAGTAGAGGGAGAAACAAAAGAATGGAGGATGGTACGTGTTGATGCGCAATACTGAATTCTGGATCCTCTTAACTAGATGACATCAGTGCACAGTTGGTTGCTGCTAGCAGTATAAGAGCGAGGCAGTCATCCTCGCCGAGCAAGAAAGAAACAAAGGAGGCGTGGAATGGACAAGTACCTTCACCTTGGTGCTGCTGGAGTTCTTGGGTCTTGGCGTGCGCTATAGCCGTCTCCTCCGTCAGTATCCGGTGCGTACAGGCATTCTATCGAACAGCTCCCGAGCATCCACTCGTCGTTGATGTCATACACCCGAAGCGCTACCTCGACCTCCCCGCAGTGCCCCCGCGTTAGTAAAGACGAACCACGCCCGATGGCACAGCAGGAGGCGGCCAGTTAGGGCTCGCTGCTCGCTCACCTCGCTGCTTCCTGCTTGCGCGAGCCGGGAGCGCGACTCCTCGCTGCGGCGCTGCGCACTCCCCTCCGACCTCCGCCCGGCCTCCATGCTCGCCGCTCGCCACCGCACGTGGCGCGCCCGCTTCCGGCCGCCCCAGCCCCCAGCCGCTGCCTCTTGGCTCAGCGCCGCCGCCTGCCCCAGCCGGCCCTGTGTTTGATTGGGTCATTCGGTGATTTCTGATGATTTTGGAAATAGATGGCGGAAGAAACAGGTGGATTTGTGCTCGGTCATTTGATTTGATTACTGTTTCAATTTATTAATTATGCTGATTTGAAAAGATTCTTTGCTAGCATTTCTGCTGTTATTAGTAGTAGAAACTTTTTTTTTACGAAATCAGTGGAATCCCCTATCTACTTTTTTTATTTTCAATTAAATGAAAGAATGGAGTTACAAAAAAGGGGTTTGATTTACATGGCATTTATGCCCAGAGTAAGAAAAGAACAAGCATTATAATAGGCTATCTCTCCAAAATTGTAACAGTTGGCTTCTAGTTGTTTTGGCTTTGATGCACACCAAGCCAATCTCATGTTTGAAGTCATTTCTCCACTGCATGAGGAGTCTGTGTTTATTGTAAAAAATAATGCCATTTCGATAATGTTCAGATGACCCAGTATGTTGTAATCATAACCTCTCTAAAAACAACAGAATTGAAGTCATGTTTAGCTTGTAAGACCATATCCAGTGGGCTCAAATTGAGGTTCCAAGAGATGTTAATGCTTTCCCAGCGGTCCTTACTGAAAGAGCATTCGAAGAATAGGTGGAAACATCATTCTTCATTGTCTGCATCACATATAACACAATTGTAGCTATAAAGATGCATATTTTTCTTTTGAGCAAATTTCTTGTATTCAATCAAGAGAAGCCGAAAGAAGAATTTATGGCTTCCAAGGTTTTGAGAACTCCACATCCATCTCTACTATAATGTCCCACTTGAGGGCTAACGAAAATCAACGGCACACAAAAAATACGGATGATTGGAGGGCCGGGATCGAAAGTTTGATGCATGATCGACATCCTCACCATCGCGCGCGCATCGCGGGTAACGCGGCATCGCGGCACCAGCGAAACGAGGGTTCGAACCTCCGGGAAACAAAATACGCGGCTCCCTCATCTAATTTATTTTTTTTCGAACTGCCTCCCTCATCTATTGCCCGGGCACGCCACGAGATCGGCGGCGGACTGCCCGGGCACGCCGACGATGGCGGCGCGGAGGAAGGACTGGGTACATCTTGCGACCTGGGCCTTCTAGGGGCGAGGACCGCGACGACTCCGGGGGCTTCGGGGCGGCGGCGCGATCCAAAACCGTCCTCGCCGGGCAGTCCGACGTTACGGCTTCGACAACGGCGGCGGGGAGGATGCCGGGCTGGCCACGGCGGGGGCTGAGCGGGCCATGGCGTGGACCCGACCGCGCCACCGCGGATGTTGGGTTCACCGCCCCGCGATGTTGGGGTCCCCGGCTGCGAGGGGCTCGGAAGCCGCGTCGTCAGAGAGCATCCACGATTTTCTGAAGATTTTGTTCATGATTTTGAGTGCTTCCAGCATGTCCTTCATCGGAGGATGCTCTTCCATTAGATTTATGATAACTGCAACTTTATTTTTGCAGCTCTAAGCCTGGATCCGTGAGCAATTCCTGTATTAAGCGAGAACTTCTGCGGAATGTCTGCACTCATCCAATGGAGTTTTTATTCCTGATTCACACGCTGTGATCATACATGAATCTGTGATAAACTAAATCCTTTCAAGTTGGCGATGGTGGAGGTGATCCAGGTGATGGTCGCCTTCCAGTTCGAGACAAATCATTTGCAGCACCGTATGGTCAAGCCGAGTGAAGACAAGGATTGAAGAAGAACAAAGAACTCAAGACAGAGGAGACATGCCTTGAGTGTTGAATTATTGATGTGATTCATGGTGTCATGGATTGGAATGCCGAATTGATGCCACTCAAGGTGCCGTGGACTATTGCTCCTGATCCTGGTAGAATTTATCAGTTCAGATGGTATTGCCAAATCACCGTTACCAACAGTGAGTGAAGATATGATTTTTTTTCGCAGGTATGTTCTATTTTAATTCTATTGGCTCAGAATATGGCTGCAAACCTACCGCCTGTTGCAGAGGCCGTATAACACTTTGAAGCATTAGGAATAGTCCAGGTACCTTGGATCATTGTTCACCTCAAATGAGAATAGCAGACACAATTCTTTTATCGTTAGTTTTGTTTTAAAAGCAACGAAATTCAAGGAATTTCTATTTCTATTATAGCATCGCCGCAGTTGAGCTGTGAAGCGGCATGTGGCTGGCTCTGGTGCTTTGTGCTGATCTTGAATATTGCAAGCCGTATAAAAAATCTGTGTAACACTACTTTCACTGAACTTCATTCATATACAAGAATTCATGTTAGCAGCAGCCAGCATGAGATTCTACACTGATGCATTCTACACTGATGGTTCTGCATCATGTAATTTTTTTAACCTAGCATTGAGTAAATTCCATTTAAAGTATTGTCTATTTTTATTGTCTATTTTTATGCATACACAGGATGCAGAGTATGGCTTCAATCTGTTCTTTGAATGTCTATTTTTATTGTCTATTTTTTTGTTGAGGTGGATTAGAAACAAGTATGCTAATGATCTTTCATTAGGTGTGATATTCAGAAGGGAGCTTGTGAGCAGCTCTGAACTTTGCTATATGTACTGAACTTTTGGCAACTTAGACCTTATTCATTGCTAACCCCTTACAGAAAAATGCAGCAACATGCTTGTACACTGAATTGTTGTTAAGTGAGTAATGGCTAGCTAGCTGCTTCTATTGAGAGGAGCAGTGCTTGCACTACATTGCAATTGTGGGCAATGGCGGGAGCTGGAAAGACAGGGAAGAGAGGAGAGAGGGGCAAGCACAAGCAGAGCAAGAGAGTGGTTTACAGAATAGTACCTCAGACACAAACAATAGGAAAAAAAAAAGCTAATCTAAGTTATGTTGTTGGTGCATGTAATCATTCACGTGTGTGTTGTGTTCTGCCCTTCGTGTGCCGGTTGGGCCGAGGGATTGGAGGCCACGGAAAAAGTGTAAGGTTATATGGGGCATGACATGATCTATTTGTAAAATTTTGTTCTTATCTCAAGATAGTTTGGGGATTGCCAGTTTGCCAATATAATTACCATTGACCAAGTACGGTTTGGATTTACCATATCTTTCAAATTCATAGTGATATGTTGTTTATCAAGTTTGATTTGATGAACTCTTGTTTAATGTGTGCTACCCTAGATATCGCCGTAGCGTTAGCACGGGCATTATACTAGTTTGAATAGTGGGGAAGTTGCCGTGTTGCTTATGAGGATTTTGTATGCTTTCCTGCTACTATACTTAGGCCCCGTTTGGAACGAAGGAATAAAAAACAGAGGAATGGTAGGAAACGCGGAAACAAAGAAAACACAGGAATAGGGAAAGTGAGAAAACCACAGGATTCAAAAACATAGGAATGAAAAATTTTGGCTGTTTGGAACACAGGAACAGAAAACATAGGAACAAAATGTGTTTGAACTAAATAAAATCTTTATTAACCGTATTATTATTTATAGCCTCATCCGGAGTCCTTATTATAATTGGTCCCACCAGTTAGCAATTGTTTATTAGTTTTTCACCTAATCCTTACTGCATGCGCCTCTAATCCCGACTGCATGCGCCTCTTGCCCCACCTCTCTGTTCCCAGCGTGTGTCTCCGGCTCCAAAACCGGCTTCCTCTTCCGCGCCGGCGATAGGGCGGGGGGCAGCAGCGCGCGCCCGGCAGCACCGGGAGGCGTGGTGGCTCGATCGGCTCGGATCTCGGCGGCGAGCGGTAACTGGCGCATGGGAGGTCATGGCGGCTTCTTGTGGCGGCGACGGTGATGGCGACCTCGGCGCCGCGGCGTTCCTCTTCCATGGCGGCTCGGCGGTGGCGCGTGGTGGCGCTTGGCGCCAACGCAGCGTGGGCCTGGTCCTTCCACCGCACGGGAGTTCACCCGGAGGCGAGAACGGCGAGTTCACCCTGCAATCCATTGGTTCGATTGGATTTTCCGGTTCTGCGTTTTTGTGAAGGAGCTCAATCCTTTCGGGAGGAACGGCAAGGAGTCATTCCTGGTTCCAAACGCCAATGACATCATCATTCCATAGGAATCGGTTCCTTCAAAATTTCCTTTGAAAATCCTTCAATCAAACGGGCCCTTAGTAGAACCCCAAGTATATTCCTAGACATAATTGTTATTTACATCCAGTCATTATTTTCTATGAAATGATTAATCTCTTCAAATTGATCTGCTGCTAATTGAGATAAGGGAAATAAAAAAAAACGCTAATCTCATTATCAACGAAAAATCTGATAGAGCATTTAGGCTATTTGCATAAGGTCAGTAGTTGTGGGTATAGATCTCTAAGATACTCACCATCAACAGTGCAGTTCCAAATAGATAAAGAATCACCTTTATTGGGTATGCATCTGGCCAAGATCTGAATTTTGTTGAAGAGTTTCAGGATATCCTTCCACCAATAGGATCCAATAGGATTTTTGTCATGTGATGTTGTATGATTATTTGCATATAGCTTGGACCAGGTGAGTTGCACACAAGGAGTGTTGTCTTTAGAGTAGAATTTGTCCATATATTTCATCAGGAGGGCTTCAATTAAGATTTGATATCTATGATCCCCAAGCTCCTTAATCTTTTGTAGTAGAAACTCCCTAAGTGGTAGTAACTTGGGCCAATTACTCATTAATGTGGTACTTTATTTGTCCTTTGAAACATCGATTATCAATACTTCTAATATTAAAAGGCAACATCTCGGTTCTTGGTTGGTTCTACAATTTTTTCCCAAAACAAACCGGTTATGTACCCAAAATTTTAGATTGTAAAATCTGCTTGGGTAGTGTTTGGTGGGATGGGGCCAAGTGGGATATGCCCCACCTTATATTGGTATTTGGTTCACAGGTAAGCTAGACTTATGCCCCACCTGGCAATATGCTCTCTAGATACCGTGACTCGACCCACTTTTTTAGACTAAAGGAGTATGCTCGGTGAGAGGAGCATTTGTGGGCGCAAACACGAAGACAAGCGCAGTGTTGTGTGAGCATCCTCGGGTGCACATAGGAAGACGTGCGCAGCGCGGTGGCAGGCGCAGGCGAGATCCAGTCAACTTAGTAGAGCTCCACCCTTGTGCAGGTGCTGCCACTAGCCCTCCTGTGTGTGACTGTGCAAAGCGTGCTCGGTCGTTGGCCTCATCCCATGCACGCGAGATGCAAGAGAAAGGGACACGGCTCCAGCGAGGATGTGTGTGCGAGGGACGCGAGATCCGTCTCCGATGAGCACAAGCGGAGGGCATGGGGTCGCATACATCGACAAGAGCGGCGAGAGGTTGTGGCAATCGGGAGGAAGGAGAAGGCCATGAGAAAGGAAAAAAGCTCGGCTGGTGACATCAACACAAGTTGGGCTCTAGCGTAATGGGAAAGACGTTCTTGAGTTCGAATCCCCAGGCATTATACTTTGTTTTTCAAAACTAAACCCTGACGACAACCATAGTATGATGGATGAGCAACTGCAAGTCTCATAGGTACACCTCAGATGGAGAAGCAGGTCTCACAGGTACACATAAGAAGGAGAAGCATCCCACTGGAGAAGGGTCCCACACGTGCATGTTGAAACTATGACGAGATGGTGTTCTAAAGTTGTCGATACATTCGTCACGGATGAGTGATGGCGGGTCCATAGACAAACGATGAATGGAGAAAGATCTGCGGAGATTTATAACGGCGTGTTGCTCATCAATGTTCAAAAACTGTTCGTCGCAGATGCCTAATTAGAAGATTGTCACATGTGAGTGGTGCATAGTAACGTGAGTGATTCTATGACAAAACCTATGTTGTTTTTATGACGTTTTTTATCTGATTCTGTCATGGAAAGGGGGTCAGAGGTAGAAAAATTAGGAGGAACCTAGAATTAGGGGAAAAAAATTGCGTGGGCGTCGCGCTCACGGACGCCTTGGTGAGCGCCGCCTCCTCATGCCGCCTGATTTCCATCATACGGTGACTCTCATTAGGATATTTTAACACCGTGCCGCCGCTCGTTTGCTTGCCTCGGATCGGCTCCGCATTGGCGGGATCGGCTACCACGTCAAGGGTCCCATCCATATGTGTGTATGTATATATCTATATATTTCCATGCAGCCCGTGGGCCACCGCCCGGCCCATAGTCCGGCGAGTGGCCGGCCGCGGCCAAAATCGGCGCGGCCCGGTGAGCGTCGATGCCGTGTGCCCCCGGCCGTGTCGAAACCGTGCACGGGCGTCGCCGGTGGCCCGTGGCGCGTGCGGCACGGCCCGACCCAAGAAAGTGGCCTAGATGATGGCCCGTTGCAGCCACACTCCCACGGATATTATTGCAGCCCCCCTTGTACGGTCCAACGGGGCAGCGCCCACTCGGCCACTCCCTGCATCGTCTAATCTCGACACGCGCAACCACCGTCCATCCCTCCTCGCGACGCAACTTGCAAGGGCCGAGCGCCGCCTCCTCCGGCCCGCGCAGCCACCTCCTCGTGCGACCTCGCCTCCACGCCGATAGTCGCCTCCTCGTGCGACCTCGCCTCCACGCCCGGCGCCCGCCCCCGTCCCTCCCTGCGCTCGCGGCGGCCCCAAGTTTGCAGCGACGGCGAGATGCGGTGAAGGCGGCGACCCCGAGCTGCGACCGAAGCGGGCGGCGGCTCCCCTTCCTCCCCTCCGGCTAGCGGCGGCCGGCGATGGAAGCCCCGTCCTCACCTTCCGTTGCGGCGAGAAGCGTGCGACTCCCACCTCGGCGGGCCGCCTCGAGCCAGCCAGCACGCAGCGTCTTGGGCGCGGCGGCTGCACGCCAAAACAGCCCAGCGGGCGTGCCGTGGGCGGCGGCGGGCACGAGCACGGGCGGCGACACTGCGCGGCACGGCCGGCGGCGACGGCACGGCACGAGCGGGCCACGGGCCGGGCGGCATGGCCCGTTGGACATATATATATATATATCTATACCTACTAATAAAGAGAAAAATTTCAGTCCCACCTCTTTTTCCACCTCTTTTTTTACGCCCTTTTTTTTCCACCCTTTTTCTTTTCACCTCTTTCCTAATAACCTCACGAATTTTTCCACTGTCCGTGTTCTATACAATTTCAATTTTTTTCTACCCACCCCTCGCCCATTATGCAGTTGCATGCGACTACTATCGACCACTCCCTCTCGTCCTTCCCACTGTTTCGCTCCCTCTCCCGCCCTGGCGGTCGCGCCGAATTTAGCGAAGGGGCGTCGGATGGCCGCATTCATCAGCGGAATCAAACCGCCGGGACGACGGACCTCCTTTGCCGCATGCACGCCACCGGCTCCCTCCGTCCATTGCCGGCCCCTCACCTCTCTGCTGCCCGGCCGCCCGTCTCCCTTTGTCCCTCGACATCCACCAAAGCAAGATCGGCGCCGCTGCCCCGGTCGGGCTAGCGACCGCCGCCGAGCATCGACTTCATTGGAGATCGATCACATCAAAATCGATTTGATTGTAGATGAGTGGATCTATGATCTATTAACTATGTTATTTATCTGTTCAATTTGATCTACGATTTAGTTGATGCAAAAATTTATCTGCTCAATTTGATATGCGTTTGTTGTATTTTATAAAATTCGGGTATATTGGGTTTTACCGAACCCGAACCCGAAATTGCAGTACCCGAAATTACGGGTAGAGGAATTTCGGGGCTGATTTCGGGTAGCAAAGTCTATTAACCGAACTTTTGAAAACCCGAACTACCCGACCCAGTTTGCGGGTAACCCGAGCGCCTGGGGTGAGCTGTACTGCGATCCTTCCGCGCGTTACGCAGCCACGGGTGCTCTGCCAACAAAGCGCCCGGCGTTCAACAATGTATGCACGCCGCGAGTCCTTATTGGATCCAGCCTTGATCCTGCGTACCGCGAGTCCTGATTGGACTTTTACACCGTGCGGCTTATACTACAACTTACAAAACTCGTGCAACGTAGCTCGTCGTCCGGGAGGGGCGAGGGCTGACTACTACGATCTCTTCTACTCGCTCCTAGAAGAACGCCCGGCGAAGACGGCGGCGATGTCGCGGTGGCGGCGGCCTCCGGAAAGCGAACCACCAGCAGGTTGCTGCCCGTCGGGTCGTGCTTGGAAGATCGCAATCAGGGTATGTATGTTCGTTCCCATCTGCTGCTGATCGATTTATATATACAAATCGGCTTTATTTCGTTTCCAATTTCAATCCATTGATATTTAAATATCCTTTTTATTTTCTTTTCCAATCGTTGATTCGACCTTTATATGATGCAGTCGTTCATCATTGTGGCGTGGCTGCGGGCGGAGACATATAGATGAGCTGCTCCCAAACTAGCACATATGTGATATACATATCCATACATAATATTAAAACAAAGTATATTTAGTTTGTTGATATACGTTGTAGTACATTGAGTCCAGTTCAAAAAATAAATTAATGTATAATGTGGTCCTTGATTAAAATCTTCAAGTCTCACCGTTTCAAAAAAAAAATTCTTCAAGTTTCACGCACGTATAAGTGTAGCATCACGTGCTATTGATATGTATTGATATATATATTTACTAGGCACAAGTATTAGACAATAATCGTGCGTCGGTCAACGCACTTGCACGTATTTTTGGTCTATAACAAAAACAAACAAAAATCATAGATTGCCTTTTTCTGATTATTATTCATTATTGCTTCCCACTGGACTCAAAGAGAATGACAGCCCGCATGCATATAAAACGTTAAGATCCATCCATCTAAATACAACGAGTAATAAAGTTAGCCGGCTTCTGCTGCCGCCGTCCGACGAGAACAAACGAGTCCTTTGTCTGCCTCCGGCGCCCAAATGACAAGGCACAGTTAGCTGCAACCATTTCAAATCGCGCTGCTGACGGACGCCGAGGAGGAATTGTAACGCATTGGTCAACATGCATTCGCGAACTAAATGTTCCCCAACCACGCACTCTATGAATTCTCAGATCAACGCCCGCCCGGTGGTGAATTGCCAGTTACACCCGCCATGGCGCCGGAGGGACGATCAGATCCGGGTCCGGATCATGGCAATCCATGACGGACGCGGCCAGGAAGAAACCGTGACGATCCTCTCAGCGATTTGACGCGGGAACCGAGCCTCCAGTCAATACGGAGCCGATCCGGAGGCAGCAAACGAGCCGGCGGCAGAGGGGTTAAAATATCCTAATCAGAGTCACCGTACGATGGTAATCAGGCGGCATGCGGAGGCGGCGCTCACCCTGGCGTCCGTGAGCGCATCGCCCACACAATTTTTTCCCTAAATTAGAGTCTTATGGGCAAGGACACTATTGCTGATTTACTAACCTCTATAAGAAACGCAGACATGAATAGATTGTCACCATGATCTATGACACAACGGAAATATCAGTCATAGAAATGGCTATTCTATGACGGTTTTGGATTCATCATTATGATTTTCGTTATAGAAGTCAAAATCTCTACTAGTGCTCATCCCACTCTTTTACATCCCTCGACCAAGCAAAAAATGGCTTGATCCTGTCCCTCGTCAACCAAACAGGAAGTAGAGTCACCTTGTCCCTCAAATTAGAGAGGAGGCCATCCCACTCCACTTTGACTCCCAACCAAAACGCCATGAATTCTTGGGATGGATTTGCCTTGAGGCGTCGGCTCCAACATCAAGTGTGTGCTTGGCGGCGACTACCAATCATGGATGCCACATGGCTTTCCCGGACCTTTATTCCCGAAAAGATCCGGCCTAGGAGAGCACATCCACGTCACCCGAACTCTTTTGAGTGGCTGACGGAATTTTGCAAGTAGACCCTTCTATTATTTCGAAATCGTATCTCGATCCACCCAAGCCCTCTCAAACACAATAACTTCGGTTTAAGCTGTTTTACTTTTACCCCTCGTAATATAAAAATCCTACGCTCGAAGAAGAAAAATTCGATTTCGTGGCATTTTTACGTTTACCCGCCCGCCTGGCTGTTTTGCAAAAAAACCCACCACAGCCACTCACATATATACCGGGCTCTCATTCTTCTCAGCAAAAAAAAAAAAAAAAAAAAAACAGCCTCCTCTCTCTCCCTCTCCCTCCGTCTCTCCCTCTCCAGTGCGTGGCGGCGGCGGTGGCCACGGCGCCCGCCGGGAGGCGCGCCGGCCGCCCCCTCCCCTACCGCCTCCCTCTCCTTCTCCCTCTCCCTCTCCCTCTCCTCTCCCCGCCCCTTCCCCCATGCGGCAGATTCTCCAAGGAAACCCTAGGTGGCGGCACAGCAGCCTGCGCAGGCGGCCGTGGCGGCAGCGCACGCCCCTGCTTCAGCGGCGCAGCGATCCGAGCCCAGCCAGCCCCGTCCAAGATGTCTGCGCTCCAGGAAAACCTAGGTATGAGGTCCATCTTCCACTTCCCCGTTCTCGTCTGCAGGCTCATGTGTCCTTCGATTTTGTTCTCATGGATGAACGGAATTTTCAGAGCCCTCATCATTGTACTGTTTTTTTCCCCATGGATTACCTTTCTCAGTTGTCTGGATTTAGTGATTGAGAATTTTTTTTTAGAGCTCTCTAATGAGGTTCTAGGGGTTTCAGATTACAATCCATTAAGTATTTAATTGGTGGATCAAAAACAGGTTGCCACCAAAAATAATGTGACGAGACCTGCTAAGGTTGCAGTGGTCTTTTCTGTTTGATTGAGAATTTTTTACCTCTTCTGTAATGAGATTGTAGGGATTTTAGATCTCATCTCGTTAGGCATTTAATGGCTGAATCAAAATATGGATTTTGGATTTCATTTCAGTAGGTATTTAATGGATGAATGAAAACAGGTTGCAACCAAAACTAAATTAGTAAGACCTGCCAAGGTTATAGTGGCCTTTTGCTTGATAGTGATGGAGCTACGACACTTGACGATCTTCTAATTTTGTTAAAGGTTAGATGAAACTACTACACTTGACGACCTGCAACATGCTTAATATAGACTTCTTTAGAAGTTCTATTTTTGCCAAAATTTCCAATATACCATATTATTTGTAGTTGTAAATTCTACCAGTCTGGTTGCCTATTCTGCTAGGCTTCATTTAGAAGACACCTATTGAAGTTTAGGTGATGCTAGGCGATAGACAAAGAGGGTGAGTTATCATATATTATTGGCTGAATGCTAAATTTACCAATGTCACATCGTCTTGCTAAATGTTTGAGGCAATTCCTGCACTAAATTAGTTCGCCATAGTAATTATTCATGTTCAAACGAGAAGGAAACATATGAATTTCTGATCAACGTTGTTAAGTCTTGATACACAATGAACCTTTAAAAAGTCTAGGATAGTCACTGGGTCATTCACCCTTGGTTTTAGCGACGGAGCCTAGGTATCAGATCCCATATGTGGGGACATGGGTGTAGGATGCAATGCTAGCTGAGCATAAGTTTTACTGAAGATCATATAAAAGTTTTTTTCCCTTGTGAATTTTAATTATTGGATCCAATTTCTGATCCTCTTTGTCTGCATTCCAAATGATAGTATTACTACTTTATTAAACTTGATGGGGCCTTAAGGCTTCTCATTTGGCATTGGAATGTGCTCTTCAGTCACATCCGAATATGGTATGTTCTTTTCCTTACTTGCCTGTGAACTGTCACAATATTTTTTACTTACACTCTTTTTTAGCTTTTCTCATATGCTCAGGTCATCCTAGGAGAGGAGGTGGCTGCTTCCAAACTTACAATTTTTATATTACCAAGCAGATTTGTGATGCGGTTCAGGCCAGGGCTGAAAAAGGTTGGTCTACATCTCTGTTGTCTATGAGACGCTGATATGTTCATGTTTTATTTTATCTTTATAATGATAATGGCAATTTATTGATGTTCCTTGTACCTTTCACAGACAAGAACCATGGGGTTATTCTTATTCCTGAGGGCCTTGTGGAGAGTATTCCTGAACTATATGCTCTTCTTCAGGTCCGCTTACACGTCTTATGACTACCCATTTACTATTTTACTAACTGGAACTATTTGTTTATAGGAAATCCATGGTCTCCACGGCCAAGGTGTTTCTGTTGAGAATATCTCTTCTCAGCTTTCACTTTGGGCATCTGCACTCTTTGAGTTTTTGCCCCTTTTATCAGGAAGCAGGTAGGTATTGTTTTCTCTTGATAATTCTAGGATGTCTATAGTTCACATCAGAATTCATTTGCTTCAACATCTTTGTCTCTTTGATGCAGCTACTTCTCCATCCTGAATCTGATGATTCAGCTCAGCTTTCTCAGGTAAAGTAGAACATGGACTATGTAAATTGTCAAATTTGTTTTTAATTATAACTTCTGGTTGACGTCAAGTTTTTTCTGTGCATTTGTGCAGATTGAGACTGAAAAGCTTCTAGCCCAGTTAGTTGAGACTGAGATGAACAGGCGTTTGGCATGCTTTCTTTGGACTCTGTTGTAACTCTTCCTTACAAAAATTTATTTGTCCTTTTGGGTGCGTGGCTGGTACCTAGATTAAAAATTTTCATGGTTCAAAAAATATATTTATCCTTTTGGATAGGTGGCTGCTACCTTGCATGGCACAACCTATTAGCACGGGTATCTAGATACCTATTCTTTTTTACCCATCCAAACATCTCTCATAAGATTACTTTTTTTTTTTATCTTTGGCTACCTCAGTGACACATGTAATTAATTTTAGAAGAAACTCACATAAAGTAAGCGTGTGAACTGCTGGCATGTTAGTGATTAATCTTTTCTGATTTGCCCAAACCTAAATTGATGATATATCAAATATGACTTACTAAATTTGTGGAGACAATGTGTAGATCAGCTTATCCTCTTCTAAGCACCTGCATATTTACCTACCATCCGTTGTATTTGTTGTTCCCGGTTTTATCTGTCTTGTTATATAGTATATATTTACCTTGATCTAACTATACACTTCCTAAATTGTTGAAAAGGTTCACTATTTATGGCCTGTTACTTCTGACGCCTCGAAGCATGAGTGAGGCTATGTGGTATGACATAACTAACCAAGCAGGAGGAAATTATTTAGTCACCGTTCCTGTAATGTTTGGGAGGTATGTCCATTTGGTAGCGCATCTCTGTACCAATGAAAAGAAAAACTAGATGAAATCAATTGCATGTTGACAGGCGTATTCTGATTCCTCAAATCTGAATGTTCCAAGGCCCAGTAATACATCTCTCTCTCATTTCATATAACATATATCTGTCTAGAATTCAGGCCAGATGGGGGAAAAATACACATTCAGTTTGGCAAGATGACATAGCAGCTTTGTTTTGGAAACCTCTTCTACTCTCAAACTTTTAACTGAATTCTGATAGTTTAGTACTTGCATGGTATCTGATGTCAGACAATACATAAACCTATATATTTTCCAATATTATTTCTTTTTATTATCTCTGAGAGCGTAATAGCTCTTTTACTAATGCATTGGCCTTTGGCCACCACCCCTATACTTAGCTAAAAAAAAGAGTTTCAGAGTGCACCATCGTCTACAGTTATTTAGGTATTATAATAATCTACAACTAATTCTTGAGGGGTAGAGAATAGTGGCAGAAAGTCCAAAGGCCTAAATTCAGGTGCCCTTCTTTCTTGTGCATCTAAGGACCTGCGCATCCTCAAACACACATGACGTACAATATGTGCATACCTAAACGAATCTCTGTTGTGGCTAACAGGAAAAAAATATATAGCTACTAAATTAGAAAGTGGATTTGTACTGACATAGCATCTATGCTTAAGCAGACTAGATTAAAATTAGAAAGTGGATTTGTACTGATCCTACCACAAGGAAAATTGTACTCTCCATTTGATTGTTCCAGCAATTCTTCGACAAACAGAAATATTATTGCTGTAAGTTATAACTATGTTCTCCAGTAGATTTACATTTCATGCATAATGGTTGTATGTAGTATACTATATACCTATATAGTTTTTAGGATCACACTCAAATTAGCGTTTCCATAGTGTCTACCAGCTGTATATATTCATAGTTTCTCAATTATTCATAGTCTCTGCATTAGTATATATGTATTGGGAAGAATTATGTCGTCTCATATATTCTTAGCAGGGGAGTTGGGCAAAAAACTAGCTCTCTACATGTTCAGAACACTGTGGTCCGAACAATATATACTGTTTTAGTCGATTAGTTTGATTTCCTGTAGCAGTAAGTGGTTTGATAATTCATTTATCATACACTTTGATCTTTTATCTATTCCTACGTGTATTTATGGTCCAAGTTGACAATTCAATGTTATATGTATTTTGATTTCGATTTGTTTCCTGCAACAGGTGCTCTCTGAAATTTCTGTTTGGGTTCTAAGTCCTATATATGGGAACATAACTGTGGATGGCTTTAGAAATCCTAGGAAGAAAAACATCTGTACAGCTTCAGAAAAACACATGTTTTTCTTTCTGTTTTAAGTGAGTGCCTTTTTAGGCTCTTTGTTGCATATTTGGAAAACTGAAGCGACACATCGAACGAAGTGATATCACGATAAATATAAAAAAAGAGCTCCGGTCCCTGAGTTCCTCATACAGGAAGAAAGGTATCATTTTCCTATATCCTTCATTCATAAACTATGTATGCAGATAGGTTCCCTGCATGTAATGTCAGCGACAGCATCGCCACTGACAAGCCTATCGACAACGAAGCCAAGCAGGAAGAAGTTGTGCCGCCCCGGCCCAAGAGAAAGCCCAAGCCCAACTCCAAAGTGTCTGGTCCCGAGTGGATTCGCTCTGTCCTATATATATGTCTGAGGAGTAGGACGAGAGAAGGGGAGAAAATTGATGTAAACACTTTACATTTGAATTGAGTTTAATCTTACATCGTTATTCCTACGTTAAACTTCTTCTTCCTCCTCAAGTATTTCCTGCCTGCTTACTTTTCCCCACCTACCCCAAGGCTGCTGCTAACAAATTGGTATCAGACTTCCTTCGATCCAATCCCTTCCCCACCACCTTCGATGACTTCCGCCTCGTCCTCTGTCACCGTACGGTGGCGGTGGCCATGGACCCGCAGCTTCAGCTCATCCTCGACACGGTGAACTCCCGCTTCGATTCGCTCAACACCCAGTTCGCGGCGGTCGGTCGTGGAGATGGGCGCGCTGCCCTCGTGGATTCACGTCTCGTAGCATTGGAGGCCTCCCCACGCCGCGGCGACTCTCTTTGCTACGCCGCGGCAAAGTCGTGGCCATGGAGCAGTCCAAGCGGCTGCGCCGTGGGACGCTCTCTCCAGCGGATCCGCGGATCTCGGAGGCGCTCGGCTGATCCTCGGGTTGGTGCCTTGGAGCATCGCCTCTCGTCCTGGAAGGCTCCTACGCCGACCGCGGCGCCGACTTCAACAATCGCCTCGTCGACCTCGAGTCCCTCGCGTCCGCGTATCCGTGACGCGTGACGCCCGCGTCGACATCCCCGGGAAGCCCTCGTCGCCGATTTGTCTCGTGGCGCCCGGTTGTCGATGGTGGTCTCGGGCTGAGGTACGGTCCATTGTCGCCGACCCGGCGCACCGCGGCACCGGAGGTGTTCGACGGAATGCCTCCACGGCGGGGATCACCTCTCGCCGTCCCCACGCCCGAGGCGAGCGGCCATCATCCGCGGACAACCCCCACCCAGCCCGTTGTTGGGCACCGCGTCGGATCCGGGCCGTGACGGCCCGGGTCCATCACAATCCTCTCTGTGCGTTCATCCCTCCCACCATGCCTCTACCTACAAGTTCCATCCCGATTCATCCTCGTCCACCACCTCTTTCCAATCCAATCCGGCACCACCCACTTCCGTTTAGCCCAACCCCTGTTTTACCTCCGATTTACCCACCTCCTCGCCCACGAGCCCACCGATTCATGACCCGCGTTCCACCAGCAGATTGCCCAAAGTCCGTTTCCTACCTTTGATGGTGATAACCAACGCCGTTGGCGTTCTAGGTGTGAAAAATACTTTTCGCATATGCGGCGTTGATCAATCCCGGTGGATAGGCTTGGTAGAACATTATGTGGAGGGACTGCGGCGGTTTGGTACCGGTCGATTTCATCCTTGCGCCCACACCACTTGGGAGTCATTTTGCCAACTCTTGCATGATCGTTTTGATAGAGACCCGACCACGAGACTTCGCCCGGCAGCTCTTCAATGTTCGCCAAACCTCCACCATCTCGACCTATGTCACTACCTATTGTGAGCTAGTGGATCAGTTGACAACTTACTCTCCAAATTCAGACCCTCTGTTTTTCGTCACTCGATTCATTGATGGGCTGCGTCCTGATGTTCGCGCTATTGTCGCTATGCACCATCCCTCTACTCTAGATCTTGCTGCCGCCTTGCTCTATTGCAGGAAGAGATGGCCACTCCCAAGTCTGGGCGTTATGGTGATTGGTCTTCGTCGAGTCGTGCTGCTACAAGCTCGTCCAAAACCGGTGACATCTCTTTGCGCAGTCCCGATCGTCGGGCCTTGCCCGTGGCTACATCTCGATCTCGGCTCAACCGGACTCTGCCTTGAAGGCTACTTAAAGCTTTCCGCCGTGCTCAGGGCTTGTGCTTCAAATGCGCAGGCAAGTGGACTCGCGAGCACCGCTGTCCACCTGAAGTCCCTTATGGCGATTGACCACATTTGGCAAGACTTCAACGATGATGACGATGATCCGCCTATTGAGCATCCTGTGCAGCCATCTGAGCAGGTTTTTCTGGCTATATCCAAGGCAGCAAGCTCTTCTGCGCCTTCTCATTCAATTCAGTTTGAGGGTACTTTTGCTGGACAGTCAGTACATGTATTGGTGGATTCAGGCAGCTCAACATCTTTTATCAGTCGTTCCTTGCTACGGATTATGCGGAATACGGTTTGTCCCTTCGCGATCCTCCGTAAGGGTTGCCGGTGGTGGTGTTCTTTCAAGCCCCGGCATTCTAAGCAAGGCTCAATGGTCTATTCTTTGGGCTGTGTTTTTCGATCCGATTTAAGGATATTGCAGCTGACTTCTTATGATCTCATTATTGGCATGGATTGGCTTGAAGCTTACAGTCCTATGCAAGTACATTGGCTTCAGAAATGGCTTGCAATTCCTTACCATGGCAATTTGGTTGTGTTACAGGGCTTACACTCGGTTTCCACGACAAAGCGTATCTTGATTATGTCTTTGTTGAGCAGGTCTCTTCCCGGGATGCATCATCTTCTGTGCCTCCAGAGATTCAGTTGCTCCTCAAGCAGTTTTCTTCTCTATTTCAAGAACCAACAGAACTTCCACCGTCTCGGGCCTGCGACCACCGCATTCCCTTGATCCCGGGCCCCCAACCGGTGTTCACTCGGCCGTGTCGCTACCCTCGGCCTAAGGGACGAAATTGAGCGCCAAGTGTCGACATGTTGTCTCAGGGGATCATTCAACCAAGTCGCAGTCCCTTTTCGTCTCCGGTGCTCTTGGTGAAGAAGAAAGACGGTTCATACCGGTTCTGCGTTGATTTCCGCCAGTTAAATGCAATTACGGCGAAGTCCAAATACCCTGTGCCCGTGTTTGAGCAGTTGATGGATGAACTTCAGGGTGCCAGCTGGTTCTCTAATCTGGACCTCCGAGCAGGTTTCCACCAGATCTTGCTACACAAAGGGGACGAAGCAAAGACTGCGTTTCAGACTCACCAAGGCCAGTACGAATTCCGAGTCATGGCCTTCGGCCTATCTGATGCTCCAGGCACTTTCCAGGGTGCAATGAACATGACTTTGGCACCTGGGCTGCGCAAGTTCGTAGTAGTGTTCTTCGATGATATATTGGTCTACAGCCGCACCTTTGCTGAACACCTCGAGCATTTGACAGCCGTATTTCAATGGCTAGCAGCGGATCAATGGAAGATTAAGTTGTGCAAATGCACATTTGCGCAACGCTCGGTCTCTTATCTTGGGCACGTCATCAGTGAGCAGGGGCTGTCCACTGACCCTGCCAAGATCCAAGCCATTCAGAGCTGGCCTGTGCCAAAGTCTGTCAGAGAGCTTCGCGGATTCTTGGGATTAGCCGGTTATTACCGGAAGTTCATCAGACATTTTGGATTGATCGCCAAGCCATTGACCGAGCTGCTCAAAAAAGGGTCATTATTCATTTGGACTCCTTCTCATGAGTCAGCCTTCCGCGCTTTGCAGACAGCTTTGTGCGATGCCCCAGTTTTAGCGCTCCCCGACTTCACTGTCCCATTCACCATAGAAGCGGATGCTTCTGGAACAGGTGTCGGTGCAGTTCTCAGTCAGCAAGGACACCCGTTGGCCTTCCTGAGCCGCCCATTGAGTGCCCGGAGCCTGGGGTTGTCAGCCTACGAGAAAGAATATTTGGCAATTGTTATGGCAGTCGACCATTGGCGTCATTACCTTCTTCAGTCTGAATTCAACATTCTCACCGATCATAGAAGTTTGGTTCACTTGCATGAGCAACGACTGAATACACCTTGGCAGCAGAAAGCTTTCACCAAGTTATTGGGCCTTCGCTACAGGATTCAATACCGCAAGGGGTCTGATAACAGTGCGGCTGACTCCTTGTCCCGTCTTGCTCATGAGCATACTCTGTCAGCCATTTCTTCTCCAGTGCATGACTGGTTATTGGAGTTACAGCACTGGTACTCTACTGATGACGCAGCTCAGTCTATCTTATCTAAACTTGCTATCAAACCTGAGATGCCTCCATTTACCTTATCGCGATGGTGTCATCCGGTACAAGCAACGCATTTGGTTGGGATCAAATAAGGCCTTGCAGCACAAGATTCTCTCGGCTTTACATAATAGCCCGGTGGGTGGTCACTTTCGGGAGCACCGGCAACTCTGCACAAAGGTAAAGCAATCTTTCTCTTGGCCAGGTATGCGCCGCGATGTCCTGTCCTTTGTTCAGTCCTGTGTTACTTGTGCACAAGCGAAGCCTGATCGAGCACGCTACCCCGGACTTCTCCAACCGCTGCCAGTTCCGAAAGGGGCATTCCAAATTCTCACCATGGACTTTGTCGAGGGCCTTCCTACGTCTGGCTCGGCCAATGCAGTGCTGGTCGTCGTCGACAAGTTTACAAAGTTTGCCCATTTCCTGCCTGTCAGGCACCCCTTCAATGCTGCAGCTATTGCTCAAACATTCTTTGATGAGGTTTATAGGCTGCATGGCATGCCTCTGTTCATCGTTTCGGATCGTGATCGTATCTTCACTAGTACCTTTTGGGATACTTTGTTCAAACTGCGGAGTTCAGCTGTGCAAAAGTTCAGCATATCACCCACAATCGGATGGCCAAACGGAGCGTGTCAACCAATGCTTGGAGACATTTCTGCGCTGCTTTGCTCACTCCTGTCCTCGCCAATGGTCAAGTGGGTGGCTGGCGGGGATTACGGTATAACACAAGCTTTCACTCTGCCATTGGTCGATCACCGTTTGAAGTCCTTTATGGCCGCACTCCTAGACACTTGGGTCGGACATGTCCTCCGCTTCGAGGTGCCTGATCTCTCAGCTTGGCTCAAGGCAAGAGAGTTGGCCCATGATCTTATCCGTCACCACCTTCAGCGAGCAGCGGATCGTATGAAGAAACAAAAGGATAAACAACGTTACGAAAGAGTTTTCTCTGTGGGTGATCGGGTCTTCTTAAAGTTGCAGCCATATGTGCAGAGTTCTTTGGCCAGGCGTGCCCATCAGAAGCTTTCTTTTTTAGCTACTATGGTCCATTCAGTGTTCTGGAGAAGATTGGCTCGGTAGCTTACGTTTGGATCTGCCCCAGGACTCTTCTGTGCATCCAGTCTTCCATGTATCTCAACTCAAGAAGTCCCCGGGCGCGGACTTGGTCGAACCAGCTTTACCGTCTCCTCTTGTTGAGTTTCAGGTACCCGAGTCTGTGCTGCAACGCCGGTGGTCTGCTGGTGATCATCCGGTTGAAGAGGTCCTCATCAAATGGTCCCATATGCCAGCTTCGTTGGCGACCTGGGAGCCCTTGGAAGCCATTAAGCAACAGTTCCCAAGATCGTCGGCGTGGGGGCACGCCGAATCCCAAGGAGAGGGGAATGTCAGCGACAGCATCGCCACTGACAAGCCTATCGACAACGAAGCCAAGCAGGAAGAAGTTGTGCCGCCCCGGCCCAAGAGAAAGCCCAAGCCCAACTCCAAAGTGTCTGGTCCCGAGTGGATTCGCTCTGTCCTATATATGTCTGAGGAGTAGGACGAGAGAAGGGGAGAAAATTGATGTAAACACTTTACATTTGAATTGAGTTTAATCTTACATCGTTATTCCTACGTTAAACTTCTTCTTCCTCCTCAAGTATTTCCTGCCTGCTTACTTTTCCCCACCTACCCCAAGGCTGCTGCTAACATGTAAGTAGTGTTCCATTGTTCAGGTGGGCTACAGCTGGGAGGAGGTGAAACGTAATAATACTGTTACATGCTTCACCTTTTGGAATGATCCAATTAGCCAAAAGGATTTCGAGTTGTTTTCCTGGCAGCAAGCAGCGCACTGAAGGGGCAGAGTGGTAAAGAGAAATCTGAGAAGTCTAGAAAATTGATATTCAGTTTGTATGTATGGCGATTTTTGAGTCACCGCTGTCCAGGCACATACCTTACAGATAAACTAGCCCCTCAGGTACGCTGTACATTCAACTGGAACCTGTGTTCAGTAGCTATTTTAGTGATGTTCCAATCTATTCTAAAGTGCTAGCATATGCCAGGTCGTGATGATAAGTTCCTTTATTCTCCTGCTCTCCAGTACAAGATGGAGGATGTTGTATTATTATTTATCTATATATGTCGACAAAATCAAACTGTGGATGATCACCACACATGAATCTCATGCTTTAAGCTTCCAGGACATATACTAATTATGCATGGTGAAATGTTAGTTTTCATTTATATATTTTCTTTACCATGCTCCGTGCTCTGTTCTCTATCAAACTGGCATGTATAAACACCATTTGATATTTTTTGGATGTGCTTTCCAAAGGGTTTATGATTCTTTGTTGTCTTGTCAATTTGGGATCTTCATGAAAGTTTATATTTCGATTTGTTTGACTTTGCAGGTGACGAAGTGCAAGAAAATTTGGAGGATGATAAAGATTCTGAACACAACACATCTCCCTTTAGAGCATTGTTGACCTCATTCTTGTCATTGCCGAGCTCCAATAACGATTCAAAGGACATAATTCCTAACAAGAATGGGGACATCGGTTACCATAATTTAACAAGCAGGGAAGAACAGGTCTGATAAGTTGGAAAAGCATTCCATCAGACAAATCATTAACAGGGTGCCAAGGATTGGTGGTTTCAGACAAACAACTGCAGAGGTTAAAATTGACAAGGAAGCAGTTACTCATACTGATCCCCTATATTGGAGTGACAGGAACCAGAAGAAGTTGCTTCTCATTTAGTAGCTTGCCGACTATTTTCAAACCATCTGTTCTTTTGTCAGGACTGGTGCAGTCCATTCTTTATGCCTCTCTCCCAGCTCTTGCCCAGTAAAAGAAATTGGGTCTTGCTATACTGTTTTAAGATGTCTCTGTTCTGATATGACTTTGTTTGCGGATCTGTATACTGCTCTCTTAATCCTAAATGATTCAACTTCCTGCTTGACTCAAGAATTACTTACATTTTTCTGGTTACAGGTCAGATTGATTCAACATAGCATCTGCAGTGTTTCCCAGAACCAAATTCACTTTGATTTTTTACTGCACGGGCGCGCAAAGGCTAACACTAAACTGGTTATGCATTCTATGAGTACTGAACAATGACTGCTGATCTTACTACATATCCTAACACTAAACTATAACTCTGCGTCTCAATATACATCTCCGGTTTGGCGCGCAAAGGCGCGCCATCCAACTAGTATTGATTGTCATCGAAAGACTAGCACACCGCACAGCGACACAACCCTAAGTAGCCGCAAGGTGACAAGGTGACATGTCGGCATGTCTCGCGCCATCATTAATAGCTACGGGCAAGTACAAATGTTGAACTGTAGTATGATTACGACCCTATTTAGATCTATTAGATGGTAATAATTAACTAGCTAACAACATGTAGCTAATATTAGTTGCTATTAGCTTAGTTTGGTCCAACTATAGTAAAATAGCTATTAGTTCAGTATTTAGCTGATAATTAGCTAAACTATTAGCTAGACCTATTTAGATCTAAGAGCATCTAATCATAATTTGGTGAGTCATTTCCATAAAATTTGTTTTCCATATCTTTCTAAAAGCCAATGATTTTTGCTAAAAAATATAGTTTAGGCATCTTGTAAACAAAACTCCTAAAAATGTATACAATAACCTTTCTATTTCTCATCTTCTATATTAAACAAATGGTTGTGTCACCTAATTGCCACCTAATTTCCACCTACCTTAGGCTAGCCGGAAAAAAACTTGGGTACGACAGGGTTGTACCTTGGCCGGGTGTACGACCCGTCCGTGTCTGCTTGTGATTGACCGCTTCACCATGAAGCTCACCACCCCGGCTTGACCACTGGTAATTCCACGGCGGACGGCGCCTCTCTTGATCTACGCAAGCGATCCAGAGGGGGTTGAGACGTCTGATCTGGGCCACACGCCACGTGTCAGAGATCTAGGAGGGGTTCACACGGAATACACCGTACGACCCTACAGTACCCAATGTTTTTTTTTCCCAAGTAGCCTTAGTTGACTTTCTATAGCGAGCGAAAGTTTTACATTTTGGAAAACCAGCTGGAGCTCAATTTTTACTTTGCTGCGCGTGCAGAAGTCTAAAATATATTACAGGACAAGGATATCATATCTATTAGAGCTGTTCTAAGGAGATAATTATTAGTGGCTAATTATTAGCTCTATGGATCCATGCACGATGTTACAAAAATTAGAGAGGTAACATACCGTTGTTTCCAATTTTCATGGCCTAAACTTAGTAGTACATCTATTATTGACTGGAGGTAATAATTACTACCATTAATACGAGTTGATGCCAATCATGCCATGCATCGCTAGTACGATGATACTTCAACTTGGCCAACGTTCTCTCTCCCTTTCTTTTTAAATTATGGTTCGACTACTTTTTTTATTAAAATATACTTTTGCAAAAATAGAAATACAAGATAACTTGAAAGTGCATGATATCAAATCCAAACCACTTATATTAAGTTCAATAGTTTCATTATGCACATCAAGTCAAAGTTTCAAACTTTTTGTTTTTTGAACAAGAGTTTGCCTTAGAAACTAATGCATGTGGCTTGTAGCGTGCAGGAACAAAATTTACAATAGTTGTGTAGAATTGCTGAATCCATAATCTTTACACACCAACAGTTGTCTTGCCAAGGGCAATCATTGGGCAAATGCTCAAATAGGTCACTAACCTTTAACATGTTGCATAAGCATTTTTTAACCTTTAACATGTTGCATAAGCATTTTTAACCTTTAACACGTTGCGTAAGCTTTTTTTTCCCTCCCTCTCTCTCTCTCCTACCGGCACTTCTTTTTAGTAAGTATGCTGGAGCTACTCTAATGAAGACATTGCCCAATCTGGTTTCATCAGAGGGAGATCAATCTCAGACATGTTTGTCTATGCGGCTGAGCTTGTGCAGGTGTGTCACAAAAGGAAAAAGCCGGCCATAGTGCTCAAACTGGATTTTGCAAAAGCCTTCGACACGGTCTGTTGGTCAGGTCTCTTTGCAGTGCTAAGAGCGAGAGGATTCAGTGAATTGTGGATAAACTGGATACATCAGATCCTAAGCTCATCGAAATCAGCAGTGTTGGTAAATGGTTGCCCGGGTCCGTGGATCACCTGCAAGAGAGGACTTCGACAGGGGGACCCTATCTCACCCTACCTCTTCTTGCTAGTGGCTGAAACTCTA
Organism: Hyparrhenia diplandra; assembly: GCA_015847255.1. Lineage (NCBI taxonomy): Eukaryota > Viridiplantae > Streptophyta > Magnoliopsida > Poales > Poaceae > Hyparrhenia > Hyparrhenia diplandra. The sequence goes on along the minus strand of JADLZK010011957.1, from coordinate 46,405 downwards.
CAGTGCATGATCAAAGCAAGCAGCACCATCCGGCACCCCACAGATGAAGAACTGCCTTGTGCGGTATTGCAGTACGCCGACGACACCTTAATTGTACTCTGAGGTGATACCTCTGACGCTGCTAGCCTCAAGACTATCTTGGACCAGTTTGCTGCTTTCTCTGGGCTCAGGATAAACTTCGATAAGAGCACGTTGGTGCCAATCCATATGAGCTGCCATCTTGTTGATGACTGTGTTCAGATCTTGGGCTGCAAGCAAGAAGGTTTCCCACAGCCTTACCTCGGCTTGCCTCTGTCAATACACAAGCTGCCTTTTGTCGGCATTCAACAACTATGTTCAGAAAACCGATCGACATCTCGCTTCCTGGCAAGCACACCTGCTGAACCCCATGGGAAGGGCTGTTCTAATCAACTACGTGCTTGACTCACAACTGGTGTACCTCATGAGCTCCATCCAAATCCCGACATCAGTGATCCACTTCATGGATGGAAGCGAAGAGCTTTTCTCTGGGTCGGGGGACATCTCCGGAAAATCATCTCCGGCATCTGCCTGGTGGCATGGGTCTCTGTCTGTCAGCCGCGAGAATATGGAGGTCTAGGCATCAAGGATGTTGGCGTGCAGAATGTTTGCCTCCTTCTCAAACTTGTTCATCGCCTACACACCTCCGATTCCTCAACGTGGGCACTGTGGGTAAGGGGGCGCGCCTCCCTGGCATCTTTCCGAGGAGACATACATGGCCATCACTGGGAAGCGCTGCGCACGCTGCTACCGCTGTATCAGGCCATCACCACAGTCACGGTCGGAAACGGGGACTCCACAACTTTTTGGACTAATGTCTGGATCGGGGGGCGACGCCTTGGCGGACTCGTTCCCAGCTTTGCACAGTCATTGCAACACCAAAGACAAATCAGTCAAGGAGCTAATGCGTACGGGCATCACCAACAATCTGAAACCGAGATTATCAGCACGGGCGCAGCTAGAGTTGCAGCAAGTTCAGGGCCTGCTGCAAGATACAGTCCTCCACGACGACGAGCCAGACAAGCGACTATCACCATTCTTCAACTCCAGGAACGGATTCGACAGTGGAGCAGTCTACGCTCTACTCAAGTCTCAAGGTCAGGAAAAGATGTGCGCGCAAGCTTTGTCTGGCAAAACTCAGCACTGCCGAGAATCAAGATGTTCATGTGGCTTCTCTTAAAGAGGCGAATCCAATGTCGAACGGTGTTATTCAAGAAGCGCTGTGTCCCAAGCAACACTTGCGAAGTGTGCAATGAGCGCGATGAGACGCCGGATCATATCATGGGCGCCTGCAACCTGGCCAAATTGTTCTGGGAAAAACTGAACATGCAGCAGTTCATCGGAGCTGATGTGACTCAATATCACTTGCTCAAGCCTGGTGCTGGGGTACCAGATGAGGATTCAGCGGCCTTCATAGCCCTTTGCTGCTGGATGCTCTGGAAAGCACGAAACGCCGCGGTGTTCAGACAAGAATTGCAAACTGTCGAGCAGGTACTACGAGAATGCAGGGCGACCGCTGAACTGTGGCGCATCAGGTTCAAGAAGAAGAAAAAACACATTGCTGAAAAATGGTGTCAAGTATTTGACATGGCAATAATTAGATAGATCCTATACATGTACAGCTCCTTCTCTGCCGTTTACATGGCTATGTAACAGCTACTTGCTGAAGTTGTAAACTACAATCTGCTATCAGGCCATTATGGGCCAACGTAATAAAATTCAGGTGGGGAGGAACTCCCCCCCGGTGACCCTTCCAAAAAAAAAAAGACACACAGAGAGAGAAGGTTGTGGATTAAATTCTAGAAAACACATGAGTACATTTTATTCCAAAAAAAGTTTGGCACGACCGAGGGGACACCTCGGTGGTACAACCTAGGCATGATTTTTCCATCAGTTTTCATGTTGTTTTCTAGTATCGAATTCTAGCAGTTGCCAACCAAAACCGTTAGTTAAAAATGTCTTCCTACTTAGTACGACCTAATCAACTGCAAATGGAAATAGCATATTTTTAGTTGCCCTTCATACCGATACCCATGGTAAAAAATCACCATCAACTGAAAATTGATTCTGACCGCTAGTAAAAGCAATTTGAGCATTATCGCTTCTGTCCAAGTCACAAAGTAAAGCCGTAAAGCTGCTTATCCAAACTAACACATCTCTCTTTTTTTCCCTTTTTTTTTTCTGAGAAATTATGAAATTTGACCCGGTATTCGCAAGCTCTATAAATATGACCCGAAATTCGCACGACTTATAAAATATGATCCATGTTACGCTAATTGTTATAAAATCTAGTCTTTTTTGGGATTTTTGGATTTATGAAATTCGAGAAATTGTCTGCTACTGTTTGGGACACGGGAAAAAGACATATTTACCCTTCCTTTGATTGCTTCCTCCTCATTGACATATGGGGCCCAGTCGTCAGATTCGTCTTCAACCTCCCACACGTGGCCTTCGTGTACGCCATGGGCAAGCAGCAGCAGCTTCGCACGGCCATGGGCAAGAAGCAGCACCTCCTCGCGGCCATGGGCAAGTAGCAACAGCAGTTACGTGCGGCCATGGGCAAGCACCAGGAGCCAGTACTGCCAGGAGCTCCGTACGCCATGGGTAGATTGGAAAAAAAAAAAATACGGCGGATCTCGCGGCAGGCACGAGCGGATGGCCATCTTCTTCGATCTTTTCCCGAGTCCACCAAAGAAGCAATCAAAGGAAGGGTAAATATGTCTTTTCCCGTGTCCCAAACAGTAGCAGATAATTTCTCGAATTTCATAAATCCAAAAAATCCTAAAAAGACCAGATTTCATAACAATTCGCGTAACCTGGGTCATATTTCATAAGACGTGCGAATTCCGGGTCATATTTGTGGGGGCTTGCGAATGACGGGTCAAATTTCATAATTTCTCCTTTTTTGCTGCTCCAAACTAACACTTCTAATCTATTCCAAAGTGTAAGCAATTTTAACTGTTCAAAACACGCATAATTTGTATTATACATAACGTCCAGATGCATAGCAAAAGTTAGACATTTAGAAAAGTTATAACAACTTACTGAGATTGTGTGCAGAATAGCTATCTCAAAATTTAAAACGGATCGAGTATAAGATTATGTGCAGAATAGCTGTCTCAAAAGCGCCGCCTTCTTTTGCACCAACTTGAAGAGCCTCAGAGTAGTAGCTAGCAGCGAACATGTCGTCGCTGGCAAATCGACTGCATCTCCGAGGCTCCAAACTGACCGTGCCACTAGTCGCTGGCATACAGCACACCACACCCCACCAGTGACCTGTGACCAGGCATGACTGCCTCGGAAGCAGCATCTGCATCGACCCCTCCGCTTTCTCACAACGATGGAACTTCTGGAGCTCGTTTGGCTTTACTGATGGGCACTGCAGGACGAATGCAACCGCAACTATCAACGTTGGGCAGCCTCGTCAAACCCACCAGTGAGCAAACTCATGCTACAACGGGGCAACCTGACAAATTAACCCCTCTCGCTTGCCTCGGCACCAGTGAGCTGAGCAGCTTATTCCAGGCCCCAGCCAGAAGCCAGACCCTCCCTATAAAAGACTTGCCTCGTGGCGGCCAGATACGAAGTAGATCAGTCTTCCATTCGTTTCTCACACAACCGTACAGTACAGCAGGTCCGTCACCAAAGTACGTACACAATTTCTAGGCCTGCTGATCCCTTCAGGCGCCATCCCTGCAGGCAAACAAAGGTAAACATAATATGACCCTTTATCTCCAAGCCATTTCTTGATCAAGTCCATGTCGAATTAATGCAATGACTAATATAATATGCTTGTGTGCCAAATTGAATAAGTGATCCAAGAACCAGTGTGTCTGAGAGAAGTTGAAAGGTGACATCTTAGCTGGTTACTGTTCTGTCATGCATTTTTCAAGAAGATTTTCCTAATTTTGTAATAAATGTTTTCCATGTCCCTCAGTCTATACCTTATTTCAATTTACTGAGCAAACATATGAGAGCATTCAGGTCACCTGTGTTGATTTGTCTCTTGCTGTTGCCCAGCAGTGTTTTGGGATGTTTGATTATGTGTGTTCCTCTCTAGGTCTCCTGTCTTTGATGTCATGGGCTCATGGCCAGAGCTTGTATTTTTTTACAACAAGCCAGAGCTAATTAACACACTCTCTTTTCAATCTTAATCGAAAGGTAGAGTTCCTACCACCTTCTTTCAAATATTTTTAAATCTTTGTTTAGTTTACTCCTTGAACTCAAGTTTGAAAATTGAACCCTTTTGAGAGAAAAAAAGTGTTTTTTATGAGGGTTACAAAAAAAAAAAAGTTTAGCAAGCTCATTCTCTTCAACCTAATATTTGCGCTTGGATTGGGCCTTTTGCACTCCCAAAAAATTTCTGAAAGTCAAACTGCTCTGACTAGCAAGGAGACTGATACTCCATAATCCACATGCATCATATAAATCATATATATAAGTATGGAACTGATGTGATCCAGTGCATGTTTTCAGAATTTCTCTTCCTAGAGATTATTAAGGAATTATAGTAATCACTACTGATAATTATATTAACAATCACAACAACAACAAAGCCTTTTAGCCAAGCCCCAAGCAAGTTCAGATACGCTAGAGTTGAAACCCAACATGAGCCCCTTGTCAAGGTTCATGCACGTCAATAGCTGCTTTCCAAGCATTCCTATTCTAAATAACTACTACTAATAATTTTTGATAATAAAAAAACTAGAGTACAAGGATATATGACATGGTTTGTTATCTGTTTCCATTTTACATATTAAGTTCTTTATTTACAGGAGACTTGCAAGGGACCGCCTGACTTCTGGCAAGGATCAAGAACCCCATCAATGGAGTTCAACAAGAAATCTAGCTCTGAGGATTTCCAAAGCAACATGTCGGCTACTTCTGGGTTCTATGCCTTGGTTGATATAGGCCAATTCTGCGACCTCAGTAACAATGTGGCACCAGATTGGTATGGAGCCAGTGTAGCAGACTCTTCTAATAACAGTTTGATAAACTCAGATATAACCATCAACTACATAAACAAGCTGATGATGGAGGGGGCAATGATGACAAGGTACAATTACATTATGGAGAGTACGCCCTTAGAGCTATCGAGGAGCCTTTCTATAGAATTCTAGGACACGCTTATCCTGAGTCACCAACACTTTGTTGCTGTGGTCATCTGAATAACCTCGATGGCAGCATCACAAAGTCATCAGGGCAGTCATGCAGTAGCTGCTTTCGGTTCCTATTGACTCAAGTAACAATCACTCTAATCACAAGTTGCAAGCTTTTTTGAAGCTCCATGGAGTTTGTCGGACATAGTCAAAGAGACAAAATGTTCCACTCAAGGTACTCAAAACATGGAGCTTGGTGTGAAAATTGATGCCCTCTCAATTGCTGAAAAGCGTAGCCGAGATAATCTGTCACTTCAGGTAAATACTGCAGCTAAGAGCAAGCATGCATCATCTAAGGTTCACAGTGGAAATAACTCAAATACAGAAGATTCTTATTTGTTAGAAGCAAGGGGTAGCAAGCAGGTTGCCTTTTCATTCAATGGGCCAACCCGAGATGAGATGTTTGACAGGGTTCTACTCTTCTCTGAGCATAAACCTATGGATGAAGCTATTGTTTTGCAAAAAAATATGACAAACAAATCAACCAGACATTCACAGAATGAACAAGGAAGAACATCAACTCGGCGGAAGATACGAGGAAAGAAGCAACAGAAGAAAGAGATGGTGGATCTAAGAACTATTCTTATCCATTGTGCACAAGCAGTATCTGTGAGTAACCACATCTTAGCAAATGACATGCTGAACATAATAAGGCAACATTCCTCAACAACTGGGGATGATACCCAGAGGCTAGCATTTTGTCTAGCAGAGTGCCTTGAGGCGCGATTAGATGGAACTGGGAGTCAGCTATATCAGCGATTTGAGAACTAAAATCGTCAATCCTGTGGGCATTTTAAAAGTATTCCAATTGTCTTTAGCAGTAATTCCTTTCATGAGAGCATCATTTTATTTCTCAAATAAGACAATCCTTGATGTCTCAAAGGGAAAATCTAAGGTGCACATTATCGATTTTGGCATTTACTTTGGTTTTCAATGGCCATCACTGTTTGAGCAACTTCGCAAAGAGGGAAGATGGGCCTCCTAAGATTCGGATCACAGGTATTGAGCTACCAAGGCAAGGATTTCGACCAAACCAAATGAATAAGCAGAATACGGGACAACGATTATTTGATTATGCTAGCATGTTTAATGTGCCTTTTGAATATCATGCAATAACATCAAAGTGGGAGACCATATGTGTAGAAGATCTCAACATTGAGGAAGATGATGTGCTGATAGTCAACTGCATATACCGAATGAAGAATCTGGGTGATGAGACACTATCCCTTAACAGTGCCAGGGACAAGGTGCTCAATACCATCAGAATGATAAAGCCAAAAGTTTTTGTGCATGGAGTAGTGAATGGATCATACGGTACACCCTTCTTTTTAACACGTTTTAAAGAAGTCATGTACCACTACTCTACATATTTTGATATCTACGATAAAAATGTTCCACGCGAAAATGAGACAAGAATGTTCACAGAGAGGGGCATCTTTATGTGGCAACTTCTCAATGTTATCGCATGCGAAGGATCCGAAAGGATTGAGAGGCCAGAGAGTTATAAGAAATGGGAGTCAAGAAACTTGAATGCTGGACTTGAGCAGCTCCCCACTGAATCCCGACATTGTGAAAAAGTAATAAGAGAAATGGTGGGAAAATATCACAAAGATTATGTTATGAACGAAGATCATCAGTGGCTACTTCTGGGATGGAAGGGAAGGATACTGAATGCAATATCCACATGGAAACCTAGTGAGTCATATGATGGTGAGTAAGACCTAAGAGTACAAGTAGAGGTTTGACAATCCTATGTATCAATGTTTTGAACTCTGTTCTGTAAAGGGTGGCAAGAGCTTTGCCATGGTTTTATTACATGATAGATGTTCCGAACTTATAATATATTTATAAGCTTTTTACTGTGTAATGGTAATGCATTACATTTGGCTAACTGAAAAACTTAACAGTAAGGAGCAGACTGCACCCCCGTTTTTTTAATTAAGAGGATGAAGGGCTTGAACCTGGGTGCATTTGGCTAACTAGTTGAACAGAAAACACATTGTGTAGTTGTTGTGTTGTTTTTAAAACTATTTGAATTTGTGTAGCCAATATATCCATTCTTACCTACAGAACTAATTTGTTGGATTGTCTTTCTGTCATATAATCTATGGTGTTTGCATTACATCTTAAAATGTTGACTGCTGGTGGGACGAATTGTGTTAAAAAGTTTAATTGTTAAAAAAAAAAAAACTTTGTCCATAGATGGGCTTACTACGAGCATCTTTACATCCAAGCATGCTTAATTTCTGTGTGAGTAGAGGGAGAAAGGAAAGAATGGAGGATGGTATGTGTTGATGTGCAATGCTGAATTCTGGATCCTCGTAACTAAAGAAGATCGGTGCACAGTTGGTTGCTGGTAGAAGTATAACAGCGAGGCAGTCATGCTCGCCGAGAAACGAAGGAGGTGTGGAATGGACAAGTACCTAGGAGTCCAGAAAGGAAACATCTTATCCTTGGCTCTTGGCGTGCGCTATAGCCGTCTTCTCCGTCAGCATCCGGTGTGTACAGGCATTCTATCGAACAGCTCCCGAGCATCCACTTGTCGTTGATGTCAGACACCCGGAGCGCTACCTCGACCTCTTCGCAGCGCACCCGCGTTAGTCAAGACGAACCACGCCCGTGGCCGAGCAGCAGGCGGCCAGTTAGGCTCGCTGCTCGCTCACCAGCTCACCTCGCTGCTTCCTGGTTGTGCGAGCCGCGAGCGCGACTTCCCGCTGCGGCGCTGCGCACTCCCCTCCGGTCTCAGCCCGACCTCTAGGCTCGCGCCACGGCCTCGCTGCCGCCGCCCGCGGCGCGCCTCCGCTCCCGGCCGTCGGCGAGCCATCCCGTCTCCCGCCCGGCCGCCCCAGCCCCCCCCGCCATTGCCCCTCGGCTCGGCGCCGGCAACAGCCAGCTCGGAGGTGGCCGCCGCCTCTGGCCCAGTCGGCCCTGATTTGTGATTGGGTCATTTGATGATTTCTGATCTGGCCCATCTGGGAATTATAGGATTTTTGTATGGATGGTAGAAGAAAGGTGTTACCAATTTTGTGCTTGATTATTTGATATGATTACAGATTGTCTGATTCAATTTATTAATTATGCAATATATAACGTTAAAACAACGTTAAATCCCCGCCATATGACATCCAATTTGCATGGCTTTCATCAAAATATAATAGAATTGTTTGAATTGGTAACATTTTCATCCTTGCCCCTTCTTTACTCCTTTTACTTATTCCTTCTAATTTTCAAGGGTTTCAGATTAGCAAACTACCCTTGCTCTCTATTTGTCTTATCAGTCCATCCCCGGACTCTCCTCTCGCTGGTTCGATCAAGCACCGGGCTTGACACCCTCTATTCGTCGCCTAGGGAGGTCATTTGTCGTCGGGCCCGATCACTGCGCGCCGTAGCCCTCCCATCCATCATTGGTTGAGCATGCTATCGGTCGACCCTGGAGGGGAGGACAACGATGCATGATGGTGGGGACCGGCGAAAAAAGGGCCTCCTTGGGTGGAGACCGCCGGCGAACATTGTTCGTGAATGGATGGATAAGCCGATAGAGAGAAGGGTAGTTGCTAATCTGACATGCCCAAGAAAATTAAAAGAAATATGTCAATGGAGAAAAGTAGGGAAAATGATGAAAATTACGATTCAAAGAATTCGCGGCCTTATCATATTTTATAAGGCATGCGGGTGGATGTCATATGGCGTGAGGAGCACGGATTTAATGTTATATATATCAAAATAAGCTTTGGTATTGGCATTAGAAACTCGGCAAGTGGTAGTAACTTGGGCCAAACACTCATGAGTCATCAATATTACTTATACTTCCATTGTTAAAAAGGTAACATCTTGATTCTTGTTGGTTGTTCTACAATTGTTGTGCAAAACATGCAAGTTGTCGTAGCTAGCCAAAATTTTAGAGTATAAAGTCTGTCCTAGGTGAATTCTCGGGCTGAATTTGCCACTATATTACGCAACTCTCTCAAGAGGAGTGGATCCAACATCAGATGTGCTCGCCATGAAGTGCGTGTGATTGGCATAGGAGGTGACTTGGCCGGCTCTACATTGTAGGCCCAGTCCTGCCACGTGGCTTGTTGACATTCATCAAAAGACTAGCACACCGCACGAAATGGCACAACCGCAAGTAGCTGCAAGATGATAGGGTGACACGTCATCATGTCAAGCCAATATTGATAGATACGGCATGTACAATTGTTGAACTGTTGTAGGATTAAGACCCTATGTAGATGTATTAGCTGCTAATAATTAACTAGCTAACAAATATTAGTTTCTATTAGCTAGTCTGGTCCAACTATAATAAAAAAATTTATTAGTTGAATATTTAGCTAATAATTAGCAAAACTATTAAACCTGTTCGAATCTAAGAGCATCTAATCTAATTATAATTTCGAAAGAATCCTACCATTTTGGTACTGACTTCTCTCTCCTTTTTTTCGGCTCCAAACTAACACTTCTAAACTATTTCAAAGTGTAAGACGTTTTAGCTCTTCAAAACACACATAATTTGTACATCCGGTTGCATAGCGAAAAGTAGTTAAACATTTAGGAAAGTCACCACAACTTATAATTTAAAATGGGCGGAGCATAAGATTCAAGGTGCAGAATAGCTGGCTCAAAAGTGCCATCTTTTTGCACCCAAAAACTGTAACCCTATTTCATCGAATGTTTACACACGTCTCGGACATTAAAAATAGATAAAACAATAACTAATTGCACAGTTCACATGTATTTTACTTAGACAAATCTTTTAATACTAATTAGCCTATGATTAGACACTAATTACACAGTAACACATGTGCTACAGTAACAGCCAAAAAAACTTTACAGCCACGGAATAAACAGGCCATAATGCGCAAAGAAAAGTTTAGATATCGCCGACAAACTGACTGCAACTCCGAGCCAAACTTGAGCACGCGCCGCCAGTGGCAGCGATGGAACATCTGTCAGTGTCAGGCATGGCTGCCTCCGAAGCAGCATCTGCAATGGCATCGACCCTCCGCTTCTGGAGCTCGTTTTATTTTTCCTTGGCTTTACTGATCGGGCACTGGAGGACGAATTCAACCGTAGCTATCAACGTTGGGCATCCTCGTGAGAACCACCAGTGAGCAAACTCATAATGTAACGTAAAAAAGACATACTATAAATTATAAGATAATGCGCAACTCATAATTATCAAAAAAAAAAAAACTCAAGAGCGTCGCCTTCTTTTTGCACCAACTGACATACTTCATCTATCCTGTACATCCTATAAATTATAAGATAGATAACGAAGAGAACGTAAAGACGCATATGCCGTCATTTTATTTCCTAAAATTACAACACATACTAATGCGCAAAGAAAAAAAAAATAAAAAAGAAAGGTTTACTCGAGCAGCTAGCAGCCAATCCGTCGCCGGTAACTCCGAGGCTCCTCTGAGCACAGTGCCAGAGGCGATTGCACATCTGCCAGTGCAAGGCAATAGCTGCCTCTGAAGCAGCATCTGCATCGACCCCAGCTCCGATTCTCGTTTTTCTTCCTTGGCTTTCCTGATGGGACGAATACAATACAACAGCTATCAACGTTGGGGAGCCTCGACAGAATCACCAGTGAGCAAACTCATACTGCAAGTCTGCAACGATGCAACCTGGAGTAACTCGCTCTCGCTTGCCTCGCCCCAACACTGAGCTGAGCTAGCTGATACTGATAGCAGGCCCCAGCCAGAAGCCAGACCCTCCCTATAAAACACTTGCCTCGTGATACTTCATCCGGAGTATCTTACAACCGTAAAGCATACAGTAGACCCGTCACCACGTCCGTCTGGAATTCAATTCCCGGGCCAGCTGATCCTATCAGTCGCCATCCCTGCTGGGCAACAATGGTAAGTATAATAAGACGCTCTTATCTCCAAGCCATTTCTTGATCAAGTCCATGTTGAATTAGTGCCATGACTAATGTAATGTGCTTGTGTGCCAAATTGATTAAGTGATCCAGTGTGTAGCTGGTTACTGATCTAGACTGTCATGCATTTTCAAGAAGATTTTCTTAATTTTGTAAGAAATGTTTACCAAGTTCCTGCAGTATATACCTTTGTTCAATTTACAAGGACACCGAACAACGTAGGAGAGCGTCCAGGTCACCTGTGTTGATTTGTCTCCTGCTGTTGCCTAGCAGTGTTTTGGGATGTTGAGTATGTGGTGTTCCTCTTAGGTCTCCTGTCTTTGATGTCATGGGCTCATGGCCAGAGCTAGGATTTAACACATTCTCTTTTCTATCTTAATTGAAAGGCGAATTCCTACCACCTTCTTTCATTTTTTTTAAATCTTTGTTTAATTTACTCCTTGAACTCAAAAAGTTTGAAGATTGAACCATTTTGAGAGACAAAAAGTGCTTTTGAGGGTTAGAAAAAAAAGTTTAGCAAACTCATTCTCTTAAACCTAATATTTGTGCATGGATTGGCCTTTTGCACTCCTAAAAAATTCCTGAAAATCAAACTGCTGTGGCTAGCTAGGAGACTGATACTCCATAGTCTACATGCATCATATATACTATATATATATATATATAAGTATGGAACTAATGTGATCCGTGCATGTTTTCAGAATTTCTCTTCCTAGAGATTATTATGGAATTATAGTAGTCACTGCTGATAATTATATTAACAACAACGACGGCGGCGGCGACAAACAAAGCCTTTTAAGCCCAAGCAAGTTGGGGTAGGCTAGAGTTGAAACCCAACATGAGCCCCTTGTCTCGGTTAAGGCGCGTCAATAGCTGCTTTCCAAGCATTCCCATCCAAACCACTACTGATAATAATATTTGATAATAAAAACTAGAGTACAAGGATATATGACATAGTGTGTTATCTGTTTCCATTTTACATATTAAGTTCATTATTTACAGGGGATCCCATCAATGGAGTTCAAGGACAAATCAAGTTCTAGCTCTGAGGATTTCCTAAGCAACATGTCAGCTACTTCTGAGTTCTTTGCCTTTGTTGATCCAGCCGATGAGTCAAATGATTTGGAGTTATTTTTGGACCAAGCCAGATACATGCATCATTATCCTCCAGTATCAAGTACTTTTAGTGATAGTGACCATATTACATTGAGCACTTCCTATTCGAGTACACTAGATGGTCCTCAATTCTGCGACCTCAGTAGCAATGCGGCACCAGATTGCTATGGAACCAGTGTGGCAGACTCTTCCAATAACACTTGCCTCAACTCAGATATAACCATCAACTACTTAAACAAGCTGTTGATGGACGAGGACTAACGACGACAAGGTAAAATTACATTATGGAGAGTATGCCCTTAGAGCTATGGAAGAGCCTTTCTATAGAATTCTTGGACATGCTTATCCCGAGTCACCATCACTTTGTACCTGTGGTCATCTATATAACCTCGATGGCAGCATTAGCAAGTCTTCAGGGCAGTCATGCAGTAGCTGCTCTGTTGCTATTGACTCAAGTAATAATCACTCAAATCAATCACTTTCGAGGTAAATGTTGCAGATACGAGTAAGCAAGCATCATCTGAGATTCACAGTGGAAAGTACTCACGTACAGAAGATTTTTATTTGTTAGAAGAAAGGAGTAGCAAGCAGGTTGCCTTTTCATTCAATGGGCCAACTCGAGATGAGATGTTTGACAGGGTTCTACTCTTCTCTGAGCATAAACCTATGGATGAAACTATTGCTTTGCAAGAAATTATGACAAACAAATCAACCGGACATTCACAGAATGAACACGGAAGAATATCATCTCGGAGGAAGACACGAGGAAAGAAGCAACAGAAGAAAGAGGAGGTGGATCTAAGAACCATTCTTATCCATTGTGCACAAGCAGTATCTGCGGTAACCATATCTTAGCAAATGACATCCTGAACATAATAAGGCAACATTCCTCAATAAATGGGGATGATACCCAGAGGCTAGCATTTTGTCTAGCGGACTGTCTTGAGGCGCGATTAGCTGGAAATGGGAGTCAGCTGTATCGTGATTTGATCACTAAAATAGTCAATCCTGTGGCCATTTTAAAAGTATTCGAATTGTTGTTAGCGGTATGTCCTTACGTGAGGGCATCAATTTATTTCTCAAATAAGACAATCCTTGATGTCTCCGAAGGGAAAATCTAAGGTGCACATTATTGATTTTGGCATTGGCTTTGGTTTTCAATGGCCATCACTGTTTGAGCAACTTCAAAAAGGGAAGATGGGCCACCCAAGGTTCGGATCACAGGTATTGAGGTACGAAAGCAAGTTCGACTAAACTATAAGCAAAACACGGGACAAAGATTAGCTGAATATGCTAGCATGTTCAATGTGCCTTTGAATATCAAGCAATATCATCAAAGTGGGAAACCATAAGCATAGAAGATCTCAACATTGAGGAAGATGATGTGCTGATTGTCAACTGCATAGATCGAATGAAGAATCTGGGTGATGAGACAGTATCCATAAACAGCGCAAAGGAATATGGTTCTTAATACCATTAGAATGATGAAGCCAAAAGTTTTTGTGCATGGAGTAGTGAATGGATCATACGGTACACCCTTCTTTTTTAACACGTTTTAAAGAAGTCATGTACCACTACTCTGCATTATTTGATATCCTTGATAAAACTGTTCCACGAGATAATGAGACAAGAATGATCATTGAGAGGGAATCTTTCTGTTCCAACTCCTCAATGTCATCGCATGTGAAGGATCAGAAAGGAATGAGAGGCCAGAGAATTATAAGAAATGGAAGTCAAGAAACCTGAATGCTGGACTTGAGCAGCTCCCACTGAATCCAGACATTGTGAAAGTAACAAGAGAAATGGTTGGAAAATACCACAAAGATTTTGTTGTCAACGAAGACGATCAATGTCTACTGCTGGGATGGAAGGGAAGGATACTGAATGCAATATCTACATGGAAACCTAATGAGTCGTATGATGGTAAGACCTCAGAAGCTTGGTAATACTACAAGTATAGGTTTGACAATCCTATGTATCAATTTTCTCTCATTTTCTGAACTTTGTTTTATAAAGGGTGGCAAGAGCTTTGCCACAGTTCTATTAGAATGGATGTTCGCATTGCAATTGGCTAACTAGTTGGACAGAAATGGGCTTCCAAAGTCCACCACAATGCGTAGTGGGCAGTGCTGCTTTTAAAAAACATTTGAATTTGAGTTTACAATATATCTTTTCTTACCTACAGATCCAATTTGTTCTATCGCCTTTCTGCCATATAATCTATGGTGTTTGCATTACTACGAGCATCTTTACATCGAACTATCCAAGCATGCTTAATTTCTATGTGAGTAGAGGGAGAAAAGAAATAATGGAGGATGGTATGCGTTGATGTGCAATGCTGGATTCTAGATCCACTTAACTAGATAAGATTGGTGCACAGTTGGTTGCTACTATCAGTATAACAGCAAGGCAGTCATGCTCGCCGAGCAAGAAAGAAACGAAGGAGGCGTGGAATGGACAAGTACCTTGGTGGAGTCCAGAACAGACGCATCTATCCTTGGCTCTTGCGCCATAGCTGTCTCCTCGGTCAGCATCCGGTGCGTACAGGCATTCTATCGAACACCTCCCGAGCATCCACTTGCCGTTGATGTCAGACACCCGACGCGCTACCTCGACCTCCCCGCAGCGCACCCGCGTAGTCAAGACGAACGGCGCCAATTGGCCCCAGCAGGAGGCGGCCAGTTAGGGCTCGCTGCTCGCTCACCAGCTCACCTCGCTGCTTCCTGCTTGCGCGACACCCCGCTGCGGCGCTGCGCACTCCCCTCCGACCTCCGCCCGGCCTCCATGCTCGCCACTCGCCGCCGCGCGCGCCGCGCGGGCTCCCGGCCGCCCCAGCCCCCAACCACTGACGCTTGGCTCGGCGCCGGCCAACAGCCAGCTAAGATTGGGGCCAGGACCCAAGTCCAGGTGGCCGCCGGCCCTGATTTATGATTGTGTCATTTGGTGATTTCTGATTTGGGGAATTTAAGAATATTGGTGATGGATGGCGGAAGAAACAAAACAGGTGTTGCCAAATTTGAGCTCGACATTTGATTTAATTACAGATTGTCTGATTCAATGTATTAATTATGCTGATTTGAACAGCTTCTTTCCAGTATTCTGTTGTTACTGTTTCTTTTTTTGAATTAAATGGAGATAGTTTTTATATAAAATTTATAGATCTCGTCGTTGAGTTTTCTTCATTTGAAGCCATTAATATGCTAAAAATTAATGGTATTTGTATCTAAGGGTATTTTCAACTTCACAATTTGACACACCGTTAGAGTCCAATTTTGAGACAAAAAAAGTTAGAGCAGTAGCACATGTAACCGCTCGAACTTTTAGTGACGTGTGAAATTGCAAACTTCTATAGTGACACATATAGAAAAGTCTCATGTTTTTTCTCTCCCTCTCCTACCGACATTTATTTTAAGTAAGTATGCTGGAGTCACTCTAACGAAGACACAAACAGAGGGAAGGTTATGGATTAAATTCTAAAAACATATGAGAATATTTTTTTCAAAAAAAAAAGTTTGGCACGACTGAGGGACACTTTTGTTTAGAATTACACGGTACAACGCAGGTAAATCGCAACATACACGCACACTCACCCTAATACACACACATAAGCCTACCTCTACGAACACCTTCAAGAACTAAGTCGAGATTTAGAGATTCCTAAAGTCACCATAGACGACGCCGTTGTCGAAACGACGGAAACGCCGTTTACCAAAGTAACGCCGGTAAATCTAGAAAAATCGGCACCCGTGCCAAGTCGACACAGTATATAGGTTTCCCTAAAGGGACTTAAACAACTGATGTATGATAGATCAGTTCGCAACCAGGGGACACTTCACACTTCAGTGGTACAACCTAGGCACGATTTTCCCTCATTTTGTATGTTGTTTTCTAGTATAGAATTCTAGCAGTTGCCAACCAAACCGTTAGTTAAAAATGTACTATTCCTACTTGCGACCTCTGCAAATGAAAATGGCCTAGTTTTAGTTGCCCTTCGTACCGATACCCATGGTCAAAAATCACATCAACTGAAAACTGATTCTGACCCCTAGTAAAAGTAATTAATTTGAATATTATCGCCTGATTTCCGGGTTCCGATCCAAAAAGAATATGACACTATATACAGAAAATTAAAGCAGCAAAGCTGCTTATCCATTCTAAAGTGTATGCTGTTTTAGCCCTTCAAAGTACACACAACTTGAAGTACTATACATTTATTAGACATAACGTCTGGATACATAGTAAAATTACGTATTTAGAGAAGTCATAACAACTTATAATTTAAAACGGACGGATCCGTAAGATTCGCTTGCAGAACAGCTGGCTCATAACCGCCACTTTCTTTTGCACCAACTGACATATATATGTACAACAAACATACTAATACGCAAAGAAATGTTAACTTGATGAGCTACGTAGCTAGCAGCGAACATGTCGTCGCCGGCAAGCCGACTGCAACACCGAGGCTCCAAAGTCCAAACCGTGAGCACACCCCAGAGCCCGCGGCGATGCCACATCTGCCAGTGTTAGGCATATCTACCTGTGAAGCAGCATCTGGATCGACGCCCCCGTTTCTGGACTGGGGCTCGATCGTTTTGTCCTTGGCTTTCCTGATGGACACTGGAGGACAATTCAGCCGTACCGTACTTGATATCAACGTTGGGAGCCTCGTCAGACCCACCAGTGAGCAAACTCATACTGCAACCTGACAAATTGTTGACTCGCTCTCGCTTTGCCTCAGCACCAGCCACCAGTGAGCTGATTGCAGGCGCCAACCAGAAGCCAGACCCTCCCTCCAAGACTTGCCTCGTGGTATTTGAATGAAGCTCCTCCCGCTCACGGCAGCAGGTCCTCCAAGCTAGACTGATTGATCAGTCTTCCATCCATATCTCAGTACTCACAACATACCTTACAGCAGGTCCGTCTCCACGGACGTCTATACGCAATTTCCAGGCCTGCTGATCCCATCAGGCGCTATATATATAACTGCAGGGATGCCTTGGCATAGTAGCTGTTTGCACGCACCATATATATAACAGAGGTAACATAACAGTCACCCGTCCAAATTCATCACCAGACTGTGTCACGCTCAGTTTGCCATTTAATCTTGGCCAGTCTTGGGGTCTTTGCAGATTCCGTGGTACGGTACCAGCCTGCAGGAAACCAAAGGTAACATGTCAGTCACCCTTTTTCTCTTCTGTTGTGCTCGTTGTAAAGCAAATAAAACATCTTCCAGAGACTCATCTCTATGTGTGCACAAAATTGAATAATCTAACAGGGCGGTAACATGAAAGGTTAATTTAAGCTTAAGCCCAACAGCTGAGTTCTAATGCCAAATATCAGAAAATAATTCTCTGTGGTAGTTTGTACTACTTTATTCGGTCTTTTTATGTTACTTACTGAGAAGATATTCTTTTTACCATGTAAACTATGCCTAATTAACTGTACTACCACAAGGTAAAGGAAGTTTTCACCTAAAAATATCACCTCGAAAAGTTCAAGGTCCTCATTTTCATGAAAAAAATTGTTTTAACATCAAAAGAATATTTTACAATTTGCTCCAAGCTACAAATTTATTCAGTTGACTCCTTAAAAGTTTCCAGAGCTGTTCTCGCATTAACAAAAGGAACTGCGGCGCAGTGCGTATTCTCTTCAGCTTGTTTGTTGTGGTTATATTGGACCTTTCATCTTACATACATGGAAAATATGGATATGTAAATTGTCTGATTACTTAGACTAATAACTATACATGAAACAACAATAACTTCCACTATCAATTTCAAGTTTTAGAATGCACAAGAAAAATATTATGGAAAGATGAATGGCTATTATATTTATATAAGAAAGAGGATCTCCAGATTACATACTTAACATTGTGTTTTGGTTTTACATAGTAAGTTCATTGTTGACTATGCAGTTCAGGATAATCTTGCACGTCTGACTTTCTGCAAAGATCAAACACCCATGCATGGAGTCAAAAGACAAATCTAATTCAAGTTTTGAGGACTCCCAAAGCACCATGGTGAATAATTCTGGGTGCTATGCCACTTCCCACATATTCATCAATGATCCAACTAAAAGGCATAATGATTTGGAGCTACGTTTGAATACACCAAACTCCATGAACTATTATCCTCCTGTATCAAGTAGTTCTAACAGTAATGTCCATGATGCATCGAGCACTTCCTCTACAGCTAAGATATATGGTCACCATCATCTAGGTGAGGTCAGTAGCAATGCAAAATCAGGCTGGTATGGAACCAATGCGACAGACTATTCTGCAAACACTTGACCGCCCCGGATATAACACTCAACTACATAAACAAGCTATTGATGCAGGAGGACAGCGATGAAAGGGTCAAACTACATCATGGAGAATATGCACTTAGAGCCATGGAAGAGCCTTTCTACAAAGTCCTCGGACAGAATAATCCAGCTTATCCTCAAAGACTACCACATCGTAACTGTGATCATCTGAAAAATACCGATGACAGCATTAGCAAATCATGCAGTATTTGCTCTGTTGCTATTGACTCAAGTACTAGTCATTGTAATCACAACTTGCAAGTTTCTGAAGCTCCATGGAGTCTATATGACATTGTCAAAGAGAAAAACCGTTCACTCAAGGTACACTCAGCATGGAGCTTGGTTTGAACGTTGATGGCCTTTCCATTGCTGAAAAGCGAGCCGAGATAATCAATCACTTCAAGTGAATGTTGCAGACAAAAGCAAGCGTGCATTATCTGAGGTTGATAGTGGAAATTATTCACGTACAGAAGATTTTCAATTTTAGAAGGAAGGAGTAGCAAGCAGTTTGCCGTTTCATTCAACAGGACAACCCGGGATGAGATGTTTGACAGGGTCCTACTCTTCTCTGAGCATAAGCTTACGAATGAAGGCATTATTTTGCGAGAAATGATGACAAACAAATCAACCAGAAATTCAGAGAATGTTCAAGGAAAAACTGCTTGTTGGAAGACACGAGTTAAGAAGCAACATAAGAAAGAGGTGGTGGATCTAAGAAGCCTTCTTATTCATTGTGCACAAGAAGTATCTGCGAATAACTATACCTTCGCAAGGGGTATACTGAACAGCATAAGACAACATTCCTCAGTAAGCGGGGATGATATCCAGAGGCTAGCATCTTACCTAATGGACTGCCTTGAAGTCCGAATAGCTGGAACTGGGGGTCAGGTGTATCACAAGTTGATGACTGCAACCTTCAATGCTGTGGACATTTTAAAGGTATATCAATTGGGTTTAGCAGTAAGTCCTTTCATGCGGGTACCATTTTTTTTTGCAAATAACACAATCCTAGATGTCTCAAAAGGAAAACCAAAGGTTCATATTATTGACTTTGGCATTTGCTTTGGCTTTCAATGGCCATCACTGTTTGAGCAACTCTCGCGTAGGGAAGATGGGCCGCCTAAGGTTCGGATCACTGGTATTGATCTACCCCAGCCAGGATTTCGACCAAATCAAAAGAATAAGAATGCAGGGCAGCTTTTAGCTGATTATGCTAGCATGTTCAATGTGCCGTTTGAGTACAAAGGAATATCATCGAAATGGGAAATCATCCGTATAGAGGATTTCAACATCGAGGAAGATGATGTGCTGATAGTCAACTGCATATTCCGAATGAAGAACCTTGGTGATGAGACAGTATCGCTTTACAGTGCCAGGAACAGGGTGCTCAAGACCATCAGAATGATAAAGCCAAAAGTGTTTGTGCATGGAGTAGTGAATGGATCATATAGTTCTCCCTTCTTTTTACCACGTTTTAAAGAAGTCATGTACCACTACTCTGCATTATTTGATATGCTTGATAAAACTGTTCCACGAGATAATGAGACAAGAATGTTCATAGAGAGGGGCATCTTTATGTGCCAACTTCTCAATGTCATCGCATGTGAAGGATCCGAAAGGATTGAGAGGCCAGAGAGTTATAAGAAATGGGAGTCAAGAAACCTGAATGCTGGCTTTGAGCAGCTCCCACTGAATCCCGACATTGTGAAAGTAACAAGAGAAATGGTGGGAACGTATCACAAAGATTATGTTATCAACAAAGATGATCAGTGGCTACTACTGGGATGGAAGGGAAGGATACTATTTGCAATATCGACATGGAAACTTAGTGAGTCATATGGTGGTAAGACCTAAGAAGCTTGCTAGTACTGCACTTCTGCGCCACAAAAGCAGATGTTCAAAAAATTTCATGTGTCAAAATGTTCTGAACTTATGATGTAGGCGTTGCAATTGGCTAATTAGTTGTACAGAAATGGG
Organism: Hyparrhenia diplandra; assembly: GCA_015847255.1. Lineage (NCBI taxonomy): Eukaryota > Viridiplantae > Streptophyta > Magnoliopsida > Poales > Poaceae > Hyparrhenia > Hyparrhenia diplandra. Next base: position 25,951 of record JADLZK010011957.1, on the reverse strand, counting down.
CTTCCAAAGTATGGTAGTGCTGCCTTGTTAAAGATTTGAATTTTTCACTGCGAATATATCCTTCCTTACCTACAGGCAATTTTTTCAATTGCATTTATGCCATACAGTTCATGGTGTTTGTATTACACTGCAGTGTTGCCTGCTGGTGGCCCTGGTGGGATGAATTCTGCTTATGCTTAACCTATGTTCATACATGGGTAATACTATGAGCATCTTTGTTCTCGATTGGGCCTTCCCAGCCGTTTTTCATTAAGAGGAATTGAGTTTCTTGGAACTGATACACAAGGGCGATACTACGAGCATCTTTACATCCACGCATGTTCTCTTAACTAGAAGATGATATGGGCAATGCTAACCTGTTGATCCTCGTAACTAGAAGATCACCAGTAGAAGGTCCATACTTCCTAGCACTAGCAGTATAGCAAGCGAGGCACAGGCATGCTCGTCGCGGAAGAAAGAAACGAAGGAGGCGTCAAATGACATACCTAGGCAGAGTCCTGAACACGAACAGCCGCATCATCCTTGGTTCTTGGTGTGCGCTTCGACCTTCTCCTCCGTCAGCACTCAGTATCAAGAAATGGCCGGTTGCCGGTCCGATCTGGCATTCCATCGAACAGCTTCCGAGCATCCACCCGTCGTTGGCATCAGATACACCCGAGCACGACCTCGACCTGACGCACCTCCCACACCATCTCTCCGCAGCGCGACCGCCTTACTCAACACGAACCGCGCCGCTTCTCGATGCATCGGGTCCAGCATTGACTGCAATCTTGACAGCGAGTCGGCGGCGACCGTGAAGTGCATAGGATCGCCAGAGGAGGTGACTTGACATTGTTCTTGCCCACCTCTCCGGCGGGGCGGTCGTGGCTGGCTGTGGCTGACTTGTAGGCCCCTCTAGTCCTGCCACGTGGCAACGACTAGTCATCTTTGACTGGCACGTACAACCGTTATTTTTTTTTTAACTCTATAATCTTTGATGAACGACAGTACCTAGAATTATGATATATACTAGTCCAAATAAGGTAATGTTTTATTGGGCAATATCTGTGCGTTTAATTTAATTGATATATTCGTAACTTCCAAGAGCTCATCAACGATAGGATTCTACTTGAGATTTGGACCCCGGATCCCATATAATTTTATTTCTAACTTTTACTCTTCTATATGTGTGTGTTTACTTACTTTTTGGGCGCCAAAAGTTTTTGCCAAAAATTTTTGGACCCTGATCAAATGACATACCTAGGGTGTGTTTAGAGTCCCAACTTCCTCCAAAATTTCCCTGCATTCCCATCACATCCATCACATCTAAAACATTTAATGCACCCAAAGAACGCTTTGTCGGCTAGTATAAAATTTAGGTAAATAAAAAACTAATTGCACAATTTAGATGTACATTGCGAGACGATTCTTTTTGAGCCTAGTTACGCCATGCTAGGGATAATATTACCACAAACAAACGAAACGTCTTTACAAGATTTTTTCAGTTCGTAACAAGTGTTTTTCACCAAAAATTTGGCCCGAATTTTTTTTTTTCAGCCCAAATTTTAGGCTCTAAACACACCCCTAGCGAGAGTCCTGATCAAAGGAGACGAAGAAGACCCTCAGAAGCAGTAAAGAAGGACCTTCGGCTCCAGTTCTTTTTGATGTGTCTGGTGGTAGATTCCAGCTGATGTTCCTAGTGAACAACTGTTTGTGTCGTAGTTTGCTTGCAATTCTGTCGAAAGTCTGGTCTTTGCAGGTTCTTGTCTGCCTGGTAACATTCTGTGATACTCTTTGGAGTGGTTCTAGCCATCTTTGGTACTCTAGTAGCTCTGTGCTTGTTGTCTAGGTTCTGGTCTGAATGCTATCTTGTATTTCGTTTGCTTTAATGGAAATGGGGAACACCCTCGGTTTGGAAAAAAAAAATTGGGAGTGGTGTTTAGATGCATGTCAAAATTTTTTGCCATAGGGAATATTTTGGCGAAATGGAAACTTTTGGGTCTCTAGAGAGTACCAAATGCCAGTCCCCCAAAAAAAAAAAAGACCCAAATGCCAAAATTTTTTGGATCCAAAGTTTTCCTGTTTTTTTTGCCATGGTGTTTAGATGCATTTGCCAAAAATATGGAATAAAATGTCAAAACTTTTGGCAAAAATAGGGAATTAAACAAGCTCACAAAGATTCTTTTTGGCACACTCTTTAAAGTTATCTAGAATTTTTATTGTAAATTATTTCAATGAAAAAATAGTGAATCCTATAGTATTATGGTTGAATTTTTGAAGCAAGGGAAATCATGCCCGAACTAGGTGCGTTATCGAAAAGTAATCTCTGTCTAGGTTAGACCCTTTTGGAGTAAGAGAATGTATAGTTGAGGACTTAAGAAACTAGCACCAATTTGTTGACATTATTGTTTTTATGGTGCATGAGAGATTAATGAAGCTGGTCTTGATCCTTCAAAAAAGCATGACGAAAACCGCAAAAATCAACTGGAGATGAAGATTGAACACCTTCACCTGTATATCCTCTTCCAAACACTGCACTAAGAGAAAAGTGGGCGTTGGTTTCATATGATTAGTATTCAGCCATTCCATGAGGATTTAAGTTTAGAAACTGATGCTGGAATTGCTGGCTGAATTGAGGTGGAATATGGGCTGGAAATGGTGTTGGATACTGTGGAAATGGTTAGTCAAATTTCTTGTGATGGTATGATGGAGAGTTTGAGGGCCTGTTTGGAACGCAGAATCGAAAAACACAGAATAGGAAAAAAACGCAGAATAGGGTGAGTGTGTAGTGGTAAAACAGAGGAAAAGGAAAAACGTAGGAAATGAGTAGACAAGGGTGTTTGGAACACAGAATTCAAACGCTGAATTATAGAACAGCACCATAGTCAATGATAAATGATCATTATTAGTGCTTAATGAAAATGATAATACGTTCATACAAGCTGAAGGCAAAAAAACAAAAACAATTAATCTCATCCATTCATTGCTTTGCCATGCGTTTCTCTCTCTCCGCCTCTTTTTTAGGAGGCGTTTGAATAGCCTGGAGGCAGTGTCAGCATGCGAACGTGGGGAGGCCGAGTGGATGCGAACGTGTGATTAGCTGTAAAGTTTCCTCAAGCAGCCAAGGAAACGAAAACCGAGATCGGAGCAGATTCTTTTTTTTTCCTCCAAAACGAGCATCCGCCTACAGAGATTCCGTGAGGAAAGGAATTGGCATTTCCTTTGTTCCAAACACCCATTCTCACTTCCTTTCCTCCGTTTTCAATTCCTATACTTTTCCTTTTGATATTCCTACAATCCAAACACAGCCTGAAGGGTTGTATCAGGATGAATTATTTATAGTGAAATCATATGTGTTACGTAACTTAACTGGTATGCGCACTTGAGGCTTGTTAATATGAATGAATATTGAGGGTGGTACGTAGCTTAAATGGTACGCGCACTTTAGGATTGTTAACATGAATATTGAGGGCCTTTATTTGAATCCTAGAAAACACATACTTTCTCCGTTTCAAAATAGATGTCATTATCATTTCTTGATAAATGAACTTTTTTAACTTTAACCAATATTAAAGAATATTAATATTTATAATATATAATTAATAGTATTTGATAGATTGTTGAATATACTTTTACAATAAACCTGTTTGGTGATATGAATATTGCACGTAGTTTGTATGAACCTAGTCAAATTAAGAATGTTTGACCAGCACGTCTATTTTCAAAGACGCCTATTTTCGAACAGAGGGAGTATTTTTCGTTAGTTCATGTCTCTGGTCTATTTACATATTTTTAATTTATTATTGTTGGCATGGTTTAGCCATGTAACAAAAACTATACATGAATGTCTTGTAATATTGGAAGAGAGAAAAAGGTTGCTAGTTGTTACTTGTTGCCCGATACACACGAGGAGAGGCTGTGGATTTAACTCCTACTTTTTCTTTCAAATTGTAAGTTCGTTCCAGCTTTTCTGAAAACACTTGAATGACTTATAATTTAGATTAGAAGGGGTAGTAAAGTGTGTATTTTTGCACAACCTCGGCCTGAACGTGGGGTACTTCAGTGGTACGGCCTTCTACGGCTGGCATATATAGATAATCACAGGAGGAAATATTTTTGTAAAAACATCACCGGCGGAGCGAGAGCCCCAAATAAGTTTTCCATTGATTCCGCAACCGAAGAAACGGTGTATTCTCACAACAGGAAATCACTTAATTTTTTTTTTTTTTTTTTTGACAAATGTACCTGTATTGTAAGTTAAGGAACATACAAATACCAGTACAAATACGGATACAAAGGACAGCTGTCCACCGAACTTTACTGAAAGAGCCACAAGAAAGGTGAAAATTAGAACCAGGTCTTGGACTCATTCCCCTTCCATCTCCGGACGCCGAAATCCTCCGCCGCCACCACAATCGACGAAGAACCCTTGCACAAAGGCTTTATGGAGCCGCGAGTAGCCGCCCGGGCGCGGCAAGACCGGATCGATTCCGCCGTTGAAAGGGCATCGGTCGGCGCCCCGAATTCGCCGATCTCGAATCGACGTCATTGCCGGTTGTCAGCCAAAGAGAAGTCGAGGTCGATCTGTCGCCCGCAAACCCACAGCACCCACAACCTCCTCTCGTATCGAAACCAAAAAGCTGCCACGAACACCGCCGCCCCATCGCACCGACGAAGCAGCAACCGACATAGACTCCAAATCAGGCACTCCACACAGGAAGTACCACCTCCACGGACTCGCCCGTCGCCGGCCGAGTGAAGCGCGATGGGGTGAGGAAGAGACCGGGAGGACTTATTCCGTCGTGACACACCGCCGCCACCGCCGGCCGGCGCCATCAGAAACCCAAACCTAGAAGCCTAGGACCTAATCTACACCGCCGAAAGCCGAGGGCCGCCGTTCCCACACACCTCTAAGGGCCGGGTTCGCCGGAGGGCAGAGGGGGAACGGCGCCCTCGCCGACGGGAGCACGGGTCGCCGCCCTTTCGCCTCTCAACTGTTCTAGAGAGTCTTCGAGAGAGGTGAGAGAGAAAAGACCGAAAAGCTGAAATGACTTATAATTTAGATTAGAAGGGGTAGTAAAGTGTGTATTTTTGCACAACTTTGGCCGAATGTGGGGTACTTTAGGGTACGGCCTTCTACGGTCGAAATAACAAGAGGAAATATTTTTTAAAAGACATCACCTGCGGGACGAGAGGGCCCCGAATAAGTTTTCCATTGATTCCGGCAACCGAAGAAACGGTGTATTCTCACAACAGGAAATAGCCTACTTTTACTTGACCTACACCAGTGGTAAAAACACCCACTAAAAATCAATTTTGATAGCTAATAAAAGCAGTTGTGTATTATCCTGTGATTTCCAAAGCTCCAATCCAAAGAACATGATATTGTATATTGAAGTAAGTCAAATTAATGTGGGCAAAGCTGCTTATCCAAACTAATTGCTCAAGATTCGCGTGCAAATTAACTTAGCTCGATCAAAAATTAAGCGCCGCCTTTTTGCAACAACTGTCATATATGGTTGCATACGCCGTACACGGCTTAGTTGCACATGATACGTTGCCATAATTACAATATACTAATGCGCAAAAGAAAGGTTTACTTGAGGAGTTAGTTAGCAGCGAACATGTCGCCGGCGAACCGACTGGAACCTGAGGCTCCAAACTGTGAGCACCCCACCAGTGCCAGCGATGGAGCATCCCCAATTCCGAGGCTCCAAACTGTGAGCATCCCACCAGTGCCAGCGATGGAACATCTGTCAGTGCCAGGCATGGCTGCCTCTGAAGCAGCATCTCCATCGACCCTTCCGCTTCTGGAGCTCGTTTTTTCCTCTTGATACTGGAGGACGAATTCAACCGTAGCTATCAACGTTGGGCAGCCTCGTCAGACCCACCAGTGAGCAAACACATACTACACCGGTGCAACCTGACAAATAAGGCCCCTCGCTTGCCTCGGCACCAGTGAGTTGAGCCAGCTGATAGCAGGCTCCAGCCAGAAGCCATACGCTCCCTATAAAAAGACTTGCCTCGTGGTAAATCAGTCTTCCATTCATATCTCACAACCGTACAGTACAGCAGGTCCGTCTCCAAAGTAGGTCTGGTACACAATTTCCAGGCCTGCCGATCCCATCAGGTGCCAACCCTGCAGGGAAACAATGGTAAATATAACATGACCCTCTTATCTCCAAGCCATTTCTAGATTAATGCCATGACGGCTAATATAATGTGCTTGTGTGCCAAATTGAATAAGTGATCAAAGAACCATTGGCTTTTCTTGACAAATATATGATACAGCTTATTGTGAAGCACGGTGAGTGTGTGTGGGTGTGTGTGAGAGAGTACCTCCCTCTCTCCTTCTAACATCGAAATTGAACGGTGACATCTTAGTTGGTTGCTGCAAACTGTCATGCATTTTTCATGAAGATTTCCTTAATTTTTATAAGAAATATTTTCCAAGTTCCTGCAATCTATACCTTTTTCTATTACGACAATGAACAACGTAGGAGAGCATTCAGGTCACTTGTGTTGATTTTTCTATTGCTGTTGCTCAGTGGTGTTTTGGGATGTGGAGCATGTATGGCCTGTAGGTCTCCTTATTTTGATGTCATAGCTAGAGCTTGTATTTAACACTCTTTTCTATCTTAATTGAAAGGCAGAGCTCCTGCCGCCTTTTTATTTTTAAAAATTGTTTAGTTTACTCCTTGAACTCAAAAGTTTGAAGATTGAGCCCTTTAGCAAGCTCATTATCTTCAGCTTTTTTTTTTCTTGGAGAATGGGCCTTTTACACTCCGAAAAATTTCATGAAAATCAAACTGCTATGACAAGCTAGGAGACAGATACTCTATAGTCTACATGCATCATATATAATACTATATATAATTATGTAGCTAATGTGATCCAGTGCATGTTTTCAGAATTTCTCTTCCTAGAGATTATTATGGAATTATAATAGTCACTACTGATAATTATATTTGATAATAAAAAAATAGAGTACATACAGATATGACATAGATTGTTTTCTGTTTCCATTTTACATATGCAGTTCATTATTTACAGGGTAGTTGTAAGGGACCGTCTGGCTTTTGGCAAGGATCAAGAACCCCATCAATGGAGTTCAACGACAAATCTAGTTCTAACTTTGAGGATTTCCAAACCAACATGTCCGCTACTTCTGGATTTGATGCCTCCGTTGATCCAGCCAATAAGTCGAATGATTTGGAGTTATTTTTGGACCAATCAAGATCCATGCATCACTATCCTCCTGTATCAACTAATCTTAACGATAGTGACCATATTACATTGAGCACCTGCTATTCGAGTACAATAGATGGTCCTCAATTCTGCGACCTCAGTAGCAATTGGGCACTAGATTGGTATGGAACCAGTGTGGCAGACTCTTCTAACAACAGTTCGATCAACTCAAATATAACCATCAACTACATAAACAAGTTGTTAATGGAAGAGGAAAATGACGACAAGGTAAAATTGCATTATGGAGAGTACGCCCTAAGAGCTATAGAAGAGCCTTTCTATAGAATTCTTGGACACAGTTATCCCGAGACACCATCACTCTGTAGCTGTGGTCATCTGAATAACCTCGATGGCAGCATCAACAAGTCTTTAGGGCAGTCATGCAGTAGTTGCACTGTTGCTATCGACTCAAGTAATTATCACTCTAATCACAACTTGCCAGCTTTTGAAGCTCCATGGAGTACCTGCGATATAGTCAAAGAGACAAAGCATTTCACTCAAGGTACACGTAAACAAGGAGCTTGGTGTGAAAATTGATGGCCTTTCAATTCTTTGAGAAGCATAACCGAGATAATCAATCACTTGAGGTCAATGTTGCGATACGAGCAAGCATGCATCATCTGAGATTCACGGCGAAAATTACTCACGTCTGTAAGACTCTTATTTGTTAGAAGCAAGGGAGTAGCAAGCGGTTAAGCCTTTTCATTCAATGAGCCAACCCGAGATGAGATGTTTGACAGGGTTCTACTGTTCTCTGAGCATAAACCTACGGATGAAGCTATTGTTTTGCAAGAAATGATGGCGGACAAATCAACTGGACATTCACAAAATGAACAAGGAAGAACATCAGCTTGGCGGAAGACACGAGGTAAGAAGCAACATAACAAAGAGGTGGTTGATCTAAGAACCATTCTTATCCAATGTGCGAAAGCAATATCTTTGAATAACCATACCTTAGCAAAAGACATGCTGAACATAATAAGGCAACATTCCTCAATAACGGGGGATGATACCCGAGAGGCTAGCATTTTGTCTATTGGACTGCCTTGAGGTGCGATTAGCTGGAACCGGAGTCACCAGTATCACAACTTGATCACCAAAATCGTCAATCCTGTGGGCATTTTAAAGGTGTTCCAATTGGCTTTAGCGGTAGTTCCTTTCGCGAGGGTAGCACATTATTTCTCCAATAAGACAATCCTTGATGTCTCGAAGGGAAGATCTAAGGTACACATTATCGATTTTGGCATTTGCTTTGGTTTTCAATGGCCATCACTATTTGAGCAACTCGCAAAGAGGGAAGAGGGGCGCCCAAGGTTCGGATCACAGGTATTGAGCTACCAAAGCAAGGATTTCGACCAAACCAAATGAATAAGCAAAACACGGGACAGCGCTTAGCTGAATATGCAAGCATGTTCAATGTGCCTTTTGAATATCAAGCAATATCATCAAAAGTGGGAAACCATAAATATAGAAGATCTCAACATTGATGAAGATGATGTGCTGATTGTCAACTGCATAAATCGAATGAAGAATCTTGGCGATGAGACAGAATCCATAAACAGTGCAAGGGATAAGGTTCTTAATAACATTAGAATGATGAAGCCAAAAGTGTTTGTGCATGGAGTAGTGAATGGATCGTATGGTACCCCCATTTTTTTTACACGTTTTAAAGAAGCCATGTACCACTACTCTACACATTTTGATATCCTTGACAAAACTGTTCCACGAGATAATGAGACAAGAATGCTCATAGAGAGGGGCATCTTTCTGTTCCAACTTCTCAATGTCATCGCATGTGAAGGATCAGAAAGGATTGAGAGGCCAGAGAATTATAAGAAATGGAAGTCACGAAACCTGAATGCTGGACTTGAGCAACTCCCACTGAATCCAGACATTGTGAAAGTAATAAGAGAAATGGCGGGAGAATATCACAAAGATTATGTTGTCAATGAAGATGATCAGTGGATACTACTGGGATGGAAGGGAAGGATAATGAATGCAATATCGACATGGAAACCTAGTGAGTCATATGATGGTGAGTAAGACCTATGAAGCTTGCCAGTAAAGTAGAGGTTTGACAAACCTATGTATCAATGTTCTGGGCTTATGATATACTTATAAGATTTTTACTGTGTGCTGGTGGAAGTTCAATAGAAATGGGCTTCCAAAGTCCAAGCTAATGCATAGTGGCAGACTGGCAGTGCTGCTATTAAACATTTGAATTTGTGTTGCCAATACATCCTTTCTTACATACAGAACTGATTAGTTCTATTGCCTTTGTGTCATATAATCTATGGTTTTGCATTACACCTCAAAATGTTGCCTGCTGGTGGGACAAATTCCGCTTAAGTTTAATTGCTTAACCTCTGTACATACATGGGCAATACTCAGAGATCAGAGCATCTTTACATCCAAGCATGCTCAATTTCTATGTGAGTAGAGGGGCAATGGAAAGAATGGAGGATGGTATATGGGCAATGCTGAATTGTGTATCCTCGTAACTAGATAAGATTACAGTTGGTATCTACTAGCAGTATAACAACGAGGCACAGTCATGCCCAGCACGCCGAGCAAAAAAAGAAACCAAGGAGGCGTGGAATGGATAAGTACCTTGGTGGCTCTTGGCGTGTGCTATTGCCGTCTTCTCCGTCATCATCCAGAAGTGGCCGGTCGCCAGTCCGATCAGGCATTCCATCGAATAGCTCCCGAGCTCCTGAGGTGACTATTTTTCCCCAGCGGTCTACATGGCAAGCTTCAGCAGCAGGATGGGCACGCTATGAAGCAGGTGGCCTGACGGCAGATGACGTCCGGCAAGCAAGCGCCCTGAGCGGAGGAGTACTCCGGCGCCGGTACACCGTCCACCGTCCCCGCCGGCGCCCAGCCCTCACCCGATGCGCAGCCCCGGCCGAGCGCGGCCACGCAGAGTGCTCCGCGCGCGCCCAGGCCCGCGCTAGGGGTTTGGGAGGCGCCTGCAGGGCAGCGCCGGCGGCCTCCGCCCTCAGCGGTCCGGTGAGGAGGCCCAGCGATGGAGCGCATACGGATTAGCCGAGTGTCGGGCTCCTGATGAATAGTTGATGAAGAGATTATATGAGGAAAGAGGGAAAACCCACGGTTTAAAAAGAATTCAAATGATAGGGGGTGTGTTTAGCACCCCAATTTTCTCTTCAAATTTCACTATGCAAAAAAGAAGATTCCCCATCACATCAAAAATGCCGCACATGTATCGAAAGCGAAAAATGTAGGTAAAAAAATAAACTAATTACCGGTTTTAGATGTACATTCACGAGGCGATTCTTTTGAGCCTGGTTACACCATGGTAGGATAATATTTACCACTAACAAACGAAACGTGCTAAGATTAATACGATGTGACATGCGTCCAAAATTTTGCACCATATTTTGGGTGTTAAACACACCCGTGGTTATTTAAGAGTAATATTGTGTGTGGCCTTGCTGCGGCCTCGGGGGTGAACCGCGATAGTAAAATAAATTTACAAATAGGATGGAGATCCAACGATGGCCGATCTTCTTTCTACACATGCGGCACGCTCTCTGCTGCTGTCTGGGGGCCGCTTCGCTAGTCTTGTCCGGCGGCGAATGGCCGCGTCGGGTCGATGAACCTTTCGTTGTCGAAGCCGTGATTGGGCGAGGCGCCAGCGAGGACAAAAATATCGAGCAAACTCATCGGGCCCGACTCCCTCTCTCCCGGCGCTCCCAACCTCTCTTCTCCGGTGCGGCGTTGTGGGTGCTGGGTCGGAGGACACCGGTCTGTGGTGCTTCGCGCTTAGGTGATGGGCGGCGCCGCGGCCCGATCGGCGGCGAGGAGCGGGGGGCTGGATGCGGCGCCATGGCTCGATTCTCGGCGGGCCTTTCGGCGCGGGAGCCCGGCGTGGCGGCCCGGGGAGCCGGGGCACTGCGCTTAACGGCGGGCGCTCGGTCGCGAAATGCGTCGGCGTGTTGTGGCGGGAGTCCCATTGCGGCGAGCGCGGCGACCTCCTGCGTGTCCACGGCGGACTCGCGTCGCCGTTCGCGACGCGATACGGCCGACGCCAAGGCGGTGTTCGGCGCTCCGTTCTCGCGTCGACGACCTCGCGTCAGCGGTGATGCCGCCAAGACATTGCCATGGCCGCCCCGCCTTGTGGCGGGAGGTGGCGGCGGGCCGCGGTGGCGGTGGAGCTCTCATCGACCGCCCGGACACGTCGAGTCTTCTTGGCGGAGGGAGGTGTCTTGCACGCGAGTCGTCGGGCGAGGCTCGTGGGTGGCGGTGGCCACGTCAGCGTAGCGAGCCGAGAGGGCGCGGCGAGGGGCGAGCGCCGAGCAGCGGAGGAGGGACGCCGTGGAGGGGTGGACAGGCGCTGGCGTGGGCGGGCCGGCGGTTCTATCCCCCAACCCCGCGGGGCGGCCACGGGCGTGGTCGGGGCAAGGGCGAGCCAGCGGTGCCACTCTCGGGGCACAACACCGCGCCGCCGCAGATGCTTGTCCGGCTCCCTCCTCCCACGGCCGGCTCCCCATGGTGGGCTTGGGTGGGCCATCGGCGATCCTCGGCAGAGATCTTTGGTCCTGGCGTAGCACCATTGACCCCAACGGTTGTGGCCTTGAGTGGCTCATTTGTAGTCCCCTCTACTCCATTCGCTGCTTAGCATCTCCCAGGTGAAGCAAGACCATTCCTCTCCTCTCTATTGGTCCTATTGCGGTATTCTTCTTCTCCGATCTACACTACATGTTGAGGGATTCGTTCCATTCGTGATCTGTACTACAGGTTGACGGATTCGTTCCATTCGTCCAAGAAATGGCAGGTGCTTCCCCTTAATCCCCATCCCCATCTCTCCATTTATTACTTACTGATGCACATACTATCAACAGATCCATTCGTTTTCTTGCAATGTGAACACATGTGTACCTTCGATCTGTGAATGGTGTGTTCTTTTCCCAAATTTTGCCTTTTTGTTTTTCACGGTATACATGGTTCCCCCCCTAATCCTTATCCCCATGTCCATATTAATTTAACATATTCGTAGATCTGTGAATGGATCGCTTCTTCTGTAAATGCATGTTGTGCTCTATTTCTTCTTCCGTCATTCCAGATGAGGATGGAGATTTTGTAGGGTTGACAATTAACATTATCTTGGCCTGGTGCAGTGCGCTACCCAAAATGTTGGGCTGGTCGATTCCCCTAAATTTGCGAGGCAGGACTATTTTGTTAATTGTCTGATTGCCTAATAGTTTCATCGGATAGAAGCATTTGTGAGGAATACCTTGATGAAATGAATAGGGCAAGTTTAGCTAAGTATGTGATGAGAAAAGATATGGCCTGATGATTAGTGAGGTACTGAACAATCAGTTCTTTGAGGAAAGATATAAGTTGATGAGCTTCTTGTACTTGTGTTGGTTCTGTAGTTTTCCATGTTTATGCTCAGATGCTCCTAGAACATGATTAACTGATGACCTGTAGTGTATGATGAGCTATTTTGTACTAATGTACTCCTTTGTTCATCCACTGTGGTTCAATTTGTTTATTGTATGTACTTGATTTGGTGCACTTTCGGCAGGGCATGGCCAGTTAATATGAGGTTCAGGTGTGTGCGCATAGTGATATTCCTTCAGTTTTGCTATGACGTACTCCAAACAGCTCTACGGTTGTACTCCCAAGTAACTCTGCATCTCATATGTGCATGATGAGATTATTTTCCCCCTAATGGAGTGAATGAATAATGCCAATATACATGGAATGGATATTCTAGCTACATTGTAATTTTGTTTTTGGTTGCTCTATTGTCCACCCTTGAATTTTGTTTGAGTCTTGATCAAGAGCTTTCTTTTGAACTGTAGGCTAAATTATGTGAGCCCCAGCTTCACTTTCGCCGCATGAGGCCGCCGCTTTCGCCGCAGCAGCATGTGTCTGCAGCATGGTGAGGTAACATCAAGGTGTTTTCCTTCAATACCACTGTGCTGTTTTTTTATCCATATATATAAAGCCTTGATTTTTCGTGTGATACGCTTTCGGATCATAGTTTAAGGTGTTTTCCTTGTACCATTGTGCTAAATTCTGATGCCTTGAGCATGTTCTTTTTGTTACTACATTGCTAGATTGAAGGTTCCCATATTTGTATGACTTTGTCAGCTCCTTATTTTGATTACTTCTCTGGTGCTCTCATCTGTCAAGTTATTAGTAGTGCCATGTTTACGTGTACTAATCAAGAAGCTATTCGACAAGGATTAGCTTTAGTATTCTATAGTGTTTATTTCAGCTGGGAGATAGTAATAGCTAGCTAGATTTTCTTCGTCTTTATTGAATTGAAGTTATGGATCTATAGGCATTAAGGAAAATTTTTACAAGTGACTATCATTACGAAGCATGAGGCTTTTATAATTCTGCCTTGTGGTTCGAGAGAAAAAAAAGTTGATTTTAGTCTACCCGCAAAGCATTAGAGGTGTCCGGAAAATAAATGTTTTAGTCCATAAATATCCACGGCGAGGGTTACACAAATGTGCATTGATCCTTGCTGCTGTGAATTGTTCTTTTGGTGCATCCACATTAGCTTTTTATTGTGAGAAATCTTTGGGAAAAAAGCAATGACATACTTTTGTTTTGCCATTTATTTTCTCTCGCTTTCGGATGATCGCGAATAGTGAGCTCTCCAAAAAAATGCAAATCTATTCAATGCAACATGCGGCAACCGCTGCGTTGCTCGCCATTTCGTCGATATGCTTACAAAAGCGACTGTGCTCATCTCGGGTTTTAAGAACGGTTGTAAGCACTGTGATGCTTCTTGATGGCATGTTATGTCCAATTCTTCTTTTCCTAGCCTTTAAGTCTAATGGTTCTTTTTGTTAGGATCTTATCGGTTGGAACCCTTATGAATTAAAATAAAATACCTTTTGATCTGTTGTCGATGACCCGAGTAAATTAGCTCACTGAAGTTTCAGTTGTATTGGCAATAGCAATGCCTCGTAGATGAGGCAGTCGGATCAAGGTACCATTTGTGTGCCATCTTTCTATCTAACCGACAAAGGTACAAGCTAAGATTACTATAGCTGTTTTTAAACTTTACTTTCCACGGGAAAAAAAATCGCTTTCTAGACATGTTTTGAAATTAGTTTGTATCTTGATCTATTTCTATTTGGTGCTTAATTTATAGAATTGTAGGTCAAGCATCAACAAAAAAAGAATTGAGTCATTCATTATTTGTTAACATTATTACAGTGTTGGTGCTTAATTTCTATGAACCATTTATGATTAAGAAATAGTGTTGGCAGGCTGCCACATCCATTTGAGCTGAATGTTTATGCGAGTTGTGCATAGAAATCCATCATGTTTTGGGTACCGAGTGGTTCTATGTTTGAGATGTTTTTTTTTGGCAATTGACATGTGATGCGGTACTAATTTTACAATCTTTGCCAAATATATAGGGGTGATCTTGGCGGTTGCCTCAAGAAGTTCACTCAATCTGTTCGGGGTGTCTGCGCATTTCATTTGTTCGGGTAGAGCCTTATCAATCTTGCGATTACCATCGGCCTATTTGCTTTCACTAATTATTCTTTTGCATCGATCCTTTTTTAGATTGGGTTTCATTGTTGATTTTCTCTCTCCACAATCAACTGGATTTATCGGAGGAACGCCATTGTTATTGACCGCAATAGTTGAAGGGCCTACTCGGGCTTAGTCATTGCACAAGTAGCGCCGATGTTGTATCTGTCGAGGCGGTTTGGGTTTTACGTCCATGAACTAATAAACATCTCGTGCTTCTTTTCATTGTGAATGGAACACACGTAATGAGTCTTAAATAGAAATTTACTGACAAGAATTATTAAGAATAGTTACAATCATGTATGTCATGTTTTGTTTTCTTGACTTATCTTTTGTAAGAAGGTATTTTTTTTTCCCCTACGAGCATATCATAATCATTCCTTGGTAACATTACTCCATTTCCCTAATAGAGTTGTGGCCATGACTTCCTTGCGCATGGGCGCAAAATCACTAGTGTTTTTAAAGCTTACTTAATCGGGTGTCAAATTTTTAGAGCCACGATTCTAAGAGTACAATATTGAAACTTTTATGTCATTGATAGGTTTCTGGTTTTATCACTGGATGCAGATCACGCATGACATGAGGAGCCAACCGAAGAAACGGTGTATTATTATTGGGAATGGAAATGGATCGGGGCGTAAACCAATCTTTCGCGTGAAAACTTGTAAACTTCTAATCTGGGCCACGAGATGTTGATCCAAGGGGCATAGAGATTGGGTAATTTTACACTTAACCACCCGACCCTCAATCACACTTTTGCAAATCCCCTTCCACCTCTCCCGTGCGCCTCATTGGAACGACATATTATAGCCTAGATTGAAAGTTTGCACGGTTTATACGTGATCCGTTGCTATTATTATCACAACATGAAATAGCCTACTTTTACTAGAATTGCCCGGCCTATACCAGTGGTAAAAAAAAAAAAAAAAAAAAAAATCACCCCACTAAAAATTAATTTTGATCGCTAATAAAAACAATTATGTATTATTGCGTGACTTCCACAGTTCAATCCAAAGAACATGATATTGTATGTTGAAGTCAAATTAAGGTGGGCAAAGCTGCTTATCCAAACTAATGGCTCAAGATTTGCGTGCAAATTAAATTAGCTGGGTCTAAAGCGCAAAGATTCTTTTGCACCAACTGCCATATATAATTACAATATACTAATTCAAGACTCCTGATCCTCTACGAAACTCCCTACATTGACGCTATCCACGTCGCCCCGATTGTTTTGATTGGCCGGATGTTTTTACAAAAAGCCCTTACCTTTTGAACAAATCTTGTCATGGTCCAGAAAAAGTTCTGGCAAACAGTAACTCAGGTTTAACTTTTACCGTTTACCCCCGTATTATCCGACCTCCTACACTCGAAGAAGAAGAAATTCCGATTTCGTCGTAATTTTCATTTACCCGCCCGCCTCCGGATTTTGTAAAAACACCCCCCGTCTCCCCACCAAATATATATGGAGCGTTCCTTTTAGAAAAAAAAAAAAGAACGGCCTCCTCTCTCTCCCTCCCATCGATCTCTCTCTCTCTCCCTCGACACGGCCAGGGCCGACCGCGCCGGGGGCGCGCGCGACGGCAGTGGCGGCACCCCTCCCCATCGTCCTCCTCCTCGGACCTCCCTCGCCTGTCTCTCACCTCCTTCCTTCTCTTCCCCTGCGCTGGTACATGCTCCATGGAAACCCTAGCTGCTGTGCTCACTGCCGGCGGCTCGGGCGGCCGGCGCTGGCGGTTGGATCACGACCATCTCCCCTCCCCTCGCCCTTCTTCTCCTTCGAGCTACAGGAAACCCTAGGTACGTCTTACTCTGTGCTAGGCGGATGTACAACAGCGGCGACGAGTGGCTTGGAGTTTCTCAACCAGTTGGATAAGGTATAGCAGTCTCAAGTCCTTAGTTCCTATTTTTTCTTCTTCTTTACAGTATGCTCAAAGTATCTTTAGGAATTGCTATTGTACTGTAAGTGCTTGTGGTATTTGGCTTGATTTTTAAGTGTCTACATATCCAAATAGCTTCATGTAATTTCACTCAGGTAAATATGCAATCAAAATCCTGTTGAGGGTCCTAGGTACAAAGCTATTTTTTGATATGCTCAGGAGTTTGTATGCCTTATATATGATTTTGGAGATAGCCATGCTTTATGAATGCCTCAGACATATCCAAGGAATGGTTCTTACTGTTGCAATAAATTTGATATGTAAAAAAAGTTTTTAGTTTGATATATTGATAATAGCTGCTCCAACTGAAGCAATGATTGGGATAGCAAGAATTTATGACTAAAAAATTTCATGTAGGCTGCTCTAGGTAAATTTAACACTAAGTTTATTAATGATGGCTAAAATGCAAAATTATGGCCTGCCACACGGTATATAGTTATACCGTATGGGTGCAAAAAAACGAAGATACAACTACACACCTATGGTAAATAATATTAGTATTCTTCTATAATTTCTAATTCCTATATGATTTAAGAGAAAAAATGGTGTTCTGTTAACAATTGGCATACAAAATGGTACTAGGACAGAAATAAACGAACATATGATTTGAGCCTCTTGATCAGCTTGTGTTCTGTTCAGTCCTAACATGCTTTTATTCGTTACTCATAATGATTTGTGCACCTGAAAGTGAGAGGGTTAATATTGATTTTGCTTGCGAGAGGGTTCCATCAGCCTACACATGCTTGATTTGATTTTTTATTGAATTGTTAACCATATCAGCCCGCCGACGCTTTGCTAGCATATTGATTTTGTGCACCTGAAGCCCGATGACTCAGAGTTCAAGAATGCATTTTGAGGAGCATGTATCAGGGTGCGTAGTAGAGCTGGATTGTGATGCACGCATATCAAGTGGGCTATAACCAGTCCTAGCAGCAGGATAGGACTGACAGTAAGAAAAATGTGAAATGAATCTCATGGTATTATTAGAACAAATGTCTACTATAAAGTTCAGTGACTCAAATAAATAAATGAACCTTAATTTGTAAGTTTGCATTTTTGGTTCAATTATCTACAACGTTTGTTTCTGTCCTATCAATATTGATTCCCAAAATCTTAGATTTTTTAGGCCCCCAATTAAAGTTTGGTTATGAAGTTGCCCATTATAACATTTTAACTGAATCTACAATATTTATTTATGTGTTAATTTGTATGTTTGTTTCTCAAGATTAAAAAGATGGCTTCCTTACATCTTAGTGTGCACTTCATCTGTAGGATCGGTTCGTTCCTTAGGTTTACTAACATAAGATTGCAGATACCAAAAAAATACAGTTAGACCTATCGGTTGTTATTCTCAGGATCTTGTCATTTGAAGCACACATGTTCCCATCAAATTGAGTGACTGTCTGGGTGAATCTATGAATGATCTTAAATGGTTTACCCATTATATATACTACTAAGTGCTAATTTGTGATGTTCACAAACCTGCTGTTCCAATCAGCGACAGTACCTTGCATGATGGTCCTTCAAATCTTAGCCCTCATGGTTCAGTATACCAATTCATTTTTTTCCCTATATTGTATCTCGCTTTTACACTATTACATACTATATTAACACTGAGCTTACTCCTCTTCCTCTTCAGCATGGCCTCCCATTTGTTTACTAACGTTGTTCCCTGTATCTGCTTGGAGCTCACTTATTCCATAGATGCATGGTTCAAGCAGAAATGGATAGGATATTATATAATTGTTTGTTGCAGATTATCTCAGTTTAGTATTTGGAATCCTTTTTCTATGATAAAACAAGGATTATCGATGCAATTTAAAATAAGATTTAAAAAAATGATGTATATGTTCTGCACTTATTAACCATTCAGTGGTTGTGGTTCATTCATTTCAGCCAATCTAAAAAACTATTTTCATCCATTCTGAATTGTAACACAGATTGTAGAGATTCAGACCGTCCAGTTAATCATTACAGAGAATATAAGACCTGTTTCGCAAAAAAAAAAAAAAAAGAGAATATAAGACCTGCCTTTCATCCATTCATCTGAATTTTGAACCCATATTGTAAAGATTATCAGGATGTACTATTAGTACTTATAGATACTTTGCCTTTTAATTAGGAGATGTACTCTCCTTTCCAACCTCAACTGTGAATGCATCCTTAACTGTATTGTCGTTTTTTACTCGATTTGATTGGTTTTGCTCTTATCCGGTAGAGTTTGGTTTGCTGTTTTTACATTGTGCTTTCACTATTCTTTTGCAGCACCAGATTATCCTCTACTCTTTCTCTTTGTGCCAACGACAGAGCAGTTTATCGTGCCTTGAATTATCACGTCAAGCAGCAGCAACACCTAGCTCGGCAAAAATAATTCATCCTGCTGCAGGAACTTGGGAAGCCGCAAGCAGCAGTACAGTGAGCAGCTGTACTTTGGCAATCAGGTAAGGAGATAAGAATCGTCTGCATCTATTCTACTGAATGGGCGGATCTACAGTAACCCGTCGGGGTCAGCTGACCCGATGACCTTGTGAGAACTCCTAACACCCTACGTTTTTCACCAGCCTTGACCCCGGTAAAATTAGAAATTGACCCCGGCAACAATAGCTCAGCCCTCTTCTTTTCATTTGTTAATAAAAGTCCTGGAAGCCCAAAGCCTGCTAGACTCAAGCAACTATTGCAACTATGCAAGCCCAGAAACGCAAATGTCATCTCCAAGTAGACTCGCCAATAAACACACAGGCTGTTTCATCTCCAATTCAATCTGTCGTCACCAACGACTCGCTCGGCTGCTATGGTCCTATGGATCTTAAGCCTCCTACTGGTGACTGGTCACCGGTGTCACGCTCAAGCCGGCCCTACACCTTTGGAGCCTATAGGTACACCAAATTTCCAAATCTCTGTTAGTACTGCAGACATGGAGAGATGACCTAGTACTTGTTCACTGCTCATGTTGGACCTTGAATTTTGATGTTTTTCAGTTGATTAATATAATAAGAATTCAGAAGCAAACTGCAGAAAGAGATTTTTTCTTCTAATAGCAAATAAGGATTGAGTAGAAAAAGTTGTTGACTCGAGCAAGATGTCAGATAAGAAAAATTATGATTTCTAAAATTTGAGGTAATCACTGTTGGAGTTTATTTTATCTTATCACATAATATTGCTAATTTTATTCCTCCATATAAATGCTTGATTTTTGCAATGTGACATTATTATTATTATTATTCGCTATATCGTTACATATTGACCATGGTGTTAGATTATCATCGGTTTTGGTTATGAGTTTGTGCAACTCCCAATTGTTAACGTGGGCAGCGGAATCCAAGACTACTCCCCTCTGTCCCTTTTAGATGTCACTATGGGATGCGTGCCGATCAAACTTTTTCATCTTTGATCAAGCGTTTATAGAAAAATACGTGCAACATTTATATCTTCAAATAAATTTATTAAAAACTAGACTTAAAGATCTTTCGATGGTACTAATTACTTTGCATAAATATTTATATATTTTAATATATAATTACCGGTAGTTTGAAAACGTTGACTTCTCGGGGCGGCGAGAATGACATCTATTTAGGGACGGAAGGAGTATGTTATACTGTGGACTCTGGTGGATCTAAGCTCGAGGGCGCCGACTCGTAGGTATAACGAGTTGAGCGAGAATTTCACTCTATCACCGACCCGGTGCCAACTTTTCTAGATTCGCCACTGCTACTGATGGCTCCTATTTCCATTTGCTTGCCCAGGCTGTCGGTTCATTGTTCAGATTAGAAACTATTTACCATTAACCTTTGCACTACATCCACAATGGGGTTTGTCTTGTACTTCTTTTGGAAACAACATTACAATCTGCCTTCCAGTATATGCCTAAATACACTGTTTTTTTTTACTTATTTCTGAAATTATTCTCACTGTTACATACTAATTATCCCTTCCTCTTCCTTTACGTTGCAGACGTTTCAGGTTGAAACCATGCCTTTTCAGTATGGTGGTGTTGGAGATCAGACTCAGTATATTGGCATGTCTTTTGTCCTCAGTATCTTTACTTGCAGCTTTGCTTTGCTTTAGTAAATGTAAAGGATTTAGCAGCCCAGATCATGCCTCTATTTTCAGGTTAAAACCACACATTTTCAGTATGGTGGTGTTGGAGATCACACTCAATGTATTGGTATGTCTTTTGTCCTAAGTATCTTTACTTGCCGCTTTGCTTTGCTTTGGTAAATGTAAAGGATTTAGCAGCCCAGATCATACCTCTATTTTCAGGTTGAAACCACGCCATAGGTTGATTTATATATGGCATCGAATAGTACCGTGGGCACATTGGGAGTTCTCCAATCTCTCTAGATCATGGGTTCATTGCATATACAGTTGCTACATATGAGATTGAACTTTTCATTGATCTGAGCATGTCATCTTCAGTTCAGACAAGGGAATAGATAATTTAGCATGAACTATGATTATTTGAGTAATGAATGACTCAAAAAGCGGGCTTTTCCTAGAAAGTGTTTGGTAGGTCAAGTTACTTCAAGAATATTCAGATCCAAGTGCCACCGCCGTCTATCAGCTCCTTGTTGCCTTGCTCGCTCTGGAGATGAACCCAATGGCAGGATATAGTCTAGGTTCCTACGCCTCTGATGCAAAGCCACCTATCATATGCCTCCTCAGCCGCGTAACCTCCTCCAGTGACAGACCCATCCGCACCTCCACACCTCCAAGATCAGCTTGCTCTACCTGCTCATATTAACTGTCTCTTATCCAATAATGCACTGCCTGCAGGGATTGAGAGTTCAGGAATGTTTCCTGGCAAATTCTCTGTATCGTTATGCATTGATAAATTATGTGCATAGTGCTAATTTGATTTCTCTTCTCTTTTGTTCAGACCACAACCAGCCTGAGAAAACTAATGTCACCTTTTTTCTTTGTTTCAATTTTGCAAGGTGGAAGCTAATAACTAGATGGATTCTCTTCTTCTATTGAACTGAAGGTAGGGATCTACATGCTATAAAGAAAAAATTTACAAATTCCTATTGGCCTGAAGGTATTGGCACTGTTATTTTCTTGCATCTCTTGCTGTTTTTCTCTTTGCCTAATTTCTATCTATCTATCCATGTCTACAAATTAATCAAATCATCAACTATCAGCAGTACTATACAGTACTTGAATTCTTCAGTCTCCTGACAGCCTGACACTGATGCTATATATGATGCTGATATTGCATCCATGTATTTGGTGTCGCCTAGCTTTCTCCACCTGCAGGTAGCAATATACGGAGTAATAGGAGTATATATAAACACCAGCTAGCAGATGAGCAGGTTGTCTAAATAAAGTATATATAACTCCTGCTCTGTTAGGTCTCATCGCATGAGTGTGAGTGTGCTGTGCATCTGAATTTTGAACTGATCATTCTACCAAAGAGAGAAATTTGCTGAAGAGTGAAGAGTAGAGGTAAATTGATGGTGTAAAATAAAGGTCTGATTTTAAGGGCTATTCTGGAGCTTAGTAGCTAGGTTGTGTATGTGATGCATAGCTTTTTTTTTGGAGTATCGTATGTCATGCATAGCTCTGGCAGCATTTACCCTCTTAGGATATGACATGTCCTGATTCATATTGCATAACAATTGGAGCAATGAAAGCCTCATATCTGTTTTGGCTTGTCTAGATTGGTTTGGCTTTCAAAAGCTTATTTGAAGAGGGTGTAGTGAAAAGAGATGTTCTGTTCAAGCTATGGTATGGTCAAATCTCTGGTGATGTTCCAATATATGTCTCATGCATCTCAAGCTGAATATATTGATGCCTATTTGAAGTTTCAATCATTCATGTCGACCTAATTTGGGGATGGTCCAATTTTGCAGGATGGGAAGGTACTACCCAAAGGACCTATTGTAATTTCACCTCGTGGCTTGTTTCCTTCACTCTATCGAGAAGGTAACATTTTTGTTTCTTAGAATATATTTTTACATCTTTATGGTGTTCTCCTTCTCTCTCCCCAGAACAAGGTAAAAGTAGCACATTTTGAGAAACTGTTTATAGTTAAACTGAATCAATATAAACTACATCAAAAGGTGGCTTATTCTTCATTTATATATACCATAGCCCTTTTATGGTTATTATATTTTCATGATAAGGTTCCATTCTCTCTATATCAGTTTGCTTGTGTCAAAAGTGTTTGGTCAATATCTCATCATAGTTCCCAAAGATTTCCTGTACATTTTAGCCACCTACCTCATCTTATTTAGTTCTTTTTTTACTTCAAGTGCTAGCTTGCATTATTGGACCATAACTTGATTTTTGTCAATGCCTCTTTAGAAACTGCCTTGCTGATTTACTAACTTTCGTAATTACTTTCCATTCCAAATAATATCTATAGGAATAGGTGGGGTGACCAATAATGAAGCCATACAGTAAAATAGGCAATGAGACTTTTAGCTAGCACTATTCCTCTGCTTTTTTAAGAGATTAGGTAACTGCTAATATCACCTCTTCCCTTTTGTTTTGATTTTTTGCAACCTATCAACTTAAGGGAGAACTTTATTCCCCTTTATTGTTTCAGAAGTGTGAATCCATCGATAAGCTTTATTTTGTCATCAATGAACAAGCATTGGCTGTACTTTATTCCTGTAAAAAAGGGTAATTCAGATTCAAACTTCATTTTTCCAGGAGTCACCCACAACTAATCCGACCCCACCCCCACCCCCAACACACACACACTAGGTGAGCTTCTCTGAACATACAGTTGTCCAGCTAATCCTTTTGCCTCTCCTTCTGCTTCTGCTTCCATGGCTCAAATTTTATGCTTGTAGTAGCTGCTATATTTAGGCCATCTCAAAGGCAATTATAAATTCACCTTTGGGCTATCCTTCATTTCTCTGTTTTGGTTACCTGAGGCTTTGATAGAATGCTATTACAACTCCAGACCCAGTTATCAAACTTCTTAGATTTCACATGTGAAATTTTTAAAATTATCTTGCACGCATTCTCTATTCATGATATAGAATATCTCCTCAAATACTAATTAACTCTACAACCCTGTTGCAGATCGTGCGCGATTCATGATTGAGTTCAATGAATTCACTGAAGCTACTCTCTCTCAGATGCCCCCAGCTTCTTTGTTTCCACAATACATCTACTGCATTACTCCTTTCAATGAAATCAAAAACAACCTCTTCAGCGTTATCAAAGTACATTGGTATGGTTTAGATTTCTACACACCGGGTCTTTCATATTCTTTTATTACGTATGTCATATTGCCTTGCTAGACAGTTGACACCATTCCATTGTCCAGATATTATTGGCATCCTTACCTCTATCACGAGCTCCAAAGGCTGTACAAGTCACAGGCAAAGAGAGGGTTGCAACCCTCAGAGAGGTGACTAGAGATCTCATTAAGTGGCCTAATCTAAATATTTATGCTACTGTGTACACTGTGACGCCTTCATGTGTGCTAACTAAGTGGTGCAAAATTACAGAGATAGAGCTTGTGGTTATTATGGGGTGATCATGTATCCAACCGGTGTTCAAGATGTATCGGAAGGCCGTTCACCTACAAATATTGTCGTTCTGTTTGTCAGTTTCTTACCACGGAAGATGCATGGTTCCAACTCTAATCTCATACTGCCATTTACCACTATAGCTCTTGCTCTACATTCTGACACCCTATGATTGTTTGGCACTTCTGTAGATAATCCACAGGCCGGAAGTGCAAGCAGTGGCTGCCAGTGGCTTTTCAATCCACAGATACATGAAGCACAGCCTTTACTACATAGGTACTGCATCCATCTCTTCTACTCTACCACATGAAAAGAACTTCATATGCACTGCCTCCTATTTTGATGCAGATAAATGTGTTGTGCTTACTGTGACAGTTCTCTCTTCTCTGTTAAATTTACAGGTTACAGGCTAGGACTGTGGAGGTCCATATTGATAGGAGGAAATTCACAGATGCTTCCACTGTTGCAGTCCAGCCTATATTACTGCAAGAAAAGAAGCTTCTGGAGTTAACGCATTGACTCCAGTCAATTTTTAGTATGTAACTATTTAGACCATGATTAGTATGATTCCACCGAACACGTGCAGATGTTATGCTCCTTACACATACTGTTAACAACATACAGTTATTTTTTCCATGCTCAATATGTGCTAGAAAACACAGCCATCTGTTACACCTTTTAAGCTACGCCGTTAATGGCTTTTAACAGAGGGGGTGGTTGTAAGTGTACTGTCACCATCACTGACATCACGGATGACAATAGGTGGTGGTATATGGGGTATGATCTGTGCAACAGGAAAACTAATATTGTAAAGGCCACATATACCAGATTTCCTCATGTCTATTGGTTCCTACATCCTAATTAATCTGATGCGTGGTCACTGTACATAGCACCTTAATTTTGTATGTACCAATATGATATACTCCCTGAGGACAAAAATCTTGTTCCCTTACATTTGCTTACACCTAAATTTTTACTAACTACCTTTGTCTACAGTTAGTGTAATATGTCTGTATAGTTATAACCATCCACATGCTTACAGTCATGATTTACTGTTTATAGGCTTCACTTTTACTTATGGATTCGTCTATTAGTTCCACAGGATGCAAGTCTGGGTACGAAATACTATGGACCAAAAAAGTTTTTGTGGAGCATCCTGCTCTGCCTTCCACTGTCTACATTACAGTGGCTTTTGTTAAAAATGGTTGCCATCAGCTTATTTACTTAGTTTATCTGGGTTGCTGAAAGACTGCTACAACTTTTCTGCTATGACAGTATGCATCATCACCTTAGCCAGCCACGTTGTATTATAATGCTTATGTAAATCTGGGTTGGCCAATGTCTCTTGGGTTAAAACTCTGTAATGCCTGAGTGAAGGTCAGCCCGGAATGGTTCCTGTAAAGGATAACATGTCACCAGATGTCACTACCAGCGCTATGGTTATGGATCAGTTATGTTTATCAATTCACGGGTTTTTAGTCCTCTGCTGACCCATTGTGTGTTAGTCCTGCGGATTTTAACATTCATACACCCACAAAGTTATTGATCTACGATATACTATGCACACACTGCACGTCCTTTGTATTGCTCCTATGAATTTTAAGAACTCTTTGATGTACTATACAATGTTTGTATGCACATCCATGGTTACCTTCATTACTACTACTTTTGAGGGCTTCATCTTTTCCATCCCCAGGATTATTTTCTAAATCAGTAGTGACCTCACATTGCCAGGTTCCTCCCTAAGTTTTTCGGTGCAGACGCCTCCTAACTAGT